>CAUYUJ010009335.1:1048882-1208882 GCA_963575745.1 Prorocentrum cordatum
CGCTATGCGGGACCCCCCAGCAGCCCTCGAATGTGGCGACTGTTTCGCAGATCGCAGCCTCCAGGGACGGCAAGGTTTCTTTGAATCTGGGTAAAACGTCACTCCGATGGACCCCCTCGTCCCGGAAACATCCATCGAGTCGGAGCATCAACAGCTACATAAGCCATAGCTTTCGAGTGCCCGCGCGGATTTCATCTGCGCTGGGACCCCCTGGCGGCGCCATCGGCGCCGCCCGTGGTTCGTTCTGCACGTCAGAAGGATCTATCCGCTGATCCAACAAATTTGTATGTGTTTTTTCGAAATGTTTATGTTGATACCGGGTGCAACGTTAAGGGGGGGCACGCTCAGGGGGTACGCCTCGACCCCCAATCGCCCACTGATCGTTGGTCGGGATTCGATAGCCCACCCCGCCAAGGAAAGTGCGGACTCGCTATCGAGAGCCTCCCGCCGATCCATCGGCGATGCGTCGCTGGGAAGCAGTGGCCCCCCTGAGCCAGTCCCTCCTTATCGTTGGCCTTCATCGAGTAGTTTTTGTTGTTCCTCTCCTCTGCTATGCTCCCCCCTCATGTTTCACACATCTTCGACGCCACGGTTGGAGTGGCAACCACGGAGGCTTCAGGCTTGCTCCTCACTGCCGGGGGGGGGGACAATTCTTACTGGCAGTGGCAGTCGTTTTACGTTGCTGGCTGAGACGTGACAGTGCAAGGTGGGGGCTGCGGGGCTGCGTTTCGCTCGTCAATATATCTGGCTCTGAGCGAGATCCAAAACAAATAGCGCGAGGCGGGATGGATGCCCAGCGAGCGCCGGCACACTTGAGGCCTGGCGGCCGCGGTGTGCAGTCGTCAGTCGTAGGAATAGGGGAACGAAAAGTGACATAAACATAACAACTCGGAGGTCCGCGCGGATTGCTCGGATCGGCGCTGGACCCCCCTCTCTGGCGCGCGGAGCGCGCCAGGGACGGCGC
Source organism: Prorocentrum cordatum (assembly GCA_963575745.1). Lineage (NCBI taxonomy): Eukaryota > Dinophyceae > Prorocentrales > Prorocentraceae > Prorocentrum > Prorocentrum cordatum. The sequence continues at coordinate 1,049,847 of CAUYUJ010009335.1, forward strand.
CGGAGGCGCCGCCGGGGGGCCCCAGCGCCGATCCGAGAAATCCGCGCGGACCTCCGAGTTGTTATGCTTATGCCACTTTTCGTTCCCCTAAGCCAGGAAGCACCTGCACGCTCCGAGCCCGGCGGCCGCAGCATGCAGAGCGCGCGAGGCGGGCTTGTGCGCCGTCCCTGGCTGGGAGCTGTCCTGGTCAGGCCTGTGCGCCGTCCCTGGCGCGCTCTGCGCGCCACGGGCGGGGGCGCAGTGCCGATCCGCTAAACTGGAGGAGGAGGAGGAGGAGGAGGAGGAGGAGGAGGAGGGGAAAGGGGAGGGGGAGGAGGAGGAGGAGGAGGAGGAGAGGAGGAGGGGAGGAGAAGAGGGGGAGGAGGAGGAGTAGGAGGAGGAGAAAGAGGAGGAGGAGGAGGAGGAGGAGGAGGAGGAGGAAGAGGAAGAAGAAGAAGAAGAAGAAGAAGAAGAATAATAAGAAGAAGAAGAAGGGGGAGGAGGAGGAGGAGGACCCCCTGGCCTGGGCGCTCGGCGCAGAAAAGGGCCGCCCCGCCCTGCCTGCCGGCGCAGACAAGGGCCGAGGGAGGAACATCTCAACCTGCCTGGGCCGGTCCGGTCCTCTGGCGTCTGCGCGCAAGGGAGGGGAAATGGGATCGCTGGCTTACGCATTGTTTTGCCGATTGGCGCAGGCCCTCGCACCCTCCCCCTCCCCCCCCATGGAGTAGGTCTTGGCTGTTGTTGGTGTCTGCTTCGAGCAGGCGGAGTCTCCCCCGTAGGACGCACTGCTGCAAACGGTGGCATTAAGAAGAGGTCTGGAGCCGGACCCCCCCCACTCCCCCCCTTCCGCCCAATCTGGAAGCGCCGAATAAGAAAACGCTCACGCGGAGCTCCGGACGCTCGATTATCTTAGCTGCCTCGATACGCCCGCTTTGATACACAACACGTACCGTGCTCGAAACGTCCGAGTCGATACGTTGCGTGTTGGCTCAACGCATTGGCCCACGTTTTGGCGATCGTATCGCGTCAGACCTGTGTGTTCAGTCTACGTGTCGAGATCCTCAATTATCCATGCGCCACGTGTGGCGTGTGGAGCTCCGTGCCGATTTCTCTCCCCCTGCCCCCGAGAGGCGGCGGTCCTCCGCGCGGGGCCGCCCGCCCTCTGGCCCGGCGTGTGGCTGGCGGGCCTCGAGCAGCTGCCCAGCCTGGCGGACGCGGCGCTGCGGCCGCCGGAGGGCGGCGCCCTGTGGGGGCGGGGCACTCTGGCGGCGGCGCCCCGGGAGCCTCCTCCTGCCTGCCTCGAGGGGGTCCCCCCAGACCCCCTCGCGCCGCGAGAGCAAGAAAGTCACGGCGCGAGGCTCTCTGGGCCGTGGCTCTGCCTCGGGGGGCCCTCCCTGGGCCGCCGGGCCCTCGGGGCCGGCAGCGAAGCGACTATCGGGAGCTCGCCTCGATCCATCGGCCTGCGGAGGAGGAGGTCCGAGCAGCTGGGGTCGCAGGATCTCGCCGCATCGCCGATGCACCGGCGATGCGGCTCGGTGTGGCGCCCGGTTTCGCCACGCCGGCGTCGCCGATGCATCGCCGATGCATCGCCGACGCGGCCCAGCGGCGATGCATCGGCGATCCGGTGCATGCTCCGACCCGATCTGCTCGGACCCCATCTGGGAGGCCTCTACTCGAGGGGAACACCAGAACCTCCCCGCGTCGCGGGATAGCCCTCGAGGGCGCGAAGTTGTTCGCGCTTCGCGTTGCGGCGCCGATTCCTCCTCACCCTCCTCTTCTCCCCTGGGAGGCTGCGCGAGAGCGCGAAATTGTTCGCACCTCGCGCTTCGCGCAGCGCGAAGCGCGAAGTTGGGAGCCCTTCATCTACTCGGACCCCATCTGGGAGGCCTCTACTCGCGGGATGAGGGCACGACGCGAGGCTTTTGTGATCTGTCTGCCTCCTGGAGCCCTCGTCGGGCCTCGGGACCGTCAAGAGAACGACTCCAGGCGAAAGAGCTGCGCCCGGCAAGTGGTCCAGACCTTTGGGGGACCGCGTCACAAAAAGCATGTGGCGTCGGAGGGCGGGGTTGCCTTGATGGGGGTCTGAGGCTCGAGGGGGAGGGAAGGGGAGGGACGAGGGAGGAGGCGAGGGAGGAGGCGAGGGAGGAGGCGAGGGAGGAGGCGGCGGGGTTGACGAGGGTGGTGGGGGAGGGGGGCGGGTGGGGTGAAGGATCCAGGGATCGAGGATGAGGGAGGGGGTGGAGGAGGAGGGAGGAGGAGAGGGAGGAGGCGGGGGGTGCTGAGGATGAGGTGGAGGATCGACAACACCCTAGTGATCTTGCGGTCGCTGAGCCGGATAAGGCTAGTTGTGGGTGTCGTGGGCTTCCCCCTTGAAGGCTTCTGTTGGTCACCCTCTCCTTCGCGGGACCTCACCCAGGGTTGGGGCCGTTTCCAGGATGGGGGGAAGATCAAAGGAGGTGTCTGAGTTTGGGGCATAGACGGATCGGGGAATATGTCTACGGATTGGCGCCTTCGCAGGTGCGGCTGGTCAATTTTCCACTTGGGCGCGAATCGAGGAGTTGATGCAGACAAGCGTGGACCGTTACCCTCTGACTCCAATCTTCCCATTCGTGCCAAACGTTTCGCCCTCATCCAGGTGGCGTTGGCTACCAATGGAGATGCCCAGGTGTACTGCGACTGACTGTTGATTGTGAAAAGAGCTGGGCGCATAGTGAGGGCTTCCAGGAAATCAAGCACTTTGGACCTTTGGGTTGTTATCTTTGACAAGATCATTGGAAGGCGAGGGGAGTCTCTCAACGTTCCGTGGACTAAAGGACGCTCAACAAATGCACAAGCTGTTAATACGCTTCTGTCTAACGTAGAGGTTTCTCTGAATAAGGCGGCTGGTCGATCCGCTGACTGGGCAGTTGAGCAGTCCCAAGTCAGTGAGGAGGATGCAGACACCACCCATGCGGCAGATGATCTAGCCCTCAATGTTTGAAGCGTTTGGTAGCAGTTAAGAAGGAAATCGTTTTCTCGTCCGAGAGCGAACGAGGTGGAACCTGCGAGCCGCAGCGAACTCGTGGGAGCTTGTTTTCTCTGTCTGTGCGCCTCTGTCGGCTCCGACATCTGGGGCACGCTCACAACCTCAAGAAGCTTTCTGTTCGCTGTGATGTTTGTGGCCTTTGTTTCAATCGCCGAGGTAAGCTTACTGATGTTTGGACGACTCCGTGCAAACCCGTTGGCAGACCATCGTCCGTCATTCCACCAGCTAGCAGTGCTGGGTCCTGTATTGCCAGGCGTGTGGAGGCTTTTGTACTGTCGACCCTCCCCGCATTCTGAAAGGCGTTTGCGGCGACCCGTCTCGAGGTCCATGCCCCTCGAAGGCGGGGAAGGAGGTTCCCTCTCGGCGTCTGGAAGGCCTGCCTGCCCAGAGTCGGCCAGTGCTTTTCTCCGACTTGGGCTGGGCATCTGTGACGCCTCCTGCCTAGGGCAGAACCCCGCATCTAGCACAGTTAGACTCAAGAGCACTCCTCCCGCATCCTCCCTCCCTCTTTACCAGCCTGGAACATATCCCTATCCCTATGCTGGGTATCTCCTCATCACGATGCCAATCTTAGGGATTCCCTTATTTTTTGAGGGCGCATCCCCAAGATTGTCATCGCCTTTTGGCGTGCCAATCTTAGGGATAGGGATCAGTTCGAGGCTGGTAACCTCCCTCCTCGCCCCCCTCCATCCTACAGGGCTTGTGCTGAGGAGGAGGAGGAGGAGGAGGAGGAGGAGGAGGAGGAGGAGGGGGAGGGGGAGGAGGAAGAGGAGGAGGAGGAGGAGGAGGAGGAGGAGGAGGAGGAGGAGGGGGGCGCCCTCTGCCCCCCGCCTCTTGCTCTCGGGGCCACGGCCTCGTGCGCGCTGCCCCCCTGCCGCTTGGGCCTCGCCCCGAGCTGGCGGCCGCGTGCGAGGAGCCTTTTTTCCGGCCGGCGCCGTCGCAGCTGCCGGCCGGCTCTCGGGGGCGGAAAAGAGGGGGGTGATGACTAGGGGGGGGGGATATCGTGGCGGGGGCCATGATATTTCCCCAGATTTCATGGCGGCTCCTCTTATTTCAATACGTTCCCTGGCCCCCTCCCTGGGCCGCGCACGTGCCGCCTTGGACACCCCCCTCTTGGCCGCCCCCGAGGTTCCTCGCGCTGCCGCGCGGGGGCTCGGCTACATGCGGCCAGGGTCGGCCGCTGGCCTCAGGGCGGGCGGCATGGCCGCTCTTGCCCAGTCCTGCGACCCGGCCCTCCGAGGCGAGCGTGTTCAACTGGACGCCCATCGTCGAGTGCGTCGTCAGGACCTTCAGTCGGACCGGTCCCTCTCCAGGGGGGACGTTCAGAAGTAGTGAACAAAATAGTCTGGGGGCGATCGATGTGTTGACCATCTTGGGGCATTTCGGGGGCATTCTGGGGGTATTTTAAGAGTTTCTCGTCCAACATCCTCCTGTATAGGGGGACAGGCCCGACTTACTAATGGCCCAGCTGTGTGCGTGCACATGGGTCTGCTCCTGCTGCTGTTCCCAGGCGGGGCGGGCCTCCAGCGCATGCTCCGCCGCCACTCCCGACGCGGCGTGCGCCGCCGCCGCCGGCCACGTCCCCACGCTCCTCGACGTGCGGTGCCGCCGGTGCTGCTCCTGCCGCGTCGGAGGACATCGAGCCTGCTCCTCCACCGACGTCTTCGTCGAGATTGCCTTCGCCCCTGCTGCGGCCTCCTCGGGAGCTGCCGCCTCCGCCAGCAGCCGGCGTTTGTGTGGGCCACCGTCGAGATTGCCGCCCTGCGCTGCTGGAGAAGTGGGGATTTTGCTGGTGCTGCCAGCGTGCCTGCCCATTTCGTTGCACGTCCTACGCGTTGGTGCTGCGTCCCTTGCGACGCCCTGGCCTGAAGCGCGCAGTGCGCCTGCAGTCGCTCCCTCGTCGACGACGACGACGTCTTCACCATGCTCGTTCGCATCCTCGTCTGGCCTGAAGCTGGAGCTGGTTGCCGCCGGCCGAGATCGTGATCTACCTCACGCTGGGCCTGCAATTACCGCAGAGGTGGGCAGGCCCCTCCCCCCAGCGCCCCCTGTCGGGGCTTCCTGGGGAAGGTGGCGAGGCAGCCTGCGGGCCCCACCCCCCTCCACCTCCCGGGGAGGGAGGCCTGCGACGGCACCATCGAGGCTACCACCGAGGTCACTGGCCCAGTCTCTGTTGCCGCGGCGCGCGAGGCGAGTCCCGCCCGCGCCGATGCGGCTCCCGCTCCAGTGCGTTCCCGCTCCAGTGAGCCGCATGATACAGTTTGCCGTGAGAGTGATGACGTTCGCCATGAGTTTGTAACACGTCGGCCCTCCAGCAGGCCGCCTTGTCGCAAATATGTAGTGGAATTGGGAGTGAGCTTGCAGTGGAATCAGGTTCGCGCGCAGCGTGTCCCAGTAGCTACGCCTACGATGAGAAGCCCCGAGCTCAGGTACAGCCGAGTAAGCGAAGAGATTGTCTGATGCACGTGCGTAGGCTGGCCCGTCCAGGACATCCTTTTGCACCTCTTCCTGCACCTCGGCCTCCCCTTGTGGATGGGGATGCTGGATATCTCGAGCGAATTGTCGATTCCCGCCTGTCCCTAATTAAGTTGGCGAGGCGACGTTGAGCCTCTTCAGCCCAAACCAATTAGCAGCTACGGACTCCAGCCTTTTGTAAGGCTGCTGGCTCCAGTGTTTGCCACTTTCCCAGCCTACGCCACACCTTTCCAGGTGTCGTGCTCGCGCCTACATTTGCACATATGCCTTCCTGGTTGAATTGGGGCCCGCAGCCTGATATCTTCTGCATCCCCGCATATTATCCTTAGCTGCAGCGCCGCCATACATCGACAGGCTGCATGTGTCAAGGCTCGCTCAATACATACATCTCTCCCCCTGCGCATCCTCCTCCTCCTCCTCCTCCTCCTCCTTCTCCCTCCTCCTCCCTCCTCCTACCTCCTCCTCCTCCTCCTCCTCCTCCCTCCTCCTCCTCCTCCTCCTCATCCTCCGCCTCCTGCTCCTTCTCCTCCTCCTCCTCCTCCTCCTCCTCCTCCTCTTCCTTCTCCTCCTCCTCCTCCTCCCTCTTGCCTCGATGCCTCCTCGTTCTCCTCGCCCTCCCTTCCTTCTTCCCCTGCTGAACTGCTGAATCTTGCTTCTTCCATCCCTCCTCTTCTTCTGTCTCCCCATCCACTCTACCCCCCTCTCCTCTCCCTCACACCCTCCTTCTCGGGGTCAGATGGGCCCTGAGAGGGAGAAGCCCGGTCTGCTCCCGGAACGCCCGCGGGGCGACGGCACGCCTCCCAGCAGTGGCGGAGGGGAGGCCCCGGGCGTTGCAAGGTCCCGGAGACGCCCTGCCGATGTCTTCTTCCCCCGAGCTCTGGGCGGGACACCTGCTGCCCTGGACTTCGCTTGCACGTCGGGTCTGCGCGCAGATGTGCTACGAGACGCTGCGACGAACCCAGAGTCTGTCCTGAGCGCATACGAGGACTTCAAGAGGTCTTTTAAGGCCCCTGGAGAGACCGCCACAACAGAGGAACTGTGCACGGGCGCAGGCCTGTCTTTTGTACCGATGGTGATCGAATCCCACAGCGGCGGCTGGGGGAAGACGGCACGGCAGACCTTGGACACGATTGCCAAGCACGCGAGCGCCTGCTGGCGCGGGGAGGCGGAGGGGGAGAGCTTGCGAATAGCCCAGCGATTGTCATGTTCCCTTCACAGGGAAAACGCGCGGGCCATTTTGCGACGCCTCCACGATCTCGCCCCGGGCGTGGAGGTAGGCGGTTGGTCGCCTGGCCACGTGCCGCCGCTGTGGCAGTGAATGTACATTTTTCTCCTCCTCCTCCTCCTTCTCCTCCTCCTCCTCCTCCTCCTCCTCCTCCTCCTCCTCCTCCTCCTCTCCCTCTCCAGCCTCACAGCCGCGTGCGCTGTAGTACGAGATGAGCCGATTCCGTCTCACCCGCTGCCCGCCGTGCTGGGCCCGTGCCCCCCCTTGCCCGCTGTCCCTGTGTGTCCCTCCTGCCTGCCCTGCCTCTGGCTCCTTGCTTCCCTCTCTCTCCCATCCCTCTCTCCGTGTCCTCCCCCTCTCGCCCTCGTGTGTCCTCCCCCTGGTGTGCTGTGTCCTCTTCCTCTCTCTCTCCCTGCTTGGCTGCCTCTCTCCGTCTCCCGTCCCTCTGTCCGTCGGCCCGGTCTGTCCTTTCCTGTCGTCGTCCCTCCCTCGCCTCTTCCCCTTCTCGCTCCTCGGCTCCTCGCTTTCCGGCCCGTCCCCGTTTCGTCCCTGGCCCGCGTTTCTTTGTCGGCCCGCCCTTCGGTCGGAATAAGAGCGCCGCCGGCTGGATCGGCATTCTGCTCAATTGTTAGCCTCAATTCGGGCCACACATCCCAAAGACACTGTGTGGCGGCATCCTTGTTTTGATATTCGCCACACTCAGCCTCTATGTGGTGAAGATTGCCGTGGGCTGGCTCAAAGCCACGCCAAGAGACTCCCGAGTTCTGCACTCCTCCTCCTCCTCCTCCTCTTCCTCCTCCTCCTCCTCCTCCTCCTCCTCCTTCTCCTCCCCCCCCCTCCTCCTCCTCCTCCTCCTCCTCCTCCTCCTCCTCCTCCTCCTCCTGCTTCTCCTCCCCCATTGCATCGCGTGCGCGCTGCATTTCTAAATTTGTTGTAGGTTTTAGGTTCGAACAACATCGGTGGCACGGCGCTACCGTTCCGTCCCCAGAGGAACTGCGCCCCAGCGAATCTGCCAGCGCCCCTTTATCCCCCACTCCTCCCTCCCTCGCTCCCTCCCTCCCCCCTTGACCATTACCTTCCTCATCCTTCCTCCCTGCCTCCTCCTTTCCTCTCTTTCTTCCTCCCTCCCTCCCTCCCTCCCTCCTCCGTCCTCCTCCGCCTCATCCTCACACCGAGCACGCCCAGCGCGAAGCCGATCGGGCAGCAGTAGCCGCCTCCTCCTCCTCCTCCTCCTCCTCCTCCTCCTCCTCTTCCTCCTCCCTCCTCCTCCCTCCTCCCTCCTCCTCCTCCCTCCTCCCTCCTCCCTCCTCCTCCTCCTCCTCCTCCTCCTCCTCCTCCTCCTCCTCCTCCTCCTCCTCCTCCTCCTCCTCCTCCTCCTCCTCCTCCCTCTCTCCTCCTCCGCCTTCTCCTCCTCCTCCTCCTCCTCCTCCTCCTCCTCCTCCTCCTCCTCGTCCTCCTCCTCCTCCTCCTCCTCCCCCTCCTCCTCCCCCCCCTCCTCCCCCTTCGTCCCCTTCCGTGCTTCCCTCCTGCCCTCTCCCTTGCGCCATCCCTGGTCTCCTCGGGAGGAGTCTCTCGCGGATGCTCTTCCCCGCCTCGGTGAGATCGGCGCGGCCTACGCGTTCCGGAGCTCGTACGCGGCGCATGCGCCCAGGATGGCGCCCGTCGGCACCCTCTTCGTTACCCTGGCCCTGGGGCTGGCCGCGCTGATGCTGGGAGGGCGGCTGAGCCCCCTGGTGCCGAGGGTCCATGGACTCCGGGCCTACAGGCTTCCGTCAGTTCGGAGGTGGATAGACCTCCTACCCTGACCCTTCTCCGATTAGCAAATCGACCGTCTTCGGTTCGCGAGAGGGCGTCGCGGCCGTCATTTTTGCGGGTCCAGGTCCGTCGGTTTCGGTCCCAGGCCGGTTTCACGAAAGGGAGGTTTGCTAGAGGGAGGTCCGTCCACCGCCGATCAGTGCTGTGTTCTGCCCTCGATTCTGGCTTCTGGGGGCAGCTCGCGGGCCCCGGGGGCAGTCACGCACGGACCCAGGATGGCAGGAGGCTGCTCTTCGAGGGGTGCGGCGATAGCCTGGGTTGTCAGGCCCGCGCGCCCCCCCCCCCCCATCCTCCCCCTCCTCCTCCTCCTCCTCCTCCTCCTCCTCCTCCTCAGATAACCTGACCTTGTCGGTTGCGCAGGTCCGAAGGGGGTGCGCCGTTTGTGCGCGCGGGCACGTCTGGTTCTGCCCGACGCGAAGAGGTTGGATCATCGGCCGTCACCTCCCCCCCCTTCCCCCCCCCCCCCCCCGAATAACCTGGGAAATCGCTGAAACATATACAACGGCCTCAAGACAGGGCTCGTTTCGATTCCCCCGATTCGATTCGATCCGATTTCGATGGGTTCCGATTCCGATTCGATTCGATTTGGGATTCCAATTTGGGTCCCGGTTTTTCAACGGACGCATACCAGCTTGCCGATTTCCGCCGATTCGACTTTTCCCGACTTGGCTGCCGATTTCCGCCGATACGATTCGTGTCGGTTGCCGATCCGACTTGTCGATTTGATTCTGGGCTCTCCTGTTAAGACTGCCCCGGGGGGTGGGTCGAGACCTCCTTGGGTCCCTCGGGTCAGAGAGACACCAGTGCGTCGGAGCACCCAGGTCCTGGTGCCGTACATCGTCTGCGTTGTCTACATCTGCTGGGCTGCGCTATCCCCGGCAGACCTCTAGGCGTCGCGAACAAACGTATCGTGAAGGCAAGTTTCTTACTCGTTCTCGGCGTCCGGATCTGGAGACCGTTTCCGAACTGGGTGTGCCGCGGGCGTTTCGTGGGGTCTTTTTGGGCAATTTCGGGGCCATCTTCGGCTGTCCTCGTCTCTCGGGGGCCTTTTCTGGGAGTCTTTGGGCCGTCGTGGAGGCCTCTGGGGCCAAGAAGCGCGAGAGACACGATGTGAAAGAAGACGAGAGTATAATAACGAGGCAGCAATGAGGCAGAGAGCTTCACGGTCTGGTGCCCCCCCAAGCGGGCTGGCGGGTATTCTTCTCTTGTGCGATCGACATCTCCATCGCGGTGCAGAAGCAGCCCGACTACTCGTTCAATCCAGTGTGCGCCGTGCTCATCACGGAGGCGATCAAGCTGTGCCTCTCAACGGCGGTGTACGCGGCCTCCTTTCTCGGCAGGGCGAGGCGGGTGGTTCCTGCGGAGTTCTCCTTCTCCGATATGCTGTATATGGCCGTGCCGGCAGCCATTTACTCTGTGAACAACATTTTGGTGTTCCACGCCATACAACAGAACAGCATGAGCGATTTCGGAATATTCCGTGACACGATGATTCTGTGGACCGCGAGTTTGTGGAGATTCGTCTTCAAGGTACCGCTCGGGTACACCCGTCTGATGGGCATAGTCGTCGTCTTCATGGGGCTTATCGTGAACAAGGTCGCCTCGACGGTCAGCTCCGGGGAGATCACCTGGCGATTCCTGTGGGTGGTGGCGATGACGCTCTGCAACTCGGCCGGGAGCGTCGCGAACGAGTACGCGTTGAAGCGGAACAGCGGCCTGGACATCAACGTGCAGAACATGTTGCTGTACATGTTCGGCGCGCTGTTCACCACGGCCATCCTCCTTCTCACCGACCCGCAGCGCTTCGGCTCCCTGTCTGCAGGCCAGGGCGGGGCTCTCTGCGCAGTGCGGCTGCCACCCCTCCCTCCCCAGAGGTTCGCGGCGCATGGAGGGGGAGGGAGGATCAGAGGAGCGAGAGGTCATGCTGACGGTTCGTTCAAAGGCTTATTGGGTTCCCAGGATTTCCTAGATCTCTTGGTGTTTCCACACGGGCTTCACGCACGGCGGCTGGAGCCGCGATTCCGCTTCGATTCAGTTGTGTGCGTGCCGCCGGCATCGGGCGGGGTCTGCGGGAGCCAGGCGCGGCGATGAGACGTCGGCTCGATTTTTGGCAAGCCGCTGGCGATCCGATCCGACCCGGAATCGCGGTCCGATCCGTACAGTGGGGTGCGTTCGTCAAGGACTGTGCCCAGGAGGCGCCAGACCCTGGAGGATTCCTTATCTGATGAGGGCGGCGGTGATATCCATTGTCAAGGCTCAATTGGAGTTCCACCGGCTTTCAGACCCTGGATTCCTTATCTAGGGGTTCGTTATCCAATGCCCTCACCGCCGTTGTTCAGGCCGTTGCTCAGGGGCGACTGGCCTGTCATCTGGGGCCTTCTGATCACTGCGCTTTGGGGCGCCCGGGGCGGGACTTCCCAGAGAGACCGACAAGAAGACATGGCCATGTCTCCGCCCGCCCCGCGGGGGGCCCGAGTTCTTCATTCCAGGCCGCTCTCTGAGCTTCCTGCGGCCTGAGAACTTGTTCGCCCAGAATGGGGACGAGAAGTGTGGGTACGATGCCAAACAGCAGTGCCTGCTCATGCGGGACAAGATATGTTGTCCTTCGTTCTGGCCAGCCTGTCAGCAATGCTTGTCCATTTGGGCAACAGCTGCTGCCAGATGGACGCGTATTGCTGTCAATCCGCAGGATGTGTTGTCCGAGGGGCCCTGCAGGACAGCAACGACTGTTCCGCGTGAACAACCGCTGCTGGTGGGCACAGTAATTTCCCATGACCTCCGCCCTCATTCTGGGCACGATGAGGCCCGAGAAGGGCCCCGGGAGCCCCCAAAAGCGTCGGCTGGAAGGTGCCAGGCCTCCCAGCTGGGGTCCGAGCAGATGGGGCTGGGGGATTGCGCCGCCTCTCCGCTGCAGCGGCGACGCGGCTCGATGTGTGGCCCGATTCTCTCCGCGCCGACGGCGCCGATGCATCGCCGACGTCGCCGACGTGTCGTCGATGCATCGGCGATGTGGCGCAATCCTCCGACCCCGTCTACTCGGGCCCACTTTGGACGCCAGCCATGAAAGCCTCGGACGCCGCCGAGGACGACGAGATGAAGCCTCGGACGCCTCCGGGGATTCCGAGGCCAGGCGTGGTTCTGGCTCCTCCCGCAGCTCGGGCCCCCTGACTCGGGTGCAACTCCTGGGAGGTCAAGTTCTGACTCTGCCCTGGTCCGAAGTCTGGCTGAATCCGGCTGTTTATCCCGCTGAACCCCGTTCAGTCCAGCTTCATCCCGCGGCCCGATCCCGCCTAGTCCGCGGCCTGATTCGGCGCAGTACACGTTGCTCATCTCTAATTATTCGAGAGTTCTTTGATTCTGGGGGGCCAAGATCCTTTGATTTCTTCAAGCAACGGCGAAGCGTCCTGGCTCGCCTATAGCCCTACCAAACAATGTTCTAAGAACCTTTTATGGTTTCCACGAAATGTTCTTAGAACATTTCTGGCGGAGTCTGTCTTGTTTTATCACATCGGGTTTATGTTTAAGAACAATATTTTTGTTCTTAGAACACTGCTGGGTTCTAGGAACATGTCGTGGTATGACTATAGGAATGCCGGGACGGCCGGTCCCTGCTCAAATTCTGACTCTTCTGCCATGGGCTGGTGGTTCCTGGCCCTGTGGGGGCCAGGAACCACCAGAAAAACGAGCACGCTTCAGAAGCGAGCACGCTCAGACAAGGAGCGACGTGCAGCCCTCCCAGCAGCTGCCTCCTGCGTTCTGCCCCCCCCCCGCAGCTCGGGCCCCGCCCGACCCGCACTCGCCCTGCCCGCGTGCGTGGCAGGCCGAGGGCCTCTCTCGTGCCCAGCGCGGGGTCCCCGCGGGCGCGGCTTCGGCGCGGCTTCGACGCGCACTGCGACGCGGCTTCGACGCGGACTCGACGACGCGGAGGTCGGCCCCGTGGGGCAGACGAGGTGCCAGACTTCGGGGCAGATCCGGGCCGTGGGCGACTGTGACCAGGGCCCGCCCGAGAGTGCTCAGGGCCTCGTGCTTCCTGCACCTCCCTCCATCCAGAAGGGCAGCGGACGGCATCTTCTTCACTGCTTGTTTTTCTCTGTCGTCTCTCTTCTGCTCGTCTCTCTTCCACTGCCCGGCCTACCCTTGCTGGCCAGTGTCGCTTCTCAGCGAGAATCCGCTCAGAGTAAATCCCTGCAGACGCCTCCTGGGCACCATCCCAAGCGCTTTTCCGAGCCGCGTGCAGCCTTGGTGACGAGGGCAAAGGACTGGACGGCGTGAGCAGGAGGAGGAGGAGGAGGAGGAGGAGGAGGAGGAGGTGCCAATGAGCGCGCCAGGATTCTCGAGCCCGACGTGGCTCACGATCGGCCTTCAGTCCATCGTGGGGCTGCTGATCGCCCGCCTCCTGAAGTATTCGGACGCCGTGATGAAATCCGTTGCCACCTGCCTTCGAGGCCCGCCTGGCGAGCTGGGGGGGGGAGAGAGTCGGGCGGGCCTGGGACAGGGATCAAGCCGTTCCAGAGCGTTGCGGAATCCAGAGAGTTCTGGCACGCTCTGATCGGGGGTTGCTACAGGTGCCCCTGGCACAAGGGGCCCCCAGCTCTTCAATCAATTTTGGAGCCCCTGAGGCCCCTAGTGCTTCGTTGAGGGGTGCTCTGGAGGCCGTGGGGCCTCCTTGGAAATCCTGGGGGTCTCTTGGGCCAGGGGCACTTCTAGCAACCCCCGCTGAGAAGACCGCCGGATCTCAGATATTCCCAGGTTAAATATCCTTGTCCGATGTTGTCCTGGTCTTGGCGCCATGCTATAATATAGCAGGGGGGGAGCACGGCTCGGAATCTAAATTTCCAAGCTGCTTCAAGATGGCGCCAGGGGCCCGTCCCGCAGCCCTCTTCCGGGCCTCTTCTGGCCGTTTTGGAGCCTCCGGGGACCAGGGCGGGAGGATAACCGCGCATCGCGGGACGCGATGCGCGAAGGGTTGACTCAGGTGACTGATTTTTGTTCGCAATTTCGGTATGCAGATGGCCCGAGGCGTTCCCTGAGGCCACAAAGTGACGCCACAAGTATCGCCTCAAGCAAGCCAGCCCCTGAGTCCCCAACAGGGGCCTGACAGGGCCCTAAGAGGAGCCCAGAATGGGCCCAAGAGGTTTCAAAGAGGGGGCCAAGATGGCTCCGAGAGGAGCTCGAAGATGCCCCAGCGGCCCTCCCTCCCATGAATGCCTCCTGGACAACGCAGGATCCAAGACGCCCCCGAAAGGCCCCAAGATACCCCCAAGGGGGCCCCAGGATACCCCGTAGAAGTGCTCTGCACGTGGTTATGGCGCATGTCCGCGGCACACTAACGATCAAGTCTTTGAGGTGTGCCAGGCTCGATTGCTGTGGCAGTCGGCGGAGTCTCCCTGCTCTTCCCCTTCAGCCCAGCCTTGGCCGCGTTGGCCGCGCCCCGCCCGCAAAGTTTCGGCATGGCCTTCTTAAGGCCCTTTCCTCCTTCCGCGCGTCCTTACGGGCTGGCTGCAACTGCCTGCACACAGTGTGCATCTTGGTGCAGAGCCTGCCGCCCCTGAGTGCCCTGCACCGCCAGACTGGCCCCCTGCCGACCTGGCGCCTCCCGAGGCTGAGCTGGACTCGGTGCGCGCACGGCTGGGCGCAGCGGAGGGCGCCACTCGTTACCTTTTGAGGGCGTTCGAGGCACCCACGGCAAATCCAGTCCTGCGCGATCGGCGAGACCAGCCAGGCCGAGCCGCCTCGACCAGTACTGGGGGGGCGACTCCGCCCGAGCCCCCCGAGAGTTTTGATGATCATGCATCGGAGATCTGTTTGGGAGTTGTGGGCGCGGGCAAGGGAACAATAGCTTTCGTCCTCGTCCATCAGAGACATGGCTGTTGCCGCCGCCGAGATACCGTACAAGGGGAGGTTGCCAGTCCTGCGCCTCCAGGACGACACCACCGTCGGGATGCAGGATTGTTTCAGTGACGTCGGGCTGTGGTACAAGCGTGATGATGTCTGGCGCCACCGAGTCCTGATATATCCCGTCCCCCTGGGTGAGTGGTATCTGCGCACGCCAGACGGCGACTGCTATCTCGAGCACACAGCCTACCAGGCACCCGAGGGCTGCGCGAGGGCCTTCAGGATCGGCCGCGATGGAAGTCGGACCCAGAAGAAATGCAACATGTTCTATCAGCATGCCGAGCAGGTGTCAGGCAACCAGCTCAGGACCTTGACGCGCGGGGCCCGAGCCGAACTCAGGGTGGCTGGGTACTCTGAGCGGGCTCGAGCTGGAGATCATCGTGGGCCGCCTCGCCTTCCTAGGGTTTGGCGCGGCGCAAGTCCCTCAGCTGCTTCCACGACGCGTGCCGCTTCATGCAGCGGCAGTACTTCAGCTGGGCGGCGCTGTGGCCCAGCGCGGTGAATAAGGGTTCCAGGCGCTCGTCGGCGCGATGATCTTTCTGCGCGTCGACTTGGGCGCCAGGAGGCTGCCGGACGTCTTCCAGTCCGACGCCTCCATCGCCCGGTTCGGGCTGGCATAATCCACGCAGGGCTCAGAGGAGGTGGGCCGCGTGGGCCGCGAGGCCGAGCGCGCCCGCTACCGCCTGGGCGCGAGAACGGCGAGGCGCCGCGCGGCGGAGGCCGCGGGGCCGCGGCTGGCCGAGGACGGCGGCATCGAGCGCCTCGCTGCCGGGGCCTTGGGCATCAGCGGCGATGGGGGCGAGCGTGATGAGACCTCGGGTCCCCGCCGCTCTCCTGCGCGCCTCCCTGTGGCGCGTGGTCCTGGCGGGCCGCTGGGAGTTCCCGGAAAGCATCCTACATCTGGAGGGGCGCGCCGCGGTGAAGGCAGTGGAGCGCGCGGCCAGGGCCCTCCTGCCGGGGAACAGCACGGCCGCCGTCCTGGCGTTCTCGCGCGGCTGCGCGCTCGTTCGGGCGCGGGCTGAGTGTGAGTTAGTATTCGATTGCACGCAATAGAGAATGATGCCCGGGAGCAGCGTGGCGGCGCGTAGAGCAACATGTTTTGGGCCTGCGCGGCAAATTCCGTGCGCGACACATTTGTTTCCTAAAGATGGAGACCCCCCCGAGACTCGAACGAATGCCCCCGAGGATGACAGCTCACCTCCGGAGGCATTTCGGCCCAGAGATGCCGTTGTCGGAGCCGCCCTGCCCAGCGGCCGCCGACGTCCGCCCCCGGCCGGGCGCAGCTGGCGACGGCGAGCCGCGGGGCCCCCTGGTCGGGCAGCCTCGCGGCGCCGCAGCCCCCGCCGCCTGCGCGCGCGGAGCCGCGCGGCGGGCGGCGGCCTGACGTGGCGGACGGATGCCAGGCGGGGGCCGCCCCATGCTGCGCTGGAGCAGGCGCCATCGACCTTCTGCGCAGCGGCAGGGCCGCGGCAGCGGCTGCCGCTGCCGCCGCGGAGGGTGGCGAGAGCAGCTGCGTGGAGGAGCTGCCCGGCCTTCGCGGCTTGCGCCAGGCGGATGTCTGCCGGGCAGCCGCGCGGGGCCGCCGCATGGCGCGGGAGGAGCTGCCGCCGGGCCAGAGCTTCGTAGTGGCCCACAGCGTCACAGCCGCCACTCGGTGCTGCTACCAGATGCAAGCCTCCGCGCTGGTGGCCTTCGCCGACAAGCGGGGCGTGTCGCAGCGCGGGGATGCCGAGGTCGACGACTGCATCGTGAATGAGGAGTTCCGAGCAGGCCGCCGGGCATGGCGAGGAGAGTATGCTGGCGACCGTAACGTTCACCTTCCCATCGTTTAGTCGCCACGGCAGCCGCAAGCTGCCCGGGTCCTTTCGTTGTCTTCGAGGTTGGCGGCCGCTGAGCCCGCCCAGGAGTCGGACACCTACAGCTCGTTCGGCAGCGGGTGCGGTTGCAGTGCTGGTGCAGTCGGGGAGAGCCCACCAGGAGGGCATTCGCATGGGACTACATAAAGTCGACCCGATGTTCGTCCAGGCGGCAGTTCCCCATACGGTTCAAGATGGCGCCCTACCAGTCCCTCCACAGCGGGATCTCGATCGACCGCGCCCATCGCGAGCCGAACCTCGACGAGTGCATGAAGCGCGGGAAGTGGAAGGCGGCCAAGGGCCCCGCTACGAGACGGCGGGCCGGCTGAACGACGCTTGGAAGGAGTTGAGCGCGGCACAGCAGGACCATGCTCTCGTCGGCGATCGCCCCCTTCAGGAGTGTCTCACGCGCGGCCGCCAGTTGCCTTCCCTACCACTGCGCCCGCGACCCCTGTTCCTGCTGGGTTGTTTCATGGCGCCGGCCGGGTGTCAGCAGCCGCTCGACGGTCAGGCCACAGCACGCGGGAGTGGTATGGAAAGTGCGGCCCTCAGGGCCGCAGGGCGATAGTGAGTTGATGCAAGTGTGTCGAGGCCTCCTCGAGGTCAAGTCTCATGTCGGGCCAGGTCCTGGCCGTGCTGCTCGCACACCCCTCCCCCCTGGCGCCTCCTTCTCTGATGTTCATGTCGAGGGCTGCCAGGTCCCATCGAGCCCCAGATGTACATTCTCAAGTTCGGCCGCGCCTTTTTCGAGGTATAAGACTGTGCGCGTCCGAATGAGACTCCCTTTGTGTCTGCAGCACCCACATCGTAGTTACATGTGGCACAACCCTACCCTACAGGTCGCGCTGTCTCGAGCCCGGGTGCGGACATTGGTCGTCTAATGTATTGTGCTTCTGGGGCCCCCACCAGAAGGCCACTGGGCTGGCCTTCGGACGGGGGAGTTGTCTGAACTTCGGGGTCCTGGGTCGTTGTTAACAGAACGGTGCAACTGTTTTTGATTGAGCTGTTCAACGGATGCGAATTGGGAGCGTTCGTTGTATAGTTTGCCGGCTCCCCGCGCTCCTTGTCTGAGATCTTCGGCGTGGGCCATCGAGTTTGGGGATCTGTTGCTTGCGTGTGTAAAGTCTAATGATACCGCGAGCCCAGCCTTACAGCTGGGCTAGGGCCCGCCCCAGGCTCTCCACTGGGTAATCTTCCTCGCCGCGCTCGCAACAGAGTACCATTCACCGCCAAGAGCCAAGAGGAACAATCTGGCACAGTTGTGGGGACCGCGGTGTTGCTCTCTGACCTCCTCGGCTTGTCGTGCGTCGTGTTGTCTCCAAGCTCCCTCCCAGTGCCTTTCCTTAAAGGGTCGGTTTGCCGATGTCTGTAATTCGATTTGTACCGTGGCCCAGCTCCACAGTTGGGCCAAGGCTTACCCTGTTAGGTCTAATTGTTGATTTCCCGCCCGCGTTCGCATCAAACTGTTTGTCACCGCCACGGGAGGAAACATAGAGTAATCGTATGGCTACTGTGGTATGTGGTGTTTGGATATGTTGGCACGTTGGTAGCCTGACCGTAGCACGGATTCTGGCGACAGTTATGCTCAACGAACAGGAACAGTCTGGGGGGCCATCGATCAAGCAGGACGGCGGCGCCAATCAGTCTCTCCCCGTCGAAGTCCAAAGAATTGCCTATTGGAGACCTCTTGGGCTCAGGTTTGGCCGTCTTGGGCCACGTTCGAGCACCTCGTGGGGCTTCTTTGGGCCATCCCGGAGGCATCTTGACGCTTCCAGAGCCCATCGGATGCCAGAAGCGCGAGAAGACACAACACATTGGTTGCCCCAAGGTGTCGGACGGATGTTGGCATCTTTGAGGGGGGGGGGGCTTTGGGATGTTCCGTGGCCACTTGGAGCCATATTTGGGCGAACTTGGGGCCTCATGGACGCATGCTGGCAGCCGAGCCATCTCGGGCTATCTTGTGCGATCTGGCCTCTTGGGCTATCTGGGGCCCTCGTGTGGCCAGATTGGGCCATGTTGGACGCTCCAGAGACCCGCGACCAGGCCCGTCCATACCCAGAGAGGAAGCCGCGGGAGAGGTTGACCGTATCCCGAAGTGGAAGGGGAGGTTGGAACCACTAGCTCCTTAGACCACCTACGCCCAACGGGCTGGAGATTGGGAGGATCTGGTCCAAGGAAGCAGGGAGGATAATGAAGAGGATGTGTGGACGACATCTGGCGCACCAACTAAGATCTTGGCCTGCCAGCAGGTGCCCCTCGGGAATGTTTGGTTCCGCGACGTCCCTGGGCACACGTCGGAGTTCTGGGAACACCTTGCGTTGTCCAAGGTCCACCGAGCAGTGTTCCCCTAAGTTTTTACCACCAGTTCTGCATCTGACTTACATGAGGTTGGGGGTGGTAGGAGGAGGAGGAGGAGGAGGAGGCGGAGGAGGAGGAGGAGGAGAGGAGGAGGAGGAGGAGGAGGAGGAGGAGGAGCAGGAGGAGGAGTGGCCCTGGAGGGAGGGGGAGGAGAGGAAAGATGAGGAGGAGGCAGGAGGATGTAGGACAAAGAGCAATCCTAGGCCCCAGTGTCTCGTGACCCAGGTGCCATTTACCACGGTCTGGACTTTTTGGTGCTCTCCCACTCGGGGTTTCTTGGGGCCCTCTTGGGGGGGTCTCTTGAGGCATGTTGGGTGCCCGTCGGGGATCTCCGGGCCGTCTTGGGCGCGATAGCTGTTCTACCAAGCTTTATCGAAGAGGCCTAGATCCTGGGGACATCTGGGTTGGTCATGGGTCTTGGGCCTTTTGGGAGGAATCTCGAACCATGTTGGGTCCATCTCTGGCCGTCTTGGCGGCTTCTTGGGGCTCTCCGAAGTTTCCCCGAGGCGATCTGACGCCGAAAGGCCTCGGAAGAAAGCCAAGCACACTTGCTCGTAATGTTTGTATGGTGTGTGTGTGGCTTCTTCGGGCTTGGCTGGAGGCTAGTTTGGTAGCCTTTTGATGCATGTTTGGGACTTCGCGGAGCTCGGGAAGACTCGTTGGGCCTTCCTCGGCTAGTCTTGGGACATCCCGCATCCGTCTTGGAGTGGACTGCTGGGCCGTGCTGGAGCCGTCTGGGTGCCAGAAAGAGCGTCAGAGCGTAAAACTGGAGGGCGGTATTCGACCCGGTCTGCGTCAAAGGGTTGTCGCACCTGGACAAACCACAGACAACATACCATTGCACCGTGCAAATGATGCTCCGTCACCCTGCGAGAATTGCGGCGGATTTCTTCTCCTCGTGCTGACCGTCCTTCTCCCACAGTCTCCCCCTTCTTATTTTCCTCCCTTCCAGTTATATGCGAAGCGCACCCCCACCCCTCTCCTCCCCGGGACTTGTCCCAGAGCGCGTTTCTGGTCAGGATGATGGGGGGATCTAGCGTCGTGGCTGACGAGGACCCGCCCCGAGGTCTCAAAAGCAATAGCATGGCAGAAGAGGGTGAGGGATGGCCAGTCTCGATGGCAATGCCTAAGGTTGCGCACCCCTGAGATCCGGACGTTGCAATTTTCTGACCCTGGCGTTCTCCCTGTTTCGGGTTCCCAGACACTCTCGGACTGATCCGGCTTGAGAGATGCCGCAGAAATTGGGAGCAGGCACCACCACCACCACCACCACCACCACCACCACCACCACCACCTGGGGGGATTCAGGATGAGCTGGTTTGCGGGATATGGGTGTGCACGATGTCCCGCGAGAGCGCCCGAAACGATATACACCACCACCGCCACCACCACCACCACCACCACCACCACCACCACCACCAGTGACCACCCTGTGCCTCCCTCCTCCAGGTGGTGGTGGTGGTGGTGGTGATGGTGGCGGTGGTGGTGGTGGTGGCGCGTTTCCTTTTCCCTAAGATAGATGTGGCGTCGTGATGTTTTGCCACGTCGTCATTTGCCACGATGATCGTTGCATCTGTTCTGTTGCGCCGCCGTCGGATCCCAGGGGGGAGTATCCCTGGCACGAGGGTCAATAGCCTGCCGTGGGTGAGGGGGCTCGAGATCTTGGCCCAGAGTCGCGTGGCCATGTTTCGGCGGTATCGTCCCCGCTGGCCTCAGCAGGCCCCCAAGGTAATCCAGGGCGGTGCTGGTGTGGCGAAGAGGCGGCGCCGTGGTGTTGAGAATTTCTGGGCTGAGCCCTGCTGAGGCCAGCCGGGGCTGCCGGCACTGTACACGGCACATTGCGCTCTCCGCGCCGCCTCTGGCCCCGTCGTCGGCGATGCTCGCCCGATGGTCCGCAGAGCCCCTGGGGGGGCGAAAAGCGTAGCCACTTTTTTGTGTATCGCGTAAGGCTTGATCCGTTCTCGCGCTAATTATCTTGCGCTGTGCCCCAGCCTCGGTCATACCGCCCTTTGGACTTCTCCTTGCGGGCCGCAAATCAAAAAAGTAAGGCTTGATCCAAAACAAGGTCTTGCTGTGCGCAGCCCTGCGCCCTGCCAGCTGGGGGAGGGGCTCTCTTTGTGGACCGGCCCAGAGCCAGGGAGCGGCCGGCGGATGCCAACACGAATGCGGGTGAACCGAATCGCTAGATCCGATGGGCTCGACCCTCGACCTCTCCTTCACATCCCACCGACCTCTTGGAGTCTCCTCGAGGCCCGCTCGTGGTGCTCGTCTCACCCCTGTTCACCCACGTCCCCTCGACGGCCATCTCGTGCCTGTCCGCGCTGATCGTGGCCAGTGGCTGCCTGACGTACCTCACCCAGGGGCCGATCAGCGCTGCTGGCGCCGCCGGCAAGAAGTGAGGCCGCGGCAGGAGGAGGAGGAGGAGGAGGAGGACGACGATCGAGGATCGCGGGTCAAAGCCTGGGGGTCGAGTTTTTGAGGTCGCGGTCGCTTCTGAGGGGGCGAGGAGGGAGCCGCACCGCCATACGTTGCGCGGCAAGTGGCGCTCTCCAGGATCGGGCCTCGCCTGCAGGGATCGAAGGAGCTCCGGCACGAGCGAAATGGGTGCGGAAATCATGGGGACGAATGCCGACAGACGTTGCTGCCCATTTTCAACCAGATTCGCTGCCGGCGTCGCCACGGACACTGTCCGCTTGAAGCACAAAGTCGCCTGCCCAACAGCGGCCGCCGTCGGTGTTGGGTAACGTGTGTTGTTGGGCATCGTCCCATTATTGCTCGTATCCGTTGTGGGCGAGCCAAGAGCTTTCGCCTCGTCCCAGCCGAAAGGCAGCGCCCCCACGAGGTGTCACAATGTTTTGGGGCCCAGGGCTTCTGGATCCGAACAGACCAAGACGACCCACGACGGCAAGCTGGTCCCGGGGGCGAGGTCCTGAGAGCTCCATGGCGAGGACCGGGGAAGAGGCAGAGGAAACTGGCGAGGAGAGGCTCCACGCCAGATTACTACGACGTCAGAGAGCCGGCGAGGAAGAGGAAGCAGAGACGGAGGACGAGGTGGCAGCTTCTGCTCCGCGCGGGATCCCGACCAGCCCGAGGTCCCCTCGCCCCCCGGGGGCATGCTTCCAGGGAGGCCCCCGGGACACAGGTCTCCAACGCCGTGTTGTTGTTCGCGACGTGGGCCCCCCACAGGGTTGGGACCCCTTCGCGGGGGTGGGCGTCTTTTCCTCCTGAGCCGTCGCTGGGCGGTCCCGAGGCCCGGGGAGGGCCAGCAGCGGTCGAAGAGGAGGGCACCGTTTCCCGCCGAGGACGTTTCACGACGCGAGGGGGCCTGGGTCAGGGGTCAGGAGACTGCACGCAGCGCCAAAAAGCTCCCTCGAGAGTGTTCGGGCACCTCTCTCTCCGTCCTGGACGGTCGAGGACAGAGCTTGGCGGGAGGAGGACCCTGACGTGGTCCTCCGTCATTTTCGGGCATTGCCAGAGGTGGCCCCAACCCCCCTCGAGTCGTGAACAAATTTCGACGGGAGGTTTTTCATTGTGCCGGGCCACAGGATCAGATAGTAGTCCACGGAAGGGGGTCCAGACCAAAGGTCTGAACCCCTTGCCGTAGACTCCCGGAGCTCTGGGGCTCCACGCCGTGAGAACATCACGAAGTCGGGGTCTGGGACTCTGGCCCAAGGCGGCCCCAGTTTCTCCATGGAGGCCCAGATGGCCTCCAGAGCACGCCTCACGAGGCCCAGAGGGCCCCGGGGGGCTCCAAGACACTGCGACAAGCTGGGGGCACCTCTGTCGGGGGCGCGCCCTGAGGGGAAGGCAGGGCGGCTTGCCTTCTCAGAAGGCGCTGGGGCTGCTCTCAAAAGCCTCGGGTATCTTTGCAGAAGGTTCAGAACCAAGGGCGCCCTCGAGGGCGCGAAGTCATTCGCGCTTCGCGATCTGGATCCGATTCCTCCTCACCCTCCTCGTCTCCCCTGGTGGGCGGCGCGAGGGCGCGAAGTTCTTCGCGCCTCGCGCCGCGGGGGGAAGCGGAAAGCTCGGCGCCCGCGCAGAGCGCTCCTCGGCAGGCGCTGCGCCCTCTGAGGAGGCCCCACTGGGCCCGCCGCCGGCGCTGGCCAGTGCCACGTCTGGCAGCACCCGGCATCTCTTCGCGGGGGCCACGGGCAAGTGGGCGCGGCGCCAGACTTTTGGGCCCGGGCCGCCGCGGGAGGCGGCCCGGGCGTGCAGAGGAGCGGCGTGTAGCGCCTCCCTCTGTGCCTCCCTCCATCGTTCCCTCCTCCCCTCCCTCCCTCCCTCCCTCCCTCGCTCCCTCCCTCCCTCCCTTCCACCCTTTCCCTTCGGAAGCCCACAGGGGTGATCCTGGCCGAGTGTGCCCCATCCCCCCTGCGCGCTTTTCGCGCCGTTTTGTCTGGGTGCCCCTGGGACCCTCAGGGCCGCGAGAGGGGCACTCTGGAGGGCAGCCAGGCCCCCTTGGGATAGCTAGAGAGTCTTGAGCCAGAGTCGCCTTTCGCAAGACCCGATGCTCGGCTTCTTCGTTGTCGTCCTCCTCCTCCTCCTCCTCCTCCTCCTCCTCACCCCTTTCCTCTGCGAAGTATACGGTCTGTTACCTTTGGATAGCGTATCGCTCCTCCAGTTCTGGCCCACCACGTTTCGGCGCGACACTCTATTCACATCCTGGCCTCCAGGCTTCAACATCCCGAGCCTTTCAGAGTCTGGCGCTCCGCGGAGCGGAGCAACATGCTCCCGCTTGCAGGGCATAGCGCGTCGCCGAGGCCGCCGCCGCGATACGCTATCCAAAAGTTCCCGGCCGTAACCCTCGGGGGCAGGTGGTATGCAGCGCGTAGTTGCGCACACAAGCTTGCACTGACGGGGAGAGGTGCGCGTGGACGTGTGCGCTCCTATTGCCAGTCCGTGCTGCCGGGAAGGCGCTACCTGGGCATTGTGCTGAAGCATCTCCATGGTATTCGGAGGTCCGCGCGGATTCTCGAAAGTTAATGTTTATGCAGTTGGTTGCTCGCTCGTCTAGCCTCCTCGCCCTCCTCCTTTCGTGGACGCGGCCAGCGGGTAATCCCAGACGGGGAGGCGCACGCGGTTGCGATTCTGACTCCTGTCAGATCGTTGCGGGCGGTTCCGCCTCTGCTCTGGCGGCGGGGAGCAGATGGCCCTGTGCACCCCTGGGGGAGCAAACACGTTGGGCGAGGGAGCGGCCTCGCTGTGCGGGACCGCGGCAGGAAGGTTCCCCTTGAGGAGAGCGCCCCTGGCAGCCCCAGCAGGACAGTCCCCCCCCCACTTCCCCAACAGCTTGGACTCCGATGCCCCGTTGAACGAGCGCTCCTCCCGTGCAGGCGCGTGATTATTCTCACGCCGTGAGCCCCCACCTCCAGCAGCACAGCACGAGGGCCCGCCGGAACGACGCGGGCCAGAAGAAGCCCAGCGAGGTCCCCAGGGGACGGGGTGCCCCCGTAAGGCCCCCTGCCAGGGCAAGGGTCCAGGGTAGGACAGGACAGGACAGGATGCCCCCTTGGTCCCCCGGGGACGGGATGCCCCCTTAAGGCCCCTGCCAGGGCAAGAGTCCCCAGGGTGCGGCCGGGCGGCACCGGAGCGCCGTGCCCGCCTTTGCAGCCCAGCTCCGGGGGCCCGGACCGGGCCCGTCCCCTCCATTGGTCGCCGCTCGGCTCCGCGCCTCGCCGCCCCTGGGGTCGGGCGAGTGAGGTCACCAGCCTCGAACTTATCCCTATCCCTAAGGTTGACACGCCAAAAGGAGATGACAATCTTAGGGGTACACCCTCAGAAACTGAGGAAATCCCTGAGATCGCCATCGTGATGAGGCGATGCCCAACATAGGGATAGGGGTATGTCTCAGTCTGGTAATGAGGGAGCAAGCTGCGGGGAGAACTGTGGACCTCAGGAGGGGAGAGGAGGGGAGAGAGGGAGGGGAAGTGCACAGCCTCACTACAGCCCACCCCCCTCTCCCAGAAGAGGCCCGCGCCATGTATTGCGAAGGCATTGCGGGCCGCCGTCGACCTTGAAGGGGGAAGAGGAGGAGGACGACGACGACGGCGACGACGGCGACGGCGACGACGACGGCGACGACGACGGCGACGACGACGAAGGCGAAGACGACGACGCTGACGCTCTGGAGCCGAAAGCTTCTCCCAGGGAGGTGTGCTCCCCCCAAGGACGGGTCACAACCCCAAGGACCCACTCCAGGACACCCCTCGGGGACACCCCACCCCCCTCCAGCTGGAGCGCGAGAGGAGGAGCGACGACGACGACGACGACGCCGACTCGCACGGAAAAGCCTCTCACACACGCTGGCCTGGTTCGGTGGACGTGCCGCCCGCCCGTCTTGGCGGCAGTTGCCCCCTGCCTGCTCAACTTGTCGTGGGGGGATAACTGGTGGTGGCTCTAGCGAGGTGGATGATGGGGGCGGCCAAGAGAGGGGTGATGACCAGGGGGGGATGTCATGGCGGGGGCCATGATATCTCCCCAGATTTCCGAGCGCCCCGTCTTACTTCAGTCCCCGGCCCCCCTGGACTGCACACATGCCGCCAGTCATATCTTGCGCCGTCCCCTCTACGACGCCCCCTGATTGGAAAATGTTGTCGCAGTGGCTCGCCGATTCTCAAAACTACAACCAGACGCAGGAGTTGGGGCAGGATGAAGAGGAGGAGGAGAAGCAGGAGGAGGAGGAGGAGGAGGATTGAGGGGGGGACATGGGACATATGGGAGCATGTTTAATGGCTATAGGCGGAGGAGGCGGAATCTGAGAAGACGACATCACCGAGCGTTGAGCATGGCGAGCAGTCAGCTAGTGATTCGTTATCGACGTGTTGACACAGCAGCTTCATAGTGTGACGCATGTGCTAGTTGTTCACCCATCCCCGTTCATTCTTCATGCTTCCCGACGCTGCTGCACCCCCCTCTGGCCTCTCCTCTGCTTGCTCGGCACAGGAGGGCCGAATGGCGAGACTCGAGGTCAAGATGCTTGCCGAGCCGATCACCGACGAAGTGCAGCGCTTTTGCAGTCTCTCCTTGCCCTCTTTCGCATCAGTTGTTTACCATTACTCTTGCATCTCCGCTTCCGTTAGGGTTGGTGCGCAGCGTGCTCCCCGCTCACGGAGAACACGCCTGACCAGCTGATTTTGCTCGCGCTCTCATCATGCTAATTGCAGTGTCGTTTTTAATACACGTTCCGCGTGCGGATCATGCATTAAAAATGCAGGGATTCAGTATTCAAAAGACAACGATGAGTTCATGCATAAATTTATTCATACATTAATCATGTATTAACAATTCTATATTTGAAAAATCCGATGTATAACAAAAACGCCCTGTAATCCGGTTCTTTGCCAACTTGTTCCTCCTGATCGTTCCTCATCTTTCATCCTCCAGGCCCCCAGAGGCCCCAGGAGCCCCCAGGCGTCAAAAGGGGAGGCAACAACCCCTGACAACCCAGTGCTCCTCATCCCCCCCCCAACACACAACACACACAACACACAACACACAACACACACAACACACAACACACAACACACAACACACAACACACAACACACACAACACACAACACACAACACACACTCAACACACACAGCATTGCGGGTGTTGCTTCTTTGTCTTGCGGGCCGTTCTCCAGGCTGCACCCCAGGCGGGCACGAGATCTCGGGCGCCCCTGGCGACAGCTCGAAGCCGCTGGCCGCTTCGGGCCCGAGCCAGGACTCGCCAGTCGCCCTGATCACGAACTCGGGCGCGTGCTCGAGGCCTCCAGAGGGCGCCGACGCCTGGGGTGCTCGCGGTGCCGGGCGCCGACGCCGGGGGTGCCCGCGGTGCCAGCGTAGGCCAGCCGCCCCGAGGGCCAGCTGGCCGCGCGACGCACGACGAGGCCTCCGCGGCGCCAGGCCGGCCGCCGCGGAGGCCAGCAGCGCAGCGCAGACGCACCAGAGGGCGCCGCGCAGCCAGCAGCTGTGTCTCGCCGTGGAGCGTTCCGGGTGTGCCCGGAGCGTCCCGGGCGGCCGCCGGAGAGCCGGAGCTGCATACATGGCCTGCGCAGGCCCGCGGCGCCCTGGCGGCCGCCGCGCGCGAAGGGCGAGAGCGGCCACGGCCGCGGCCACGGCCACGGCCACGGCCACGGCCACGGCCACGGCCACGGCCACGGCCACGGCCACGGCAACGGCCACGGCCGCTGTGCGGCGTTCCCGGGTCAGCGGAACGTTTCCGCAAGCGCGGCTCGCGCGGCTCGCCCGGCAGGCGGAGGCGGCCAGAGTGAGGGGCGAGGAGCGATCAGGGCCCTCTGAACGGGGGACTTGGATTCCGGGTCGGAACGCTCTGCACTCTTCGTCCCGTCGGGGCGGGTGCTCAAAGCACTGGTCAGCAATGTCCTGGTCGAGGGGGCCGGAGAGGAGTGGGGCAGGTGTGGGTGTTTTTGTTGACTGCGCTGAGTTTTCGCTTCGCTGAGCCTTGCTGGGCTGACATGTCCTTTGGGAGCACACGAGGTGACAGGCCGCAGGAGGCTCCCGAGTTGCAACGGACGTGGCTTCGCAGTAAACTCGGGGACATGAGCATGACCATGAAACTATGTTCGCAACCGCCACCTCGCGCATCATAGTATACATTATACATATAACGGGGGACCAGGTCCGGGGGCCGGGGGCCGGCGCCCCGACCGCAAATGTAGGGCCCGGGCGTCATTTTCCGTATGTTTTTACATGTTTACAAGGTTTCGGCGGCCCAGGGCCAGCAGGGCCCCAAGAGGTTGCAGGGAGGCCCCAGGAGGCCGCAGCGATGGCTCCAGACGCCTTTCAAGACGACTCCCATGACGCCAAGAAGGCCCCCGAAGACGCCCCAAGAGGCACCCCGAGAGAGACCCAATAAGCAAAAATCGTCGACTTCCGATTGGGAAACTGATATTTTTGGCGTGTTCGCCTTTTGGGCTTCCACTGCGTCCAAGACGGCCCAAGAGGTTCCTAAGACTGCCCCACACGCTCCCAAGAGGGCTCCAAGACGACCCCAAGGGGGTCCCAAGACGGCCCGAGAGGCCCCCAAGACAGCCCAAGAGAGCCCCAGGACGAGCACCAGAGAGGCCCCAGAGGTGCGCAATCATATTCAAATTCCGAGCTTTCGGCCCCAGAGGCTCCCAGGAGGCCCCAAGAGGTCCCCAGGAGGCCCCAAGAGGCCCCCCAGATGCCCCAAGAGGCTCCCAAGAGACCCCCAGGAGGCTCCCAAGAGGCACCCCAATAGAGCCCCAAATAAGCAAACATCGTCGATTTCGCACAGGGAAACTGATATTTTTGGCGTGTTCGATTTTCGGGCTTCCACTGCGTCAAAGACGGCCCCAGAGGCACCCAAGATGGTCGAGGATGCCCCCAAGAGGGCTCCAAGACGGCCCACGAGGGGGCCAAGACGGCCCACGAGACGCCTAAATCGCTGAACAACGCCCCGAGTCGGCGCCCAAGACGGGGACGAGGAACCGAAAATGCAAGCCATTTGGCTTAGGAGGCCCCCAGGAGACCCCAGGGGGCCCAAAGAAGCGCCCAAGAAGCCCCGAGGGGTCCCTAAGAGACCCGCAAACATACAAGAAGAGTCCCCGAACACGCCCCAAGGGGCACTCCAATAGTGCCCCAATAAGCAAAATCGTCGACTTCCTCTGGGGAAATACATATTTTTGGCGTGTTCGCCTTTTGGGCCTCCACTGCGTCCAAGACGGCCCAAGAGGCAAGGGACCCCGAGAGAGGTCCGAGAGGCGTCCTGGGACGGCCCGAAGAGGCCAACATCGTCGATGATCATTTTTTTTTTTTTTTTTTTTGTTTTTGGCTTCTTGCGTGTTCAGATCAGTTCCGTCATGATTCGGATGCGAAGGGCGACTTTATCCACAACGCTATAGAGCACAACGCAACTCATCGCGGCATGACACATTTTCAACTTTGCACAGCACAGCGCAGCACAACCCTT
This sequence comes from Prorocentrum cordatum, assembly GCA_963575745.1. Lineage (NCBI taxonomy): Eukaryota > Dinophyceae > Prorocentrales > Prorocentraceae > Prorocentrum > Prorocentrum cordatum. The sequence goes on from CAUYUJ010009335.1 coordinate 1,078,414, forward strand.
GCTACGGTACATCACGACCGATATTCTCTCCATTGCAAATGTCCGTCGCCCAATCAGGTGTCTTGAAAAGGTTGCCGCGCCTCGCGTTGCTAAATTCCTTTCTGGGTTCGTGGGCCGATCGTATTGTGTTTTTGTTCCAGGAAAGGGCATGAGCTCAGGGTTCTCTTTTAGTTGGTAAATTTGTCCCCGGTGCCATGTTGGGGAAGGGCCGACATATTAATGAGTGATAAATGACGGGGTCGCGTAGGACCGGGGGACAGTTAGAGGATTTCTCGAGCGAAACACTGTTTTTTGAAACTCCGATCCATAAACACCTGGTGAAGTATACATTTTCGTTTGTTGCGGATGTCTCGAGCAAGACGCTCGTTTTGCAGAATTTGTTGAACATGTCCCGAGCAAAACCTTTTTTTCTGCCCTATCGATTGTTCTTCTCCTGGGGGCCAGAATTCAGAGGATGTCTGAAGCAGAGTGTTCATATTCATTTCAACGTCTCACGTTCGCGAACAGACCCCGAATAGTCTACACTAGAACCACGCGCGCGCTTCGCGCGCGCTTAGGTTCTAGCGTGTCACAGACACAGGAATCGCTGTGCGAAAAAATGCTTGGAGTTTGTCTCAGACAAGTGAGGACTCCAGTGGCAACACCTGCTTGAGGCACCGCCGGGGACGGACCCTGTGTAGAGTGTGGTCGACCCTCTTGGGCGCGCCCTGGGGCTCTCTTGGGACGTTTAGGGGGCCCATTGAGGGGCTGTTTCGGCGCCTCTTTTGGTGTTTTTTCTTGTCTTTTGGGGGCCTCTGGGGGCTTCTTGGGCGCTTGTTGAAGCCTCTTGGGGTCTCCTGGGGGCCTCCTAAGCCAAAACGCTCGAATATTTGGTTCCTCGTACCCGTCTTGGGCGCCGACTCGGGGCGTTCTTGGGCGGTTTAGGCGCCTCGGGAGCCGTCTTGGCCCCCTCGTGGGCCGTTTTTTTGGGCCGTCTTGGACGCAGTGCGCGCGATGGTTCTAGATAGGCTTTATCGGCTAACTCATGTCATCTCATATTGGTCGCGTCTTGCGTCCAGGGGCTTCCTTGGAGGCCCTGCGCAAGCCTCGGAATCGTACAGAAGGGGAAACGTGGAAACACAGAAAACATGAATTTCCTTGGGGTATTCAACGATTTGGGGCCCTCGAAGGATTCCTGTGTTCTTTCTTGGGAGGTGAGGGGGGTGTGAATGGTGGTCTGTTGTGCAAGAGTAGAACGGGGGCCAACTTGAAAAAAATAGGAATTGTGGGATTTCAATGTTTTTCCAGTTCCTCGGCGCTGTTCGGCGCTATTTGTTGTTTGTGCCTCGCGGGTTTTATTAGCCGGGCCCCTCAGGGGTGTGGAATCTTCCGGGCCCCCTGGGGGTTCTGGAGGCCTCCTGGAGGCCTGGAGAGCCGTCGGAAAGGTGTCGCCGGCTGCGCGAGAGCGTGTTGGGCCGTTCTTTACGTTCTGGGGGCTCCTTGGGGTAGTCATGGGCTGTCCTTCGGCGACTTGTGGTCTCCCCCCGGGAAGCCGGGAGGCGCGGTACTGGCCATATGTCAGGGGATGTGTAGGACCCCCGAGTAGGAGTCCCACTTTGAAATAAAGGGGGGATTCTGGGAATTCCTTTGTTTTTGTGTCAAAATCTTAGATCTTCGAGGGTTGGAAGCGGGAAAACGTGAGAAGGCGAAAAACATTATAAAAACCATGGGACATCAACGAGTTTACCCTCTTGGGGCTCTCTCGGGACGGCTCTCGCAGCTCTCTTGGGCTGTTCTTGGAGCCTCGTCGGGATCTCTTTTGGGGGCCTCTCAGGGATCGGGGGTGGGTTGGGGGCCTCTGGGTGGTCCCGGAGGCCTCTCGGAGGTCTCTGGAAGCCTCCTGCTCCCGCTCTTGGGCCCATCTTGGGCATGTTCTGGGGTGGTCTGGGGCTGTCTTGGGCGCCTCTTCGGCAGTCTCGGAGCCCTCTTGGCCCGTCTTGGGGCCGTCCTGAGAGTCTCTAGGGTGGTCTTCGGGCGGTCTTAGAAGCCTCTTAGAAGATCGGGCGGAGGCCCGCATACCTTAGTGTCTACAGGTTGTACGGCTCCTATGAACAGCCCATGGGAGCTCTGAATGCCGCGGCGCTTGGGTGTCCCACGGGGGAGGCGACGGGGAAAGATCGCTTCCCGGGGTGAGGGGGAACCGCCAAGCATCATACCCAGAGATAGGCGTGCAGCTTCCAATTTCGAGCCCTTTGCTGGGCAGCGGACTGCTGCAAGCAGAGCGGTACATCAGAAAGTGAAAAGGAGTCTAGGGACGTCTGGACGAGGACCTCGAATTAGAGGCCTGAGGAGAGACGACGATAGTGATCTCATGGATAGGGGAGGGAGGGCGAAGCTTGCCGCGTCGAGCTCGACAGCAAGCCCGTTAGTGTAGGCACGTTGCCTCAGTATGCCTGCATGCTTTTTCATGCGTTCAGGGTCCCAGGAGAGTGACCCTAGACATGGGAAGGTGAACCATGCCGATAGTGCTTCACGCTAACCGCCGCCTCCAGTGCTGGCGTGTTGCCTTGTACTTCCACGACCATGCGCCTGGGCCAGACACGAGTGAGAACTGCCCACGGAGCAAAGTGCAGTGACAAGTGTCCACATGACGCACACGCAGAACCGAACCGCTCATGAGAATGGTGCCAACATGTCAAGATGTTGATGCCAAGCAGTGGGCGACCATGCTCCACAGCCACTTTGGCTCAAGAGTTGTGGTCGTCACGACTGGCTTCTTCTTTCTCGCAATCTGGTGGCAGAGCCTACGCAATGCAGTGGCAGGACGCATGCGTGGCCGCGGCGGCTGGCACGGCCGATGCCTGCGCTGGCCCGCTGGCTCCGACTCTGAAGGTGGCGGCGTCGTCGAAGGCCCCAGCGTCGCCCTTCTTAATGGAGCCAGTTGTCGAGCATCCCCTTCCATTCACGGGAGAGACGCCCACCAATGTGTCGCCGCAGTTCGTTTGCAGCATGCTGGGCGGGGATTTCTCTTTCATGTGCACCGCGAGGATGGACAGCGTCGGCCCTTGGAGCCGCATATTCGACTTCTCCTTCACCGCGGACGAGGACAGCATCACAGCGGGGGCCATCGAGCTCACTCAAGACTTCCACTTCACTGTCTTTCGGGGCAAGAAGCCGATCAGCGTGCGCGTGGGTGATTTCTTTCAGCTCGGAGAGGAGTTCACCGTGCTGTGCACGGTTTCGGCCTCTGGGCACATGAAGGTGTTCAAGGACGGCGTGCTTGTGGGTGAGAAAACGGATGGCATGGCGCCACTTCATGCTGACAGGCCGCATATGATGGTCGGCGGTCATTACTTGTTCCCTGATCAATCCTTCCGGGGTAGCTTGAAAGACGTGAAGGTTTGGAACCTAGAAGTCCCTTGGGAGGCGTCGTCAGTGTCGAAGGTGGCCGTGAGTGTCTTGGGCGAAGTGATCTCGGAGCAGGCCGAGAAATCGCCCAGATCGGAGTCGGACGGCAGGCTCCGTGGTGCCCGCGATGCGGTGGATCCGACGAGCGAGAGCGACGGGGACGCGGAGCTCTCAGATCCGGAGGCCGAGACGCTTCTCTCGAGGGGCGACGAAGAATTTGCTCGTCTGTTCGGTGTAGGTGCCGTACGTGTCGAGGGCAGCGGGGGCATTCCCCTTGCGACCGCCTAGGGGACCTGTGTCTGGGCAGGATGGTCCAAGATCGATGTGGGGATTCTTCGACGTTGTCCGCCCTTTCGGCTATCCTGACGTGTTGCCGTGTCGGCACACGTCAGTGTCACACGGCCGAGTCCTTGGGGGATGGTTTCAGGGTGGGGTGGAGGGGGATGTTCTGAGGATGAAGCACGTCCCCACACATGCATATAGTAGGTATGCGCAGGGTTCCATGCTGGAAACTGTTGATTTGTTAGTTTAATTAGCTGCCGATTCTCATTTTGCCAATTGTCATTTTGAACAGACATCGCTGAACATTGGTCGGCTGATGTCCATTGCCGATCTTCGGTGGCGGGGCACGGAGTAGAACATGTTCCGCCGAAGGACCTGCATCGGGTCATTTGACTGAAACTCTCCGCGGTATCCTCGCACACCTTGGCTAGTGTAGGAAGCTATGTTGTCGTTGCGGTCTTGCGCGGCAGCACCCGTTCCGAATTCTGGTGCCATCCAAATATGATTGGTCTGGCATGTTGAGGTCATGCATGAGAAGCCTTTGAATTAGATATGCTGAGACGTACTGGCAGTGTTGCGTTTGGTGACGTGCCTCTTGTTCTGACGGCTCGCGCTGTAAAACAAGTATCTTGGCGAAGGACCCAGACATATGCAGTTGTGAGTACTGGTTTGTGGGTACTGTTTTCGATGGAGCTCCCCATGGGGCCACGAGGCGTGTGAGGGGTGAGCCGGAATAGGCGCGATGGCGCATGCGGTCCCTGCCACCAGGGCCTTCTGTGCAGCTCCCTGTGGGGCCACGTCACGTGTGAGGGGTGTGCCGAAAAAGGCGCGACGCCCACATGCCAACGGTGCCCCTGGGGCCTTCGGTTGAGCTCCTTATGGGGCCACGAAGCGTGGGAGGGGTGTACCGAAATTGGTGCGACGCCCACATGCGAACTGTGCCTTTGAGGCCTTCGGTAGAGTTCCCTATGGGGCCACGAAACGTGTGAGGGATGTGCACAAACAGACGTGACGCCCACATGCGAACGGTGCCCCGCCTTCGGTGGATATCCTTGTGGGCTCACGAAACGTGTGAGAGGTGCGCCGAAACGGGCGTGACGCCACGGCGGCACTCGATGGAGCTCTTTATGGGGCCACGAAGCGTCCCAGGGGTGTGCCGACATGGTCAGAGGCAGGGATGGGAGTAGGGAGGAGGGGGAGGAGGAGGGAGGAGTGAGGAACGCGGGGCGTTGCCTCTTCAGAACGAGGACCCACATGCACAGAATGATTGGGAAAAAGTACCGGAGAACCATATGAGTGATCGAGTCGGCGAAAACCGATGTCAATTGCGAATGCACCCCATCTTTGGGGAGAGGCGAGGTAAGATTATGAAAGATCCCTGTCCTCCCGAATCCCAATTGAACCAAAACGGAAGAAGACAACTAATGACCAGGCCGACCGTAGCTCGGGGGTTTTACCCAGGACCCTCCTCCTGAAACGGCGGGAATGACCACGCACAAAATCTCCGATGACATCCCTGTCCCTCATGAAGCCTATACACTTAGTGTTTCTGTGTTGGCTAGCATCGGCAGCAAGGCAAGTGCATAGGCAAGGGAATATCCCGAGGAAGTGGCTCACGGGGTTGCAAACAACGCGGATGTGTGCGAGCGACGACATGACTCCCATGGGGGGCTGAACGTGCCAGCCTGGCAGCAATCCAAACTATTTGGGGAAATTGCCTTGCAGCCCGTGGAGAAAGGAAACTACGGCCAGTGTCGTACGTATAACAGTTCACACTCGGGGAAACGGATGTCGCCAAATGTGGAAGATCACAGCATCATAAGTGCAATGAAGTGTTATTCTTGTGGATGCAACCTACGGCTTCTGGCTCATGAGTTTATCCTGCAATCGACGGAGGAGGCGACTAAGCTCCTCCATGCTCTGATCGTTAGTGGATCAATGTGAAGCTTCGGCGCGGGATTGAGAATTGAAACTTTGAAGCATGTTGAATATTACCCTGGCGAAGGACCCAACCATATGCAGTTGTGGGCACCGCACTTGTGAATATCTTCTTCGGTGAAGCTCCGTATGGGGCCACGAAGCGATGCACTGGGTGGGGGGGAGCGCATGCGGGCGGTAGCACTGGGGCCGTCGGTGGAGCTCCCTATGGGGCCACGAAACGCTGTACTGGGCGGGTGAAAATGCCAAATTGGGCTTCTGGGGCGCACGCGGACGGTCCCACTGGGGGCTTCGGTGGAGCTCCTTATGGGCCACGGAACGCTGTACTGGGTGGGTGAAAATGCCAAATTGGGCTTCTGGGACGCACGCGGACGCTCCCACTGGGGCTTCGGTGGAGCTCCCTGGGGGGCCACGAAACGTCTGGGTGGGTGGAAAATGCCAAATTGGGCTTCCGGGACGCCTGCGGACGGTCCCATTGGGGGCTTCTGTGGAGCTCATAATGGGGCCACAAAGCGTTGTTATGGGTGGACGAAACTACCAAATTGGGTGTGCGGGACGCATGCGGGCGATCCTTTTAGGGGCTTCGGTGGAGCTTCCTATGTGGCCACGAAGCGTTATGCTGGGTGGGTGAAACTGCCCAAATTGGATGTGTGGGACGTGTGCGGACGGTCCCACTGGGGGCTCCAGTGGAGCACCTTATTGGGGCCACGAAGCGTTGTATTGGGCGCGTGAAAATGTCAAATTGCGCGTGCGGGGCGCATGTGGGCGGTCCCATTGGGGGCTTCGGTGGAGCTCCCCGTGAGGCCACGAAACGCTTGTCTGGGTGTACGAAAATGCCAAATTGGGCTTCCGGGACGCATGCGGGCGGTCCCACTGGCCACGAAACGTTGTACTCGGTGTGGCGGACGCATGTGGCCACCACTACTGGAGACTCCGATGGAGCTCCCTGTGGGGCCACGAAACGCTGTACTGGGTGTGGCGGGCGCATGTGGCCACCCCCACTGGGGCCTTCGGTGGAGCTCCCTATGGAGCCACGAAGCGCTGTATTTTGTGTGGCGGACGCATGTGGTCACCCCCATTGTGGCCTTGGGTGGGGCCCCCTCAGGGGGCCACGAAACGCTGTACTGGATGTGGCGGACGCATGTGACCACCCCCACTGGGGCCTTGGGTGGGGCTCCTTATGGGGCCACCAAACGCTGTACTGGGTGTGGCGGACGCATGTGGTACTCCCACTGGGGCCCTGGGTAGGGCTCCCTATGGGGGCCACGAAACGCTGTACTGGGTGTGGCGGACGCACGTGGTGCCCCCACTGGGGCTTCACCTGGAGCTCCCAATGGGGCCACGAAGCGTTGTACTGGGCGTGGCGAACGCATGTGGTACCCCTACTGGGGGGGTGGGGGCACGAGAGCAGGAGACGCGGGGACCGTTTCTTCAAAACGAGGACCCATTACCACAGGATGGTTGGGAACAAAACAGTCGGATTGAACACTTACAAATTGAAATTTTGAAAACTGACAATCTCAATCCCGGTATTGCGGATTCTTAATTGAACGATTGAATGTGATCGATTTTGCGATCGAGGATAGGAACATTGAGACATTGTAGGGGAGCTATTTCTTCAATGATTCAACTTTTTCAATCGGAGGAGATCTGGATTGATATGTGTAGCGCTTCGGTGTTCAATGCCGGCGCACTCCTACTGCAGGTATTTTTTTGGGGCGGGTCGGGGAAGAACGGCGAGCCTGGCGAGAGGGACATTCAAGTACACAGTTCTCCCACGGAACGCCCACCGACGCGAAGCCGATCGGGTGGGCGGGGCATTGAAGTGAAGGATTTTGCCGCGTGCGGACAGGCGACGTAGAGCTGATTAGCGACACGTGGCATGTCGTGTCGGGCCTCTCTCTGGCGCGGTCGGGCGAGGCGGAGCGAACGGCTCAGGGCGAGCCGGGTGGGCGGGACATTCAAGTTCGGGGCTCTCCTAAAGCAGGGCCCACGGGGCTGTGCGCGTCGGGCGGGCGCGACAGTCAGGCGCAGGGCCCTCGCGAGCGTGGCCAGGCGGGGCGGGTTCGCCGCACGAGGCGGGTCGGTCGAGCGGGACAGTAAGGTTAGGTCGGGCCTGTCCCCCTCCAGGGGGATTTTCGACTAATAATACAAAGTACCCCCAAAATAATCATAAAATAGTCCCAGAATGGTCTGGGGACTGAGTACTTTTTAACCCTTTTGGGGTATTTTTGGTGTATTTTTTATGTTTCGCCGAAAATCCCTCTGTATGGGGGACAGGCCCGACATAACATTAAGGTGCAGGGCTCTCTCGGGCGTGGCCGGTGGAGCGGGTCCAACGAACGAGGCGGGTCGGCAGGGCGACGTTCCAAGTGTAGAGCGCTATCATACGCGGCCGGGCAGAGGCGGACGGATCGGGCGGGCGGGGCATTCAAGTGTGGAGCGATCGTGTATGTTGTCAGGCAGAGTCTGATCCCGGGGGCGCGGCGGGTCGGGCGGGCGGGGCAACAAAAGGCAGGGCTCTCTCGAGCGTGGCCGGGTGGGCTGGGGCCAACTCACGCGACAGCAGCGTTCCAGTGGTGTTCCCTCGTTGGTCGTTCGCCTGCCCTCTCGCGATTCCATTGGTGCTCCCTCCCTCTTCGTGCTCCCTCGCTCTAGCGATTCCAGTGGTGCGCTATCACCCCTCTTGCCCCCTTCCGCTCGCGAGTCCAGTAGTGCTTCCTCCCTCCTCGTGCCGTCGCTTCCCCCCCGCCCCTCATGGCCCCCACATTCTCGCGATTGCAGTGGTGCTCTCTCCCTCCTCGTGCTCTCGCCCTCTCTCGATTCCAGTTGTGCTCCCTCCCTCGGTCCTCGTGCCCACTCCCTCCCGCAATTCCAGCAGTGATCCCTCCCTCCTCGTGCCCCTCCTTCTCGCGATTTCTGTGGTGCTCCTTCCCCCTCCCTCGTGCCTGCTCCCTCTCGCGATTCCAGTGGTGTTTCGTCGTGCTCGTGTTCCAGTGGTGCTGGTGCTCCCTCCCTTCCCGTGCTCCTTGGCTCTCGCGATTGCAGTTGTGCTCCGCCGCTTTTGAGGCGATCCCAGGGAAGGTCTCGAGAGTTTTGAAGCCGCGCGTTGGGGAGGGACATCGATCGCGCCTGAGGTCTGGGCCCGTACTCCCGCCGCGGGATCGTGGAACCTTGCACGGCCCCCCAGAAAGACTCGGGCGCGCCAAAACCAGTTCGCCCCCATGTGATTTCTTCTGTCCCCAAATCGGCTTCCGTCCTCCTTCCTTGTTACTTCCTCCTGTGTTATTATTTAGTATGAGTCCTCAGTATGAGTACCACTCTCCTGTCTCTCCTGAGAGTGTGCGCAAGGTGCCCAGTCCCCATTTGTAAAAATACGGCACAAAAGGGACCAGCAAGACGGTCCAAGGGGGTCCCCGGACGGCCCGAGAGGGCCCCCAGACGGCCCCCAAGAGCCAGACGGCCCGACAGAGCGTTCAAATGTTTTCCACGAAGGCACGGAGAGGCCATGCGCGTTGATTTTCGGAAGATGTTGCCCACGTATGTCAACAAAGCGTTTGCGCGCCCTCACAGAAAGCAACTGCGCGCTCCGTCGACATGCCAAGCATGGCTTTGGTGCCCCTCCAAGAAATATCGAGAGGCTTTCTCAGATAACCCGAGACGGTCCAAGATGGCTTACAAGACGGCTCAAAAGGGATCAAAGGGCCTCCACTGTTGCCGAATAGCGTTCAAAGACGGCCCCATACGACGTCAAGACGGCTTAAGAGGCTCCCAAAGACACCCAAATATGCCCCCACGAGGACACCCGAGATGGCGTGAGGATGCACAACGCATTGATGCTCATGTAGTGTTTGTTTGTGTGTTGGGTTCTCGCATTTTCGGGCAAACAGCGGCCCAAGGCGGCTCTGACGGCTTTCGAGTTAGCGCCAAGACGTCCCAAGAGGCCCCCAGGAGGGTTTCAAGACGGCCCATGGGGCCCGAGAGAACGCCAAGGCGGCCCAAGAAGGTCCTCACACGGCCCAAGAGCATCCCACGACGGCCCAAGATGGCCCGAAGACGGCCCACGAGGGTCCAAAGAGGTTCCCTACTGAACCCCAGATAAGGCCCCAGGAGGCCCCCAGAGAACCCGACGACGGCCACAGCCCAGCCCCAGGACGGCTTACAAGAAGAAGCGACCACTGCCCAAACGGGCCCCCGAATGCACCCCCTCGGAGGTACAGAGAGGCCACACGTGCTTCTTCCTGGGGCCTCCAGGGGACTTGCAATCGGCCTCCGATACCCACATCGTTCGTTCAAAACGTCCATGCGCAAGATGAGGAGGAGGAGGAGGAGGAGGAGGAGGAGGAGGAGGAGGAGGAGGAGGAGGAGGAGGAGGAGAGAGGAGAGAGAGAGAGCGAGGAGGAGGAGGAGAAGGAGGAGGAGGAGGAGCGAGGAGAACCAGACGGAGGGGCAAGGAGGAGGAGAGGCAAGGAGGAGGAGGATGAAGAGGAGGGGGAGGAGGAGAGAGAAGGCGGAGGAGGCGAAGGATGATGCTTATGAGGAAGAGGAGGAACGAAAAGGAGCGAGGAGGAGGGGCGAGGATGAGATGAAGGAGGGGGAGGAAGCGGAGGAGGGAGAGGGGGGACCGACAGGCTAGGTGCGCTCGCGTCATATCTGACGTCCTACCCCTCCCTCCCATCCCTTACCATGGCGTAGATCTCTTGTTTATTCGCACAGTCGGATGTCGTAGCAGGGCATCGCATTGCATGGCATATCATGGTATGGAAGATCAACGCGTAGTCTGACATAGCATGGCGTGGCGACGCCCCAAAGTCGGGGGGGGGGGGTCTTCAGCGGCCCAAAGAATCAACGAACCGACACCGAATATGGAATCATTTCCGATGGTTGTTTCGGCGGGGGGCATTTTCTAGCTTTTGGGGCCTATTCGGAAGGACTGAACACCATGCCGTGGCATGGCGCTGGAAATAATGACGCCAGCGCTGCAGCGGGAGCACGATTCGGAACGAGCGGAAGCGCGGAAATGAGGCCAGCGCTGCATCGGGAGCACGACTCGGAACGGGCGGTAGCCTGAAGATGAAGTCAGCGCTTCAGCGAGAGCAGCATTTCGAAGAAAAACCCAAACGAAAACCCAACTCCTGGGAATAATGTGTGCAAAATAACCAGTACGCGGAGGGGGGGCGAGTATTTCCCGGACGTCGCCAGGGATGAAAGGAGATTAGCATTCATAGTTGTGGAGGAGCGAGGACGAGGACGAGGAGGAGGAGGACCAGTGTAAGCCCAAGAGTCATCAACGATTTTGGAAAGAACCCTCTCTCCTCCAAGCTTCCTCTTCATGGGCCCCATAAAGCGGTTCATTTCCAATGAGGGAACTGCCTCGTTGGAAGAGAACCGTTTGCAGACCCTGAAGCATGCCAGAACAGTGCTCTCGGGACTTCAACGCCAGGGATCAGCCGGCCTGCTGCGTCTTGACGATCTAGAATCGTGCCAGAAACCCGTTTCTGGGAGTTCAACACCGCGAATCAACATAAATGTTGCACCCGCATGATCCATAATCTTTTCAAAACACCATTTCTGCTACGTTGATCATGGGAATCCGCCGTGCAACCTTCCCACATGCTCTAAACGAATGCGCGCGGCGCTAAGGCGAGAGCCACATTTTGAAAACGACCCGCACTCAATCCGTGAAGCCCTTTCAAATGTTAAAAATGTGCGCGGCGCTAAGGCGAGAGCCACATTTTGAAAAAGGAGCCGCCCTCCATCCGTGAAAGTTCTTGCACATGTCCTAAACCAATGTGCGCGGCTCTAAAGCGAGAGCCACAGTTTGAAAACGACCCTCGCTCAACCCTTGAAGCTCCTGCAAATTTGGCAAACGGATGTTCGCGGCGCTAAGGCGAGAGCCACATTTTGAAAACGACCCGCCCTCAATCCGCGAAGCCCTTTCAAATGTTGAAAGGACTGCGCGGCGCTAAGGCGAGAGCGACATTTCGAAAACGTCCCGCCTTGATTCCGTGAAACTTTTGTACGCGTTCTAAACGAATGTGCGCGGCGCTAAGGCGAGAGCCACATTTTGAAAACGACCCGCCCTCAATCCGTGAAGCCCTTGCAATGTTTAATACGAACGTGCGCGTCGCTAAGGCGAGAGCCACATTTTGAAAGCGACCCGCCCTCCATCTGTGAGATTGGTGTCACGGTTTAAGCTTCAGGGTCATAAATGGTGAGAAAGTCTAAGGCGAAACGCCCAGCCCGTCCTAAAAACTGGCCTCGGGGTGCAACAGGGAAGAGATATTTACAAGAAGAAGGAGTGGAGGAAAAAAAGAACAAGAAGAGGAGTGAGGAGCGAGGGGGAGGAAGAGGAGTAGGAGGAATGAAGAGCAAGGCGCGAGGATGATGAGGAAAGGAGGAGCGAGGAGCGAGGAGCGAGGATCAAGAGAGATAAGACTGATGATGCTGATGTGTATGGTTTGGAATGGTGATGACGATGATGCTGATGCTGATGCTGATGTCGATGACACCGTTGGTGATGAGGAGGTGGATGTGTGTTATGAGTAGGATGGGTCTGGTGATGATGATGCTGAAGCTAATGCTGATGATGATACTGATGGTAATGATGAATATGATGATGCTGGTGATGATGACGATGATGATGTGTATGATGATGAGAATGGCGGGGATGAAGAGATTGAGGACGAAGATTGGGATGATGACGAGTATGACGATGGTGATGGTGATGATGATGATGCTGATGATGTTGCGGATGCTGATGCCGATGCTGATGGTTATCGTGATGATGACGATGGCGATGATGATGATGATACTGGTGCTGCTGATGTTGACAGTGTTGATGATGATGCTGATGATGTTTGTTATTATGCTGGTGGTGATGCTGATGATATGATGATGGTGATAATGATGATGATGATGATGTGTCGATTGTCGATGATGCTGCTGCTGATGATGATGTTGATGGTGATTATGCTGCTTGTGATGATGTTGATCATCATGATGCTAAGTGTGGTGTTACTGATGATGATGATGATGATGATGGCAGTGGTCAATGTGTTTATGATGATGGTGGTGATGATGATGAAGGTGATTGTGATGCTGATGGTGATGATGCTCCTGATGATGGTGATGATGCCGACGCTACTGATGAGAACAACGCTGCTGCTGATGATGACGATGACGATGACGATTTTGGTGATGGTGATGCCGATCCTGGTGCTGTACATGGCGATGATGATGCTGATGACCTTGCTGATGATGCTGATGGGGATGATGGTGGTTGTTGTGATGAGGGATGCTGGTGATGATGATGCTGATGCTGCTGACGATGCTGCTGCTGATGATGATGCTGATGCTGATGCGGATGATGATGGTGTTGATGCTGCTGATGCTGATGTTAATGACGATGCGGATGATGACGATGATGAGGATGCTGATGCTGATGCCGACCACGATGAGGATGATGATAATGGTGCTGCTAATGATGACGCTAATGATGATGATGATGATGATGATGATGATGATGATGATGATGATGATGATGATGATGATGATGCTGGTGATCTTGATGGTGGTGGTGGTGGTGTTCTGTGGTCGTGGTCGTGGCAGTGGTGGTGGTGGTGAGGAGGAGGAGGAGGAGGAGGAGGAGGAGGAGGAGAAGGAGGAATAGGAAGAGGAGCAGGAGAAGTACCGAGGAGGAGCAGCTAGGAAGAGGAGCGAGGAGCGAGGAAGAGGAGGCGGACGAGACGGAGGAGGAGGAGGAGGAGGAGGAGGAGCGAGGGGGAGGAGCGATCAGCAGCGGGGGGGACGGAGGAGGCGGAGCGAGGGACGAGGAGGAGGAGGAGGAGGAGGAGACGGAGGAGGAGGAGGAGGAGGAGAAGGAGGAGAAGGAGGAGGAGCGAGGAGGAGGAGGAGGAGGAGGAGGAGGACGAGGAGGAAGAGCGAGGAGCGTGGATCGAGGACCGAGGAGGAGGATGCGAAGGAGGGGTGAGGAGCGAGGAGGAGCGATGAGCGAGGAGGAAGAGCCCCAAGACGGCCCAAGGGGGCCCGAAGTGGCTCCCGAGAGAGGCCCAAGAGGCCCCCGAGAGAGTTCCAATACGGCGAACGCCCGGCGTGTGAGGATGTCCGCCGTGCGGGACGGTGGACATCCTCTCACAACTGATAGGTGGTTGTTTTCTTGTTGGTGTCGCTCTTGCCCAGCATGGGCATGCTACTCGGGACATGTTCAAACAAGCACCTGTTGTCGACATCTTTTTTAGAATCTCTCTTGGAAGGCGTCTGGATGGTTCCACAGAGGTCAACAGGACGGACTGAAATGGCCCCTAGCTGGCCCAAGACTGCCCCAAGCTTGTCTCTAAGTGGGCCCAAGACGGTCCATGATGAATTTCACATGCACATGCCATTCGGGACACATCCCCAATCACGTGATGTTCTCAAATGCGATTGAGCACCGCTCTTGGAAAGCTTGACGAAGGCCAACGAGACGGGCCAAAAGGGCCCCAAGATGGCTCACAGATGGTCTCCAAGATTGACCAGCACGGTTCAAGATTGTTTCCAAGACGGCTCAAGAGGATCCAACAGGCCCTGAGACAGCCCATGGGGCCCCCGAGGCGGCCCAAGTTGGTGTTTGAGACGGCCCAAGTGGTTCCAACAAGCCCCAAGAGGGCTCCAAGAGCTTCCCCGAGACGGCCACACGAGGCACATATCACATATTTGTTCAATAGCGTTCTCGCATCCTCAAGCTCAGGAAGCCGCCGAGGTCGCTCCAAGGCGGCCTGAGAGATGCTCCCAAGAGTGCCCCGAGAGGGCTCGAGAGGGTCCGACGATGACCCGAGATTCTCGTCAGACGGCCCAAGACAGACCCAAGACTTCCCAAGGATGAGATACGGGCGAGGGGAAGACAGGACCGAAGAGGAGGAACACCAGACAAGCCAGCGATCTCGAGCCATCACGAAGTGAGTGCGCTTTCCGTCCCCGTGCCAAGTAGGTCGACTGGCCCTCGGCCCATCCCGCCACCGTGACCGAGTTGTGGGTCGTTGGCCCCCAGGATGTTCGTTGGTATGTCGCGGGAGGCTTCTCAAAGCCTTTGTGGAGGCATGTTTGAAGCTTTTTGGGGGCCGTTGTGCGGCTTCTTGGGGCGACTTGGGGACCTCCTGGGGGCCCTCTTGGGGCCTCTCGGGGGCCTCTTGGAGCCTCCTGGGGGCATCTTTGGACGGAAGGCTCGAATTGTCAGTTCGGGCTCCCGCTCTTGGACCCCTATTCGGGCCGTCGTGGTGCTCTTTTGGGCCGTCTTGGGCGCCTCTTGGGACCCTCTTGGGACCTCTTGGGTCGTTTTGGCGCCGTCTTGGGGGCCTCTGGGGCCGTCTTGGTGCGGTCTTGAGGGCCTCTTGGGATGTCTTGGAGCTACGGAAGCTCGAAAAGTCCAGGGGTTTTGGAGCGCTCCTGCGGCGTCGCGAAGACTTTTTGGGCCATCTTGGACACACCTTGAGCGTCTTGGACTCGTGTAGCCGTTCGGAGCATACTTGGACCGTCTGGGCGGGCTTATGGAGGTCTTTTGGCCCGTTTTGACTCTTGTGGCCCCGGGAAACTCATGCGCAGCCACTCTGTGGAGCCCAGGGGAATCGTGCCCAGCCCCATGAGACTTGATAGTTTGGGGTCCAGGCCCCTTACATCGGAAACTGGAACGTATATATTACCAGTGGCGGGCCGTTCCTCAATCCCAGGATTTTTTTGAGGGTCGGGGGCGACGTCGGGGTGGTGTCGTGTATACATGTTTCCCCGCCTCCCCGGGGAAACAACGCAAAATATATACACCAGGATCCCGTATACACCAGGATCCGCTTTCTTTGCGGATGTCAATGCGGGGCTGGGAAAAGCATCGGCGTATAGAGTTTGCCTCCTCATTACAGACTCCTCAGGAGTGAGGCCTGAGGCCCAGGGAATCGAACAAGAGACCCTAGAACGCAGCGCGCGCTCGAGCCATGCGGAGCTCGCCCCAGCCATCCCCGCCGCCGGCCACCCGCCGACCGCCGCCGCCCCTTGCAGACAAGTCGCTGCCCCTCGCAGGCGGACCCTCATGAGATCCGGAGTGGCAGAAGGAACACGACCGCAGCCCTCGACCCAGCCTTCCTTCGGCTTCTTTCCGAGCGGGATCGACCCGTGATGGTCCTGGGGCCCGACAGCCCGGGCGAACGCGCCCAGTGCGAAAGGAGATTGCACCTCCTGGGCCTCAGGGGATCGCTGTGCCGCGCCGGCCGCCCCACCCAAAAACGCCCAGGGTCCGGGTGCGCGCTGCATTGATGCGTCCCCTGACCATGCTCTGCTGCCAAACTACTGCTCGCTACCTGCCCGCTTTGCAGACCTGGCGAGCCCCCCTCATGCGCGCCGGTGCTATAGCCCAGAAGCTGACACAAGCACCGCTTTGGGTTCGGAAGGGGCTCGCTGTTCCTCAGGTCACTCCGTGGTTGTTCATCCATCCCTCCTCGTGCACCCAGGTTCTGCTGGTGCCAAAAAGGTGCCTCGTTCTTTACCTAGCGTTCCTTATTTCGGCAGCCCGACTAGGAGACTGTCCCCTTGAATTCAAAAAACAGGTCTCTTGAACAAGGGCGCCCTAGAGGGCGCGAAGTTGTTCGCGTTCCGCGCTCCGCGGTTCGGCTGCGGTTCCTCCTCGTCCTCCTCTTTTGCCTTGGGGGCGGCGCGAGAGCGCAAGGTTAGGCGCCCTTGAAGATCCACCTTGAGCCCCGTTTGGGGCTTCCCGTGGCCCTCCACGGACCCCAGGACCGTCAGAGAACGATTCGGGATGAAGAATTATTCGTGGGGGAGGGCCTCAGTGTCCAGGACCCGTTTCCCTCAGGCCCCGTCCCCCCCATGCGAATCCACCTCGAGCCCGCTCCCAGGCCTCCGAGGCCGTGCTCTTCCTGAGCCGCCAGCCCGTGGAGCTCTCGGCACCTGCCCCCTCGGGCCCTGCGCGCTCGACCCCGCGCAGCTTGCTGCCGGCTCCCGGGGCCCGCGGCCGGCCTCCCTCGGCCCCCGTCTGCGGGCACGTGCCGCCGCGAGGCTCTCGCGACGCCGCGTGCCTGGGTGCCTCCTCTGCCTCCTCGCCCCGCCCCGCCCCGCCACGGAGGGGATCGATGGGCAACGCCCTGCCCTCGACGCAGAAGATCGTGCACCGCGCTCGGTGGCGGGCGGAGCGGTGCCTCGAGCTTCCACGTCGTGGAGAATCACGGCCTGGCGAGAAGCTCACTGTCACGGAGGTGCCCTCGGCACCATCTCGCGGTTGCACTTCGCAGGCCAGGTCCGTCCTCGAGGGCCCTGGTGCCCGACGCCACGGCGAAAACGCCTGCCCTGAAGCCGTCTTCCACGACGCCAGAGTCTCGGGGCCGCCACGGGAAGTGGGGTGCGCTGCGGGGTGCACGCCGTCTCCTCTGGGCCTCGCGCGGGGGCTGCACCGAAGCGCGCGAAGGGTGGTGGGGGGAGCGAGGCGACGAGAGTCGCAGACTCGGGGGGGTGATCTTGCACCTTCTCGAGCAGGGGTATAAGTGGCAGCCTCTCAGTGCTCATTCGCCCAGGACTGAAGGCGGAGGACCCCCGGGACCTGAGGGCACTCCAGCTCGTGCCTCGACACCATCTCGCGGTTGAACTCAAGACTGGCTCCTCTCTGGTGGACTCGGGCAGCCGGCCGCCGCCCCGCCCCTTCGCAGGCGGACCGCACGCCGGCCCCGCCCCGCCCGGCCGCCGCGCGCCGCCCGCCCAGCCGCGGGCCGCCATCGGGCGCCGCCGCGCCGCCATCGTCGGAGGGCGCGCCGCAGGCCGAGCGGCCCGGCTGCGGGCCGGCGCGGCAGCGTCCAGCGTGCCCCCCTTGCTCTAAAACAGGGCCAGGATCGGGATAAATCGCTCTGAGTCAGGGCGGGAGGCCCTTCGACGTTTTCGCACGTTCGAGTTTGTTTCTCTCCGATGCGTGGATTTCTCCGTGGCCTCTGCCTGGGGAATCTGGCATCGGGGGCTTCTGCACGCGGTGGACCTGGACATGTTGCGAGGGCCTCACGGCCGGTGCCGCCGACCCTGAAGACGGCGACGACGGTAAAACAGGGCTAGGATCGGGATAAATCGCTCCAGAGCGTTCTGGGGCGCTCTCAGAGCGTTCCGGAACGCTCTGAGAGCGGCCGCGGCGCCCAATGCATCCTCCAAACCTGCCGATTCTCAAAGATTTCGAGTTATCCCGATCCGATGTTGTCCCGATCTTCGTGTCGTTTTAGTCTCTCGCCATGGGGGAAAATGGGGTCCGGAGGGAAACACGGGTCCTGAAGTTGTTTGCCGTGGTCGGGCTCTCGGGGCCTGGGGCCGTCGGAGCACGACTCCGGACGAAGAACTCGTCCTTCAGGAGGAGAACAAAAGCACACAGACACTATGAATCGTCGATTCCCCAGAAAAGATGGGAAAATGGTGGGAGCGGGGGGGAAGACACAAACCCAGAAGACCTGGGAAAATCTGGGGAATCTTTCTATTTGTGTGTATTTAGTTGTGTGTCCCAGGGCCCCTTCCGTCCTGGGGGCAGGGCCCCGGGGTCCAGGACGCGTTGCCCTCAGGACCCGTGCCCCCCCCTGCTAAACCCCCCGCGGGGCCATGGTATCCCAGCCCCACGATTCCACCACCTCAGTTGGAGGAGGGAGCATGGAGGAGGGAGGAGGAGTAGGAGGAGGAGGAGGAGGAGCAGGAGGAGGAGCAGGAGGAGGAGCAGGAGGAGGAGGAGGAGGAGGAGGAGGAGGAGGAGGAAGAGGAGGAGGGAGGAGGAGGAGGAGGAGGAGGAGGAGGAGGAGGAGGAGGAGGAGGAGGCCCTCGAAACCCGACGGGAAGGGCCTGTGCCCCCGTCTGGGAGGGGACCTCGGCCAGCGGGCCCAAGGCCACGCCAGTGGGGATGGGGATCGGTTAGACGATGCGCACACGCGGACAGCGCACGAGGACGGACAGGTCCTGTGCATTCGCGGGCATCCAAAGCCTAGAGAAAGCAAAGAAGACCTTGAGATCCTGGTGCGACATGTTTTTCGATTTGGGCGTTTTCGCATAGTTTCAGGCCCCAGGACCCTCACAGTACCACATGATGATGGGGTCTCGGGCTCTGTTCATGATTGTTCACGGTGTCGCCGTCTTTTACGCTGTCGGATCTCATTGGACGATCTCTCTTCGCTCTCGGCCTCTGGGGGCCCTCGCCGGGCCCCGGGACCTGCCCCGCAAACCATCCGGTGCGAAACGCCGGTCCTGGGGAGCGGGCCCAGAGCTGCTGGGACGAGGAGGAGGAGGAGGAGGAGGAGGAGGAGGAGGAGGGAGGAGGAGGAGGACCCGTACGGAAAAGGTCTCAGACCTCGGAGGTCTGGGGCCCGGGCTGCGTGGAGCACCACGGGCACCGACGTCGCTGCCCCCTGGCTTCGTTGTGGGGCCCCCCGCAGGAGGCCCAGCAGAGGGGCGAGAGATCTGGGAGGTGGTGCGCGGCGAGCTCGCGCCGTGCCGACGGGCGGCGCCGCCGCCGCTGGCGTTCACGGTGGAACGTCGCCAGTGGACCAGACTCGGCCTACGGTTGGCGCTGTAATGCGGGATGACGGTTAATAAAAATTGGAGAGAACGATTAAAGCAATAGTTTTCTGCCATTTCTGCACAAGTTTCTGACTGGAGGAGAAGGATGAAAAGAATACTTTTCCAGCCCGCGGCCGGTTTTTTCGAATCGTCATCCCGGGCGCCGCCGCGTGAACACGACCCCCGGTCATTTATTGATCGTCATCCTCCATTACGGTTGGCGCTGTAAAGATAGCGGCCGTCGTTGCGCCGCTGGCCCGACAGTTGCACGCTGCCCCCCCCCCCCCCACCCTGGGGATGGCGCGCACCGAGGAAGCCGTGGCAAGGGGATGGCTTGCGCAGAAGGGTCCATCGCGGGGGGATCGCCGCACAGGGATGGGGTGCTTGTCGGAGATCGATGTTGCACGCTATCTCTCCAACGCCAACCGTACAGTGAACGATCTGGCGATCGAAGGGCCACCGATCAACCAGGGTTGAACGATCCACCTGCTGTCAGACACCAACGCTGAGGTCGCCGGTGTGTGTGTGTGTGTGTATTGTCTCCTCGGTCTTTGTGCGAGGGCCGGGGCGGACACTGAGGTCTATCGATCGCCGTCCCGGGCCTCGGCGGCCCCGCGGCCCCGAGGTAGCGGCTTCGGCGCGCGGGGCATACCCCTGGGATCCAGTGCGGGTGTTCCTGCTGGGGGACGGCACGGAAGCCCAACGCACCCTACGGTCGGGAAAATTTTGAGGAGCGCGTCGCGCCTCTGGTTCTGGCCCGCCGCGTTTCGGCGCGACGCGCTAGCCACGCTCCAGTCACATCCCGACATCCCGAGCTTCTCCCAGCCACCCGTCCTAGCGGAGGTTCGGCACGCTGCGACACGCTCGCAGCTCACGCGCAGCGTGCCGTAGGGGCCGCCGCCGCAGCGATTCGAGCAGCAGTTCCTGGCCGTCTGCGCTCGGAGCCACCCGGGCGGGAGCGAGGGCAAGACTGGGCCTCGGTGGCGCCAGAAAGCGGCAAGGAGGAGGGAGGATGAGGAAGGAGGAGGGGGAGGAAGGAGGAAGGAGGAAGGAGGAAGGAGGAAGGAGGAAGGAGGAAGGAGGAGGAAGGAGGAGGAGGAGGAGGAGGAGGAGGAGGAGGAGGACCCTGTCACCTTCATGCCATATTCTAAGCAAGGGGCTCCCGTGGCGACGCAGTCGCGGGGGATCCTTGTATGGGTTGCGCTCGATTCCTTCATGACAGCAGAGAGGCGCGTTTCACCCATGAGTCGACTGTGAAGGTTTCCGCGAGAGTGCCCACGGCAGGCTGAGAGGCAGCCTCCTGGAGGTTTGGAGCCACCTTGGAGCGCTCTTGGGCCAACGCTGTGAGCCCTCCGTGGGCTCTGGGCCCAGTGTGGAGGCCTCCGTGGACTTCCAAGGCCGAGCCGGGGATCAGTTGGTGAACTCGTGCCCCACGGTGGGGCGGTCTCCGGGTGATGTTTGGGAGCCTCTCCTCCTCCTCCTCCTCCTCCTCCTCCTCCTCCTCCTCCTCCTCCTCCTCCTGTGGGGCTCCCCCGGGCCTCTCTCGGGGCGATCTCGGGCCAGCTGTAGGCGATCTCGAGGTCCCAGAGCGCCGTCGGAGGCAAAAGGGGCGAAGTGCAACAGGAAGTGGAGCTCGTGGAATGCTCGGCGAATGGTGGCCTCTGGAGGGGAAGCGTGGGAGCATCCGTGGACGCCTCGGCCCATCCTGTGTTGTGATTGAGGCCCTGTGGAGTCACGCTCGCGCTGGAGGCCATCGTGAACCAACTTACGCCATCTTGGAGGTGGTTCGGGCCAACTTGGTACAGTCTTGGAGCCACGCAGGGCCCAGCTTCTGACACCTCGCGGTGGGGCGGGGCAGTCCAGACCCAGGGGAGGGATTTCAGCTGACAAGGCGTGCGGACTCTCAAGACGGCCGAAGACCAGCATACAATACGATGCAAATCTAGACCAGACGATATCAGACAAGACGACACAAGGGAGAGACACCACGACAGCTCCAGGTCGGCTCTATTAGATAGCCCCAAGAGGGCCCCCAGGAGACCCACACCCTTCAAACACATCAAGCAAACCAATGTTGTTTGCCTTCTCTCAGTTTCGCTCCCGACGGGCTGGTAAGGCCTCAAGATGGCTTCAAGATGGCCCAACAGGGAGGGAGAGAGAGAGAGAGAGAGAGATAGAGAGAGAGAGAGAGAGACCCTGAAGGGTACCCCAAGATGGCATCAGGAGGCTTCCAAATTCTTGCAAATTTAGAGCAAGGCCAGAGTCCAGCGTTCTGAGTGCCAAAGCGCCCTAATGGGCCCCCGGGAGGCTCCCGAGAGGCCCCCCGGGAGGCTTTGCCAGGCGGGGGGGGGGAGTACCCCGGCGTGTTTCCCCCTGACATGGGCGGGCGGACCCCTCGATTCAACCAGGGCCCGAGATGCCCCCGAGAGGCCCCGGCGGGGGGGGGGGAGTTTGCTGGCGTGAGGGGTAAAACGCCAGTCGTTGGAAGTACAGTCGGGGCGCTGAAGAAGGAACCCTTTTCATTGGGGAGGGGCTCGGTGTTCCTTGACTATTTCACAGTCTGTCTCAGGTGTTCCTGAGGTTTCCCATGGGAAATCGAACCTTAACTTATGGGAAAAAGAGGCCTCGTTCCTTATTTTGTGTTCCTTAGGTCAACGCCCCGACTGTAGGTCTTTCTAGATATCCAGGTTGTGATCTACTGCATGCGCATTCCTGCTTCAGCAGTCGAGCGGTGGTCCCTCTTCCCTCGTCCTCAGGGGGGCGAGCGGAGACCCAATCTACTTCCAACGCCTTCCTATTAATGTTTCTACCTCAAAGACCTTACCTTCCAATCTATCGGTTTCTTGTGCCTACAAGGGACCAACCATTCGATCCTTTTTTACCCTTCTACCTCCAAGCACCTCCGACCGACGGGTAAACCCCTCCCAGGAGGGGAAGAACGACGTGCGCTGGGAGGACTGGTGGGACTCCTCTGGCTCTCGCCGTTCTAATTGTATGCGCCGCCTCGCGGAGGCAGGGGACTGCAGCAGCGAACGAAAGAGGCATCCAGCATGGCCTGGCTAATTTGAATTTGCGTCGCGCTCTTCTTCCGCCTCCTGCTCCACGAAAGATACACTCGCCATGGGGAAAGGGGTCCTGAGGGAAACAGGTCCTGAGGCTTGTTCCCGTTTTGGGCTTCCCGTGGCCCTCCACGGACCCCGCGGCCGTCAGAAAACGATTCAGGATGAAGAACTCGTCCTGGGGGAAGGCCTCAGTATCCAGGACACGTTTCCCTCAGGACCCGTCTCCCCCATGCGAATGCATCTTGAGCCCCGTTCCAAGGCCTCCGAGGCCATGATCTTCTTGAGCCGCCAGCCCGTTGAGCTCTCGGCACCTTCCCTGGGTCCTCTGCGTTCGATCCTGCGCAGCTTGCTGCCGGCTCCGGGGCCCCGAAGCGGGCCTCCATTGGCCCACGTCTGCGAGAATGTGCCGCCACGAGGCTCTCGCGACGCCGCGTGCCTGGGTGCCTCCTCTGCCTCCTCGCTCCGCCCCGCCCCGCCACGGAGGGGATCGATGGGCAACGCCCTGCCCTCGACGCAGAAGATCGTGCACCGCGCTCGGTGGCGGGCGGAGCGGTGCCTCGAGATTCCACGTCGTGGAGAATCACGGCCTGGCGAGAAGCTCACTGTCACAGAGGTGCCCTCGGCACCATCTCGCGGTTGCACTTCGCAGGCCAGGTCCGTCCTCGAGGGCCCTGGTGCCCGACGCCACGCCGAAAACGCCTGCCCTGAAGCCGTCTTCCACGACGCCAGAGTCTCGGGGCCGCCACGGGAAGTGGGGTGCGCTGCGGGGTGCACGCCGTCTCCTCTGGGCCTCGCGCGGGGGCTGCACCGAAGCGCGGGAAGGGTGGTAGGGGGGAGCGAGGCGACGAGAGTCGCAGACTCGGGGGGGTGACCTTGCACCTTCTCGAGCAGGGGTATAAGTGGCAGCCTCTCAATGCTCATTCGCTCAGGACTGAAGGCGGAGGACCCCCGGGACCTGAGGGCACTCCAGCTCGTGCCTCGCGGCACGGTGGCGGAAAAGCGCTATATACCAGCAGTCCAGACCGGGTGGACGAAGACAGGATGGCCTGGAGCGCGAACGACAGAGCCAGAGTACTGAAGTCGTAGACGGCCCATCGCCCCCACTCTCGGAGTTCCCCCCCGAAACAACAAGCCTTTCAGGAAAGAAAGGGGGAACTCGGGAATACACCCCTGGTGGGCTGGCTATCGAGGATGGACGCCCCCCCCCCCTCGTGTATCCCCGGGTTTGACTTCACGTTGGTGGTCCAGTCGGAAACCCCACCGGGTCGAGATCGGGGTCGCCATATCCCCCGTTAAGGGGACGAGGAGGGGAGGGTGCATGCAAGTCCGCTGGCCGGCGGCTCCGCAGGGCCCTTGGGTCCAGCGCGTGGCGTGCCAGAGCCAAGCCAGAGGCCGACGTACTCGAGGAAGTCGCCCTCGGAGGTTCCCACCGTACGCCCGCACACCGGTCGTGGCCGAGCTGCTGCTGGACCCAGGGATCGGTGTGCATGCCTTCGCTGCTCGTCCTTGTCACTCGTCGGCCGAGGGCACGAGAGCTCGAGCGGGGTGACCGGCGCGTGTGCCGAGCACGCCCCGCGCCCGTGCGAGCGGGGTGTTTGAGGTATTTGATGGTCCAGAGGTGCCGAGCTACGCCCAAATACCGAGCGTCACCCCGAGCAGAGTTGACACCCTGCCCGACACAACGCCCAACCGAGACAGGTTTCACATCCTCCATCGTCCACCCACGTGGGCCGGGCGTCTTGGTGGCCAGGGGTATACCAACGTCGAGGTTCGAGGTTCGAGGATCGACGTCTCTAGAAGTGTTGGGCTCTTCTTGCCCACCCGACAGGCGCGGCTTGTTGGATTCGCCCGCCCTGCTTACCGCGGCCGCCAGGCCCCGTGGGTCCTCAGATGTCCCGCCTCGACCGTCTTGCAGATCGCAACCGCCAGGCCCAAGAGATTCCCCAGAGGCCAACGACGACAGAATGAGCAATCCTGTAGAGCACGGGCACCTAACAAACACCCCCTACCAGGGAGGCGTCACGACGTCACACCGTCCACAGACATCTAGGACAGGCATCGAGAACATGCACCGATAGCGTGCGTTAGTATCCAGCCTTGGTAAGATACCATCCGAGCCTACACCAACTGAACATGCACCAAAAACACACACCACTAACACAACTCAAACACCTCTTTCACGACTAGGCATCAATAACAGACCAGGACCAGGCTTCAACCACGTAAAGCAAGAACGTGCGCCTAGACCATGCAATGATAACACCCGCTGGCAACATGCCAACATTATGCACCATTCACATCTACCACTAACGCGCGGCAATGCCAGACACCACGACTCGTTGCCAACGACGTGCACCAATACTCACGCCCAGTACATACACCAATCACACACCAAGAGCCTACAACGCTAGCACACACCAAGAGCTGTCACATTGGACGCATTCCAGCACCATACACCAATGACAGACGCCTGGGACAGGCACCACTATCATGCACCGACCGAGCGCAGACGTACACCAGTGCCAGACACCAACGAGAAGAGCACAAACGAACGCACGCCATGAACGGATCAAGACCAGGCGCAAACATCACACATCCGTAACAATCCGTACAACCCACCATCCACAGTCACCATCAGCAGGCAACAACACACAATATGAACATGCATCCAAGACACCAAATTTCTTCATTGGGAGGCGGCACCGATAACATACACCAATACCGAATACGCGATCATGTCAGACGCCCAGAGCATACATCAACACTGCGCTCTTCCCTTCTGCCACCTCGTCCTCCTCCTTCTCTACCTTGTCCTCCTTTACCTCCTCCTTTACCTCCTCCTTTACCTCCTCCTCCTCCTCCTCCTCCTCCTCCTCCTCATTCTACCCCCTCCCCAAACCCTCTCGTCCTCCAAGGACCCACCGAGCCTGGTACAAAAGAATAACGGAGATGAGGGGCCAGGGAGCCAAGGAGGATGGGGCAGGGCGGGGGGGGAGAAGGGCGAGGAAGCCAGATGAGGCAGGAGGATGGAGGAGACATTAACAAGAGAGGGAGATGAGGAAGAGGAGGAGGAGGAAGAGGAGGAATGAGGCAGGCGTGAGTGGGAGGAAGAGGAGGGAGGACAAATGATGGCGTGAGGAGGAGGAGGGAGGACGAACGATGACATGTGGAACGTTCAGGGTGGAGGATGGTGGAGCTAGGGGGATAGCAGACGGGGTTAGGAGGGAAGCTCAAGCAGGTCGCGGCGCACCCCCTTGTGGGGGGTGGCAGTCAGAAGCAAAGGGATGGATGAGGGAGCGACGCAAACGGAGAAACGCGGAGAGAAAACCAGAGGGGGTAGGGAGGAGGAACAGGAGGAGGAGTGGTAGGAGGAGAAGGAGGAGGAGTCGGCCAACGGGAGCAGGTCGGGAAAGCGATACGGGGGGGAGGGAGGGTGACGTGGGAGGGAGGCGGGAGGGGGCCGGGACCGCCCGACAAAACAACTCCACAGTACGTTGGGGAGGTGTTCCCGAGGTTTCGACAGCGCCTCGGCAACGCCGTCCATGCGCCGTCGGGGCGTCGTCGGAGTCTCGTCGAGCGCTGTTGGAAATTGGGCCGGAGGTCCCTGCCCCCCCCTCCTCCCCGCCTCCTCCCTCATCCCTGCCCCCCCCCCCCCCGCCCCCCCCCCCCCCCGGGCCGAAGAGTGACATCGATCCATCGATCGACCGACGACGGCAATTGTGACCTTGGCTGCCACAGCGGCGACGACGACGACGACGACGACAACGACGACGACAGCGACGACGACAGCGACGACAGCGACGACAGCGACGACGACGACGACGACGTCGACAGCGACGACAGCGACGACGACGACGACGACGACGTCGACAGCGACGACGACAGCGACGACGATGACGACGACGAGGATTCGCCGAGGTGCGGGCACACGGACGTTAAGCACCTCCGGGCCAGCCTGCTGTGCGACCGGCTGTCTCAGCCCACCGCCGACATGGTGGAGGCCCTGCTGGCGCTGCAAGACCTGACCGTGAAGCCGCGCGGGGCCGAACCTCGCGGCTCGACGCTCGAGGTTTCGAGGTCCTCGGGTGTCTGGGTGCCTCTCCGTGGACCTCTCGGAGGCCTGCTTCGTCGCAGGGGCCGGGCCCGCCTCGATGTTCTGTCTGGAGCACGCCCTGGGCAGGTCTGCAAGCCGATGTTTGACTTGCGAGGCCACGGCAAGTTGAATATTCGCACCAGGGGGGGGGGGGGGGGGCGCACCTGGAACCTATGCCGTGCCTGGTCGGCGGCGCGCGCAGAAGGGTGACGCATGGGGGCCGGGCTTCTGAGCTGTCGAGGATGTGATCGGGCGGGCCCCGAACTGGGAGGCCAAGTTTAAGAGCGTTCCAGAGCAGAGATTTCGGAGCGCTCTGGGACGGCCGCGGCGCCCGACACATGCTCCAGAATCGCCAGATCTCAGAGATGCCCGATGTATCCTGGTCCGATGCTGCTCTGCTCCGGGCCTCGTCTTATCAGAGGGCAGGGGTCTTCGCAGGATTCATTTCTAATTCTTCGGAAGTTCTTTCATTTTTTGGGGGGCCAAGATCCTATCATTTCTAATTCTTCTATCCTGGGCCTCTTCCTGGCCACTGGGGGGCCAGGAACAATTAGAAGCGAGCACAATCAAATTAAAAACGAGCACGATTAGAAATGAACGACGTGTACTCAGAGGCTCAGAAGCCATCGTGGCCTCTGGGAGGCGTTCCGCGGAAGCCGCCGTGCCTCCGAGGGGTAGCGCCTGCTCTCAAAGCAGGCCCCCCCCCTCTCCTCCTCCAAGGGCGCCTCATGCGCTCTGCCCGTTGGAGCGTGCCGTTCTCGGAGGGGGGAGGATCGACACCAACACCACCAGGGGGGCCACCTCCAGCGAGGAGGTCCCCGATGCCTCCCTGACCTGGAGGCTGGGCATGTCTCGAGCGAGAGGGGGGGGCCACACCACCAGGGAGGCCCCTCCTTGTTCCTCCCATCTCCTCGCCCTGGTGGTGTTGGTGTCGCCTTTCACTTGTCCTAAGATGGAGGTAGGGATGGGCCTCCACTCGGACTCGTCGCGGCCAGTTGTTCCTCCGCTGGAGCCTCAGCTCTGTGGTGGCCGGAGATCTACAGCAAAATCAGGGGGGAGAGCGCAGTCCTGGGAATGGGGTCGATAGGTCTGTTAGCCAAAGTCACAGAGATATGTTTGGGCAGGGAGGGAACGGGGGATCTTGCCAGGAAGGGTGGGCGGAAGGGAATGGGCGGGGATGAGGCGACGGGAGGGAGGGAGGGAGTGAAGGAGGTTGTGGGAGGGAGGGGGCGGGGAGGGAGGGGGAGAGGTGGAATGGAAAATTGGATAGGAAATCGGGAGAGTGACAGGGCAAGCGCTGTGTATGGCATGTATCTTCGTGGTCAGACAGTGCCAAAGCTGCGTTGCGCGTTTGGGAGGGTCCTGGTGCTACCCCAGAACAGCTCGATGGCTCCTAGGTTGTCGCAGGACGCCCCGCGGTGGAATCCTGAGGCCTTCTCTCGGGAAGCTCAGCAAGCGATCAGCAGCTGGCTTCTCGGGTGCCTTCGGGCGGATGCATGGCAACAAGAGGCCTGGGAAGGTCGAGGCGATGTAGCGTCGAAAGGCGGTGTGGTGCCACGCCTCCGTGGCCACGACATGCTTGCCGTGGCCCTCGGCCGAGGCTCGACAGTATCACAGGTCCAGAACACTCCCCGCCATTGTGCGCAGCGGTCATTTCCCTCCTCGTCCCCCCTCCTCCCCTCCTTTCCTCCCTCCCCTCCTGCCCGTCCAGCCCCCTCCGATGTGGTGACGTTAACCTGGCCGGCCACTGCTGCGCGCTGCCGCTTTCGCGCTCGAGCCCGCTCTCGTTGGACGCGGTCATAGCCCCCATGAGGGGAGGCGGGTCCAGAACACTTTTTCCGCGTCTACGTCGCTATCCCTGTTCAGTTGACAGGTTCTCTCCCGGGGGCTGTGTCCGGCGCCGTCACCAGAATTGGGCTATCGGTGACAGGCGTCGTCGCTAGCTCTGGGCTGCTGTGGACGGTGCTGTTTCTGGGGGGTCGTCACCAGCATTGGGATTGTGCAGTCGTTGCCTGCCCTGGTTGATGGGAGTAGTGGCATAGTGTGAGCGCATCAATATTGAATTGGTCACCCGAGGGGCGGCTGGCGATTATGCGCGTCGTCGACATTTGCGCGGGGCCTAATGGTTTCACCGCGAGCGCCAACGTTTCCCGAAGGGCGAAGTCAAGGTGCTGGCCTGTAGGGCTCGTGCGATAAAATCCGACTTACCAGTGTGTCGCACAAGTTAAGGTTGCTGCCAGTGCGGGCGCAAGTGGGGCCAGACGAAATGGTATTGTAGTGGCCTTCGGCCAGTGCCGCCGATCCGGGTCGCTCGGGGTTATTCTCCAGACGCAGAAATTATGGGCGCACACTCAAACGCACACACACAGTCACACCACTTAACCTGCGCCGCAGACATGCGCACACAGCATCACCCACACACACATACTAGTTGGGAAACGCTCCTGTAGTACTAGTAGTAGTATTAGTAGTAGTAGTAGTAGTAGTAGTAGTAGCAGTAGTAGTAGTAGTAGTAGTAGTAGTAGTGGTAGTAGTAGTAGTAGTAGTGGTTGTGGTAGTAGTGGTAGTAGTAGTAGAGGCCTCGTTCCGCGGCTTCTCTCGACTTCCCGCGGTCTCTCTCAAGTTTCGAGCACGCGGTGAGTTTCACGATATATGTGTGTGTATGTACGCGTGCATGCATGTATGCATGCATTGATCATGTGTGCCTGTGTGTAGGTACGTATGTATGTATGTATGCTTGTGCGCGTATGTATGTATTTAGTTTGTATGTATGTTTGTATGTGTGTATGATAATATGTGTGTATGTGTGTGAATGTAAGTATGTATGTCTGGAAGATTGTTTTTCTATGTATGCAAATGTGTTTAAATGTAGGTATGTATGCATGTGTGTATGGATGTGCGTTTGAAGAGCGAGGATGTTTCAAAGAAGAGGCACTCGGTGACGCGATCGTTGAGGGATAGGAGTGAGGTCGCAGAGGAGGAGGAGGAGAATGAGGAAGAGGCGATAACTTGAAGGAAAACGATGAGACGGAGGACATCCTGCCGGTGGCGCCCTGGGCGGTGCCGCGGAAGAAACCGGGGGCCTGCCGGAGGCAGTCTGGAGGCCTCTGGGGAGCTGTTTTGGGGCCTCTTGGAACCTCTTTTGGGCCTCTTGTGGGCTTCTTGGGGCCCCTTGGGGGTCTCTTGGGGCCTCCTGGGGGCCTCTTGGGGCGGAAAGCTCGGTTCTTTCGGTTCGTGGTCCCCCTCTTGGGCCCCTCTTGGGGCTCTCTTGGGGCCTTCTTGGGCTGTCCAGAGGCCCTCTTGGGCCGTCTTGGGGCCCTCTTGGGCCGTCTTGGGGCTCTCTTGGGCCGTGTTGGAAGCATCGTGGGCCGTCTTGGGACGGACTTGGGGGCCTCTTGGGCCGTCTTCGAGCGTCGGACGCCCGAAAAGGCAAGAACGCTAAAAACCCTGAGAAAACCAATGAAAATCAACGATTCTGGCCTCTTGGGGCCCTCTTGGGAGGCCTCTTGGAAGCTTCTTGGGGCGTCTTGGAGACACCTTGGGCCGTCTGGAGGCCATCTCGGGCGTCTTGGAGCGATTTTTCGGCGACTCGGGGCCCTCTTGGAACCCCTTGGGGGTCTCTTGGGCCCCCCCCCTCCTCCAAAGCGCCGGAAAAAGCGGAGCATGGCGCCCCCCCCCCCCCTATCTTCCACTCCCCCGGAGCGGCCCCGGGGTTCGCCGGAAACTCGCACCCCCCCCCCCCCCCCCCACCCCCCCTTCCCCGGCAGAGCCACCCCGGCGACCCCCCCAGAGGCTGAAGCTCAGCCTCGAGGCTGTAGCTGAGACTCCTTGAAACTCACACGCCGGATCGGCGGATTATAGTAGGTGCCCAGGAGGGCGCGGAGTCATTAAGAAGGCAGCCGACGGGAGTAGAGGGACGCAGGACCATACCATGTATGAGCATCACATACAAAGAGAGGGCCGAATAAGAGAGACCAACAGATTGCACGTACAAGCTAGCAGCTAAACGAGATGAAAGCGTGCTGGCACAGTGTTCGACGTTGGTCCCCGTGGGCTTGGGCCCCCCAGGGTAAGTCAGGCAGCTGTAAGCTGGTGAGGCTTTAGCGCAGGTTGTACTCTACTCATCTCGCCGCTCTTCCATTCCACCCATCACCCCCGGAGTGCCTGCAGGCTCGCACGGTAGCAGGTCTCGAAATGAATGGGGCTAACGTGGGTAGTGTAGGCTAGCGCAGCCTGCAGGCTGGATCGAGCGCCAACGCTGCCGCCACCTCCAGCGCCTGGGGCCGAGTCGTGAAGCCCACCTCGCCCGCCAGGTGCCGCAGGCAGCGCCTGCTGTCTGCAGGGTGCGGGGTCTACGGTGCACCGTCTGTTGGGTGTCGCAAGCAGCGCTCCCATGATTGTCAAGTGGCGCAGCCAGGGGTAATCATTTATTGGGTGCCGCATCCAGGGTCACATGGCCGTTGGGTGTCCACAGGAATGGAGCTGGGCGCCGCAAAGTATGATGAAAGTGGTTTCCAATCGGTACCCTCCTCCTCGTCAGGGGGGAGGGCCCTGCAGGAGCTGATCCCCCGAGCAACTTCAGTGTGGAGTGTGGGTCGTAGGGGGGCTGTGAGGGGCGGAGGGAGGGTGCGCGGAGGGGAAGGGTTGGAGCAGAGAGAGAGAGAGAGAGGATGATTCAAAGAGCAGGCGAGTGAGAGAGAGAGGGGGCTCACGAAGTGGTACGGTCGCTGCGATGCTCGACCCCCGCTGTCTCCCTCCACCTACAACACACGGCTTGGCGAAGGGCCCAGCCCACTGCAGCTGCGAGAAGCGCCAGGCACGTCTGAGGGCACGACACGTCTGAGGGGGAAGGCCACGACACGTCTGAGGGCACGACACGTCTGAGGGGCAGCGGGGAAGGGAGGGGCGCCACACGTCCGATGGGGGCACGCGCGAGGGGTGGTGCCGACACGGGCTCGGGCGGCGGCGTGCGGCCCCTGCCCCCCCCCCCCCGGAGGCCACAGGTGCAGGCCCCTTTGCGGGGCCGCGAGCTCGAGGGGCCGAGGCGGTGGCACGCGGGCCCTGCCACCGGGGGCGCTTTCGGGAGGGCTCCTCTCCCAGGGGCCTCGTCGCTGGCCTGAAAATCTTCACTACGGGGGGTCAGAAACCAGAGGATCCCTCCCCCTCCCCTGGAAAAAACTCCGAAGGAGGGGGCCAGAAACCAGGGGCGGCGGCGTGCGGGCCCTGCCCCTTACACAGGGCCTCGCGAGACGTGCGAGGCGCGTGTGCCGGGAGGGGCTGGGCGGCAGTGTACGGGCCTTGCCACTGGGGCCGTCGGCGGAGTGCACTGTGGGGCCATGGGGCGTGTGAGAGCGTGTGCCGACGCGGTCGGGGACGGCGGCGTGCGGACCATGCCACCGGTGGAGCTCCCACTATGGAGCCACGCAGCGTGTGGGTGGTGCGCCAGACTGGTCGGGGCGGCGGCATGCAGACCCTGCCGCTGGGCCTTTGGTGGAGCTCCCTGTGGGGCCACGGAGTGAGGGCGTGTGCCGATATTGTTGAGGGGGTGGCATGCAGACCCTGCCACTGGGACCTTCGGTGAAGCGCCCGACGGGGCTTCGAAGCGTGTGAGGGCGTGTGCCGAAAAGGTCGGGGCGGTGGCGTGCGGACCCTGCCACTGGGGCCGTTGGTGGAGCTCCCATGGGGCCACGAAGCGCGTGCGTGGTGTGGCAAAGCAGACATGCGGAAGCCTGAGGCAACTGGGGGAGGAGGATACGGCGAGCAGGGGGGGAGTGGGAGGAGGAAGGAGTAACGGAATGGAACAAGAGTTGGGAGGGAGGGATGGGAGGAGGGAAGAGGGACATAATGAAGACAATGAAAAGAGGACGAGGTGGAGGAGGAGGAGGAGGAGGAGGAAGAGGAGGAGGAGGAGGAGGAGGAATAGGAGGGGCGCGACGCTGCGGACTCAAAACGCGGGTCCAACGCACAGAAGGGTTGAGAAAAGGGAGGAGGAGGACGAGGAGGAAGGGGGCGGATGAGGGGGAGGGAGGAGAGGAGGAGGGAGAAGCGCGGCGCTGCGAACGCAGGATGGCGTCGGGGGAAAAAACACGATCTGCCATAGGCACTTTGGGGGGCATTGGTTCAGGAATGTGCCCGGGAGGCTTCAGACCTTGGGAGTATTCTTTATTAGCTTAGGAGTGCGATTATACCCATGGCCAATTCACGATTGGACGTCCGCTGGCTTCAAGACCCCGGATTCCTTATCCGATGGTTCCTTATCCAATGCCCTCGCTGTAGGTATCAGCAGGTAGCAGCTGCCAGCGGGAAGGGCGCACAAATGGCCAGCCCACGTTCGGGGCGCGGGCGGGGTCCTCATTAGCCAAGGCGGCCTCCGAGACGGCAATTTCGACCGCACTCGCCAGATAGCTCTTACCTTGCGAGTGGCACTGGCGCAGCATTGCAAGATATTGTTGGTCATTATTGCCGCCAGCCTGCTGCAACAGCAAAAAGCACGGCCTCCGAGACGGGATGAGTAGAGGCGGCCCTGCCAGGCTTGAGCAGCTTGCCGAAGAGGGCTGCCGGGAGGAGCCTCCGCCGGCGCCTGGGGGCCCGGGGCCTAAGAACGGCTGCACGTGAGAGCGACATCTCTCTAGAGTGACCCTTGGTGCGGGCCCACTGGGGTCCCCCGATCGTTGAACGCGTTGCGGTAGCAGCGGCTTGCCTCTGCGCATGTGTGTTGCCCCCCGCCACACGCCCCACCAAGGCCACGCAGCAAGGGTCAGTCTTGCCTAGGGTCACTCATGCGTGTGCCCGATAAGCGCGCCGCTGGGCCCAGTCCGTCAGGGGCAGCGCGAGGGGGGGGGGGGGGATAGTGCCCTGCTCAGTCCTGCCAGGGGGGCGGGGATGAGAGGGGCGAGGAGGAGCGACGTCGAACCCGGCTCGCGAGCTGACCGCGCCACTCGGCCAAGGCTTGGGCGAACGCAGCACACAGACTGGGCGCCCCTCCCCATCACGCGAAAAACCATCTCAGACGCCCTCGGCCCCGATCTCGCTCGGGGGCGAGGCTCGGGGGCGGAACGCATCGACCCCAACCGCCCGACAGGGGCCTGATGGCACGCCCCGCCTGGGACCTGGCGGTCTCGCTCTTAGTGGGCCCTGGAAACGACAGGGCCGTTTTTTTACCGGTTCCGTTTTGCCGTTTGTTTGCCGGTTCCGACGCCGTTTCTTTACCGGTTCCGTCGCCGTTGTTTGACCGGTTCCGGCTCCGGTTCCAATCCTGGAGCCGTTTTGTTGCCGTTTCCGGGACATTTTTGGGGAAACGTTTCCGGGGCCCACGCTGTCGAGAACTTGATCGCCGATCGTCGGCGACGTATCGCTGATTCCGTGTCGATGTTTCCCTCCCTTGAGCCCGTCCCCCCCTTTGCCGGTGCCCGTCAGGTTGAGGAAGGGCGCCCCCGCGTCGTGGGAACAGCACGGCGGGATGTTTCTGGTCGTTCTGGGGCCTTCACCAGGATGGTAAAGGAGGAGGAGCCCGTCCTGGGGATTCCGGGGAGGGTGCTGCCTCTATGGGGCCCGCGCTGCGAAAAAGGCACGACGCCGGAGGTCCGGGCGTGCAGGTGAGAGCATCAGACCAGGGTGGTCGACTGCGTGGGCAGTCTCGCGCGAGTCTCTCGCGCAGGAAGGTGGGCGCGTGGGCGCTCTCTTTTCTCCGCGCGGGGCGCTCCAGCAAGCGCATGGCTGCTCCGAGGGCTCGCCTGGGCCGACGCCTCGCCCTCGGCGGAGGGCGGCGCAGGGCCGGCGGAGGCCTCGGGAAGCGCAGAGCTCGGGCGGCGCTGCCGGCGGAAGGCCGGCGGAGGCAGGCGTCGGAGAGGCCCACACGGTGCGAGGGGCGCTCCTTGTTGGGAGTCAGTGGAGGTTCGGGGTGATCGCAGGGCTCGGGGAAGCGGGTCGCTCACCGAGGATGCCCTGGGCGACTGCGGCCCCAAGGTCCCCAAGCCGTGCGCTCACAGACCGTGTGGTGAGGTCTTCTTGTGGGGACTGCGAGGTCCCCGCAGGGGCTGTCAGCGCACCGCTTTGGAACTCTCGAAGGCAACTCCCCCCCAAGAGATGCCAGAATGTGCGACTCCGTGCTTCCCCCCCGAGGCGTGCCGCGCTGGCTGCCTGCTAAGCCGCCGCGCGAGGTCACCCTGTCCCCGCGCGGTCGAGTCCCCTCGTCGTCTTCGTCCGTCCAGGTGGCGTGGGGGAGGGAGTGTTCCTCGGAGAGGTCCCAGCCTCTGCTCTCCCTCTCATCCCCCCCTCCTCCCTCTCCTCCCCCTGCGCCTCCTCCTCCCCCTTCTCCCCCTCCTGGCCCTCCTCCTCCCTCGCCTCCGCCTCCTCTTCCTCCTCCGCCGCCTCCTCCTCCCCGCCTCGCCCTCCTATTTCCGTCCCTCCCTCCTCGCCTGCCAGGAGGCAGGAGGCCCCACGGTCCGTCCAGGGGGTCCCGGGAGACTCCCTTTTTGTGAGGCATCGCGGTCGTGTTGTGCGGCTGCTTTCGGTGAATTTGTTGTGTTGTGTTGTGCGGGCGGCGCGCCGCAGAAGGCGAGTGCAGGAGCGGGGGGCGGCGGCGTTCCGAGAAGACTGGGGGGGTGCTCCGTAGGGCGAGGCGGGAGCAGCCCTTCTCAGGGTGGGCGACGATCAAAAGTGATCCGCGACCTGCCGTCGCGACCGATCAACAGGTAGACCTTCGAACAGCAAAGGTGCCCGTGTGTCCTCTCAGTCCTTGGTTTGTTGTTCCATGCGCCATGCTGCCCGTTGGAAGTTGCTGCGTCCTCACGGGCATCGCGCCTCCACAGGCTCCGGAAACGATCAACCAATAGCGTCGTTTGTTCAAGACGATTGGAGACCTGGGTTCGGGTGTACACACTGTTCACTCCTCAGTATTCAGAAATTCTTTGATTTCTTGGGGGGGCAAGGTCCTTTCATTTCTAATTCTTCTATCCTGGGCCTCTTCCTGGCCACTGGGGGGCCAGGAATAATCAAAGATGAGCACAATTAGAATTGAGCACGATTAGAAATGAATGACGTGTGAAATGGAGCCCAGGACTTGTCCAGGGAGGCGTGTTGGACAGAATGTAGCCGCGAATCCGACGTCAGGCCCCCAGGAGGCCCAGAACGCGAAGGAAGCATCCACAAACTTCGAATCTCCAACTTACCTAATCTCAGGAGGGAAAACACACACAGACACAATGAATCGTCGATTCCCCCAAAAATATGGGAAGTGGGGGGAAGACGAAAACCCAGCAAACATGGGAACATGTGGGGGATCCTGTTATGTGTGTCTATTTGTGTGTGTGGGTGTGTGTGTGAACTGTGTGTGTGTGTGTGTGTGTCCCGGGGCCCCTTCCGAAACGCTGGAGTCCTGAAGCATGGAGGGCAGGCCCCACCGGCGCGCGATCCGCCGGCGCCCTCGCTTGCGAGCTGCCGCCGGCATGGATTCAAAGAGAAATGCCGCCGGCCGAGGCGCGGGGCACCGCGCGTTCGTGCTGCTCGCCACGTCGTACTGCATACTGTGCAGCCCCGCGGGAGAGGGAGAGGCGAGGAGGAGGAGGAGGAGGAGGAGGAGGAGGAGGAGGAGAAGGAGGAGGAGGAGGAGGAGGAGGGAGAGGCGAGCATGGAGGAAGCGGGCCCCGGAGGAAAGCCCTACCCGCAGATCCGGTCCATGCAGCACAAAAATGCAGTGGCCGATGTGTCGTCGTTTTTTCGGGCCGGCAGGCCGTTGCCCGCCCCCGTGACGGTCAAACATATCCATTCAGGGTGGAAATCCAGCCCCAGGGAAGTGGTCAAACTCCTGTGCGCCGACACGAAAACATTGCAACGTCGGAGGAGAGGGGAAGTGCGGGGATCCAGAATCGATGCGTTTGTGTCTGTTGTTTCCCGGCCCTCCTGTGGTGGAGGCGCTTGTGTTGAGCAGAGCACTGCCTGCCCGACCCCCCCCTCCTCCGCACGCCTCCTCCCCATGCATCCCTGCCCCTGGCTCCCTGTCCTCCCGTGCTCGCCCAGGCCCCCCTGCCGCCCTGCACAACCATCGCCACTTGTGGGGAGCTCCTGGAAGGTCCCGCCGAGCGCGGCCCCACGCGGACCCAGGTGAGAGCTCGCCTCTCAGGGGGCTGCCTCCCTGCGGAACCTGTCCACAGTCTCGTGAGCTCCGGGAAGGTCCCGCGGGGTGCGCTCCCTCCCCAGAGCGCGTCGAGAGCCCGCGGCTCCCTCAGAGGGGGCTGCCGCCTGCGCACGTGCCGCGGCGGTTTCGGGAGCTCCTGGGGGGGGGGGGGGGCCAGCGCAGTGGCGCCCCACGCACGGACCCAGACGAGGCCTCGCAAACGCGCGCGCGCGAACGGGAAGCGCTGCGCGTGGTCCAGCATCCGGAGAAGCAGGAGGACCAGGGGAAGGCGGAGGAGGGGAAGCGAGGGGGGGGGGCCACGATTAAGTACAACTCGGATCCAGGAAAATGGCCCGCGCTCGGGCGAGAGAGCCATTCTGAACGACGGGAGCAAAGCGCCGATCCGAAAATGAGGCCCACGCTGCAGCGGGAGCACCATTTTGAAACACCAAGAACATTCGGGTTGCACAAAACACCAGAACAACCAAGAATTGAAATCCCGCGTGTACAAACATAGCGCGCGGAGGGGGCGGGAGATCGTCTGCACAACTTCAGAAGAGGATGGGGGAGTAGTATTCATATTGCTTAGTTGTATAGAGAGAAGTGGGGGCGTCCTCCGGGAATGAGGGCCCGAGCGAAGCTCTCTCTCTTGCGTCCCTGAAGTCGGAGCATCGCCATGACTTTTTCTCCGAAGAGGCGGTGTTGGTCTGTCTCGGGCCCTGGACCCTCACGGAGCGACCCAGCTCGAAACGTGCCGCAGCAAGGAAGGTTCTTGTCAAAGTTGCTAACGACGTTGCAACGTGTTCGTGGGGGTGGATCTCAGGCGTCAGCGGGCTTCAGAGAAGGAGCATGTCCCGAGGTCGGTGCGTCGCCACCGATGGATTCGCTTCGAGATCCTGGTCAGGACGCACCCGGGGGATGCCCAGGGAATAGCGGTATCAGTTTATTTCCCAACCATCTTGTGGTCTTGGGCCCTCGTTCTGAAGAGACAGCGCCCCGCGTCCTCCTCTCCTTTCCTCTCCTCCTCCCCCTCCTCCTCCCCCTCCTTCCTCGTCCCGTCACCCCCGAAACTTTGGCACACCCCTCACACGTTGCGTGGCCTCCATAGGCAGCTCCACCGAAGGCCCACATGCCAGCGCCCGCATGCGGCCACCGCACTGTATTGGCACACCCCTCAGACGTTTCGTGGCCCCATGGGGCGCTCCACTGAAGGCCCAGACGCCAGCGCTCGCATGCGGCCACCGCGCACATTTTGGCACACCCCTTACACGCTTCGTGGCCTTGTAGGGAGCTCAACCGAAGACCCAAATGCCAGCGCTCGCAGGCGGCCACCGCACTCATTCTGGTGCACCTCACACTCTTCGTGGCCCCATAGGCAGCTCCACCGAAGGCCCAGATGCCAGCGCTCGCATGCGGCCATCGCACCCATTTTAGTACACCCCTTACAAGTTTCGTGGCCCCATGGGGAGGAGCTCTTCCGAATGCCCAGATGCCAGCGCTTGCATGCGGCCACTGCGCCCGTTTTGACACACCCCTTACACTTCGTGGCCTCATCGGGAGCTCCACCGAAGGCCCAGATACCAGCGCTCGCATGCGGCCACCGCACCCATCCTGGCACACCCCTCAGACGCTTAGTGGCCCCATAGGGAGGCAATGCTCGCATGCGGCCGCTGCACCCATTCTGGGACACTCCTCACACGCTTTGTGGCCCCATGGTGAGCTCCACCGAAGGCCCAAACGCCAGCACTGGCATGCGGCCACCGCACCCGTTCTGGCATAACCCTCGCGCTTCGTGACCCCATGGGGAGCTCCACTGGAGTCCCAGATGCCAGCGCTCGCATGCGGCCACCGCACCCATTCTGGCACACCCCTCGCACATTTGGTGGCCCCATGGGGAGGAGTTCCGCCGAAGGCCCAGATACCAGCGCTCGCATGCGGCCACCGCGCTCATTTTTACACACCCCTCACACGTGTCGCGGCATACAACGACGGTGCCCACAACTGCATATGATCGGGTCCTTCGCCAGGCTAATGTGGCTCTCCTGGCGCAGCCATGATTTTCAACCAGCTGGTCGCAGCTGGCATCATCTGGTTCAGTGGCGGGTGGGATGGCATTTTAAGCCAGAGCCCCCGCCTCCTTCCAATTCCCCCTGCCTCCTGGGAAGCCTTCCAAGAGGCTGCCTGCCTTCCTGGCCGGCCGCACCCCTCGCCCCACCCCGCCCCAGTTCAGCGCGACGCCTGGGCGGGGGACAGAGCGGGAAGGGGGGGGAGTGCGAGGGCCCGAGGGAGGGGCGGAGGGAGGCCCGGAGGCCCGTTGCTGCTTGCCAGGCCTCACTGCACGCCCCACCCGGTGCGGTCGCGCCCTGCCCCGCTTGCGGCAGTGCCAGTGGCATCTTCGCCCAACTCGAAGTGTTACTGCACTCGAGGGTGCCATGTGCTGCCTGGGACACTCCATGCCAACACGATAGTTGGGACCGGGCCTCGACCACAGTCAACCCGCACAGTAAGGATGGGCAGCTTTCCGAGGTCCTCCTTGCATCCTTCCCCCTCGGCCCATCCTTTGCAGCTTTCGATGGCCGCGCCCCGCTCGCAAAGTGTCGACATGGCCTTCCAAGGCCCTTGCATCCTCATCGTGCATCCTGATTATCCGGGTTGACTGTATAGGGCTGGATGGAGAGAGGGATAGGATACACATTGGCACACACACACACATGTACTTTCGGAGGTCGGCACTGGGGCCCCCCTGGCCGGTGGACGCCAGGGGTGGCGCGGCGGGGGGCCAGCTTCCACCCAGTATATCTGCGAGTGCTTCCGACACTTTATGCTGATTCCGTGTTGTCTTGTCTTCCTAGGTGAAGAAGGTGTGCGGCAGTAATACAGGCGAGTGTTCTAGAGAACCACGTGGTACCATGGCAGTAGACGCTGGCACGAAATGGGTTACACGAGGGGAGACTATCTTGCCGCATACTTGTCTTGTTATTCGGCATGCTTGGCTTAATCGAAACATGTGGCGGTTGTTCACCGAAACGATTACATAGTAGAGCATTGGTGCTGTAGTGGGCACTGGACGAACGGCTGCTGCCAGGAGTCCGAAGAGTCTTGTGCCATCGGGCAGGATCTAAAGGGACCCTTTACGCAGTCATCGCGGGGGGAAGAAGTTGTCGGCGAACAGTCGGGAGCGTCTGCTCCGCCTGTCGCGCCACCGGTTCTGGCCCTTCACGCTTCGGCGCGACACGCGGACCACGCTGCCATTCCCACCCGTTTCCGGAAGGCACAGCGTGTCGCTGGGACCGTCGCCGCGACACGCTGTGCCAAGGTGTCCGACCCTCTCTGCGGTGTCGCTGCCGCCCTCTCTCTCGGTTCACCCGCTCCGCAGGCCCGGGGAGGGCCGGGGCGGTGACTTTCGCTGCCGCCCTGGACCCTGACCGCGGGGAAGGCCCCCGGGGGCGCCCCCAGAGGTTCCCGGCGGCCTCCAGGCGGCGCGGCAAGGGCCGAAAGCGTCCGCAGATTTCGCCCCCCCCGACCCGCGCGGGTCGAAGGCAGCCCTCGACAGGTGGAGGGCGCGAGGGCGAGGTGCGGGGGGGAAGGGCGAGCGGCCTGCCGTGGCGCGGCCCCCTCCCTAACAACGTTCACGCACTTCAGACGGCCAGGGGTGAATTGCATCCGGGCCTTGGGGGCCTGATGGCGGTCGCGGGGGCATCCTGGGTCGGACAGGAGGGCGCAACATGTCAATATGATCCCTTTCTCTCCGGGCCCTCATGAGGCCCTCCCAGGGCCCTCGTGGGCAGTCTCGGGGGCTTGGGCCATCGTTGGGCCCTCTCTGGCCGTCCAGGGGCCCTCTTGGGCTCTCAGGAGCCTCTTGGGCCGTCTTGGGGCGATCTTGGGCGTCTCTTGGGCCGTCTCGGAGCGTCCGAAGCCCGATCGGCGGCGGCGGCGGCGGCGTTGGCTCTCCCGGCGGGGCGCGTGGGCGCCTGCCAGGTTCGGCTACGGCTGCGGGGTGCCCGCGGAGCAGGGCCGAACGCTGAGCCGGGGAGAGCCCGGGCAGCCCGGGGCTCAGACTCCGTGGGCCACTCGGCTGCACCGGCTTCGTGTAGGAGCGACCGTCCGCCAGATCAGCACGCGGCGGCGCGCCCAGGGGGGAAGGCAGAGGGGGCGGGCCCTCTCATAAGGCTCAGAGAATGGCCTCCAGCCACCCGAGGAGCATCCTGGGTCTTCTCCGAAGCCCGAGGGGGGCTCCTCAGAAGGCCGGGAGGCTTCTGAGAAGCCTCGCCGCCCTCTGAGAAGGCCTGCGCCCTCGCTTCCCCCTCGCCGCGCCGCCGAGCAGAGTGACCCACATCTCCGACGGCAAGGTTGTCTGTCCAGGCGCTTTCCTTCGATTTCGGGGTCTGAGGCTCGTTATCGGGCCCTAGGGCCATCAAGAATCGACCCGGGGCGGAAACATATCCATGGGGAAGGGGTCGGGTCCTCTGTGGGTGCCCGGGCATCCTGGGGCCCAGTCTCCTTGGGCTCTCGGCTGCACACAGGTCGGGGGCGGCCAAGCGGGAGGGGTGTGAGACCTCTGCCAGGGCAACAATATCTGCCTGGATGTCACGGTTCGCTCTTCTTGTGTCATTGCGTCCCTCATTGGCCCCCCTTGATCGTGTACGTGCCTCGAGCTACGATCTGCGACCGTTCCCCTGTTGGACGCCCCCAAGGGATGCCACTTCGCCAGAGTGACCTTTTGTGATGTTTTTGTTGCTTTCTCTGTGTGTGTGGTTCATTGTGTGTGTGGCGGGGGGGCCGCTGATGTCGCACCGCATGCATCGATCGGCAAGCCGCTCGCCGAAGATCGCTGTTGCGTAGTGTCACTCTTTGCGTGCAGCCGAGGATCTGGCCAGCATGACCAAGGGTGTCCTCGACTCGGTTTGGTCGGTTGCGTCGCAGTCGGTTGTCCATACCGGGCCATTTTGGCTGGACCATTTTGTTTGGCGCTTCTGCTGTACAGGTGCAGATGGGTCTGGGCAAGAGTTTCATGACACACCCAAGTCGTACATGTCGAAATATATTGTTCGTCGTATTTTCCGCCTGGGGGAGAGGTCTCTCGGGATAAATGTTCAGTCGTACCTTTCGGGCTGCAAGAGGGGGATGACGATGAGGAGGAGGAGGAGGAGGAGCGGAGGAGGAGGAGGAGGAGGAGGAGCAGGAGGAGGAAATGTAGGAGAAGGAAGAGGATGACAAGGAGGAGGAGTAGGACCAGGAAGAGGAGGATGGAGGAGGGGGAGGGCGGGCGGGATGGGATAGGGAGAAAAAGAGGAGGGGGAGGGAAGGAGGAGGAGGAGGACCAGTGTAAACCCAAGAATCATCAACGATGCTGGAATCAACCCTCCCTTCAAGCTCCCTCTTCATAGGCCCCTACAACGGTTCATGTCTATTGAGGGAATTGCCTCGTTGGGCGACAACCGTTTGAAGATCCTGAGCATGCCAAAACATTCTTCTCGGGATTTCAACACCACGGATCAACCTGACTGTCTGACTGCTGCGTCTTGACGATCCGGAATCGTGCCAGGACGCCATGTTGGGGATTTCAACGCCGTAAATCAACATACCTGCTGCGTCTGCATAATCCCGAATACTTCCAAAACGGAATTTCTGGTACGTTGATCATAGGAATCAGTGACACTTGTGCAAAGGTGTAAAACGAATGTGCGCGGCGCTGAGACGAGAGCCACATTTTGAAAGCCACCCGCCCTCAATCCGCGAAGCTCTTGCAAATGTTTAATACGAATGTGCGCGGCGCTGAGGCGAGAGACCCATTTAAAAAACCACCCGCCCTCAATCCGTAAA
Organism: Prorocentrum cordatum; assembly: GCA_963575745.1. Lineage (NCBI taxonomy): Eukaryota > Dinophyceae > Prorocentrales > Prorocentraceae > Prorocentrum > Prorocentrum cordatum. The sequence continues at coordinate 1,120,682 of CAUYUJ010009335.1, forward strand.
GTTCTTGCGAACATTTAAAACGAATGCGCGCGGCGTTGAGGCGAGAGCCACATTTAGGAAACCACCCGCCCTCAATCCGTGAAGTTCTTGCAAATCTTGAAAAAGAATGTGCGCGGCGCTCTAGAGCCACATTTAGAAAACCACCCGCCCTCAACCCGTGAAGTTATTGCAAGTTTTGTCCTAAAGACGAGAAAAAATGCGCGGCGCTAAGGCGAGAGCAACATTTTGAAAACCACCCGCCCTCCATCTGTGAAGCCGTTGTCACTTTTTAAGCTTCAGAGTCATAAGTGGTAAGGCAGTCTCAGGCGAAACGCCCCGCCCGCCCTAAAAACGGGCCTCGCGGTGCGACAGGGAGAAGTTATTTACAGGGAAAACGAATGGAGGGATGAAGAGGGGGGATGAGGAGGGGGGGGAAGGGAGAGGGAGAGGGAGAGGGAGGGGGCGGGAGAGGGGGATGAGAAGTGTGAGGAGGAGGATGAAGGGGGGACTTGAGCCGGCACGCCAACAATCCGCCAGCACCAGTCCTGGCTGGGCCTGTCCTGGGGCCGGGTCTGGCGTGGCACGCCTCCCCTGGCGTCCCCCAGGGAGCGTGTGCACCGATCGTGGGCCGAGGCCATGCCTGGCCAGGATCGGTGTCGCCGTAGTCCCGACAGCCGAGGTCGCGAAATGAAGGCAGCGCCGTGAACGAATCAGGACTGGAGGTCTCGACCCCCCCCCAAGAGGGCAAACGGCGCCCGCCGCTATCTTTCACTATGGTGTTGTTTTTGTCGTGCAAGGGTTGTGCGAGACGCTGCGCAACTGTTTGAAGAATTTCTCGACGCGGAGAGCCCCACTTGTGTATCTCAGCTTCTGGCACGTCCCGTTGCGAGCGTCTGGCTGTGAGAGTCTGCGTGCGGGGGCGTGAATCCGAGTGGACGACGGATACGACAACGGCGACGGCGGCTACAATCAGGGACGACGACGGTGACAATTCACAGACATACAGGCGGTGAGCAGGCCCCTCCCCTCTGTTTGCTTTTCCTCCTCGTCATAACCCCTCCCTTTTTTTCCTCCCTCCTCTCATGTCCCTCCTCCTGCGTCCTCCTTTCTCCTCCGTCCCTCCTCCTCCTCCTCCTCCTCCTCCGCCTCCTCCTCCTCCTCCTCCTCAAAAATGACAGCAGCAGGGTGCCTTTGCCCTGGCTGCTGGGGCCAGCGCGAAGCGCTGTGAAACATCTTGAAAAGCCCCCGAGCCGAGGGGCCCGGGCGCTAAGCGGAATTATGACGCCCCCGGGCCGGGGGGGCCCGGGCGCGAAGCGGGAATGACGTCATGTGACGACCGGAGCGAGCCACTTCGGCAGCAACCGACACCTCAACCACCACCACCACCAGGAGGAAGAGGGGGGAGGTCGTCAGCGTCGGCGTCGCTCGTCCCGCCGCCCGCCGCGCCGCCGCCCGCCGAGGGGGGCAGGGAGGGGAGGGGGGGGAGGCCCCGGAAAGCTCTCGGCGAAAGGACAGCGTCCCCGAAAGCCCACCCGCCGCCGCGGCCGGCCCCGCAGAGGCCAGCAAGCGCCTGCAGAATGGCAATGCCGAGGCGGCACGCCATCACCTGCAGCTCAGCCCGGCGCCGAACCGAGCCGCCAGCAACCTTAGTGATCCACCCCGACTTCGAGGTGACCCTGGGCTGGGCCCCCCACCAGGCAGGCGCGACCCGCAGCTCCTTCCCAATCTCGAGGCGACGTCCGGCAAAACGCGGGCACTCGACCCAGAAGTGCCGAGCCGAGGCCAGGGCGTGCCCGCATCCGAAGGGGCAGGCGCACGAGCCGCCCTGAGAGGCAGAGCCACGCCTGCGGGTAGGCGTGCTCACCGCCCCGCCACGCCACACCGAGAGCAACGTCGCCTCGAATCGCCCCAACGACCGCCGGAACTGGGCCCAGGGCGGCGCGTTCCGTCCCTCCTCCTCCTCCTCCTCCTCCTCCTCCTCCTCCTCCTCCTCCTCCTCCCTTGGTGCCCGTACAGTGTACGTCTCAAGTAATCCTTCCAGGTGATTCCCCTCATCCTCCCTGGCGGCCGTCCTTCTCTGTCATCCTGCGTAATAAGTTTCTGTCCTCCTTCTCGTCCTCCCTATTTCTCCGTCCTCACGCCTCCTTTCTCCTCCCTGGCAAGTGTCTTCCTCCCTGGCGGCCTCGTCACCTGTTCTTCCTCTGTCTCCTCGTCGTGGACCCTCCCTTCTCTTCCCCTTTCCTCCCTTATCCTGCCTCTTGTGTGGCCTTCTTGGGGCCTCTTGGAGGCATGTTGTTAGCGATCTTGAGCCATGTTGGGCTATCTTGACCGATCTTGGAGGCCTTCTTGGGCTCTCTGAGGCCCTCTTGGAGCCACCTCAGGCTATCTTGGACGCCCTTACCGCTCGCGAGACCCCCCGTCCAGGGAGGGGGTAGGGGGAGGGGTCAAGACTCCCTCCCCGCCCGCAAGCCGTCTCGCTCACTCCCACCCGCCCTCCCAACACATACGTAGCACCCGAGTCTGGCCCGAGCCTCAGCATATTGAGCAGTCGTCGTTGGATGGGCACCTACTGGGGGCCAATCCGCCGCCGCCGCCGCCGCCTCCGCCGCCGCCGCAGCCGCCGCCGCCGCCGCCCCCGCTGCCAAATCGCCGCCGCCGCAGCCGCTGCCGCCGCAGCCGCTGCCGCCACCGCCACCGCCGCCGCCGCCACCGCCGCAGCCGCCGCCGCCGCCGCCGCCGCCGCCGCCGCCACCGCAGCGGCCGCCGCCGCCGCAGCCGCCGCAGCCGCCGCCAAGTGTACTCTGTATTGTTTTTGTGACACGGATGGTGGGGGGAGGCCGCATCGGGTTTGCTGCGCATGCTCCGAATTTGGAAGCAGAGTGTGTTTTGTATGGTTTGTTACAAGGGATGGTGGGGGGGGTGCCCGCATGGTTCTGGGTTGGCTACCAGTCGCCTGGGGGAGGGGGTCTTTCTCAATAGGGAACAGTGTGATAAAACCTTTCCCCGCAGGGAAAACAGAGGCGGTGGAAGAGGAGAGAAAGACATCGTTAGACCACCTGTCGCCCCGAGGGCTGGCGGGATCCGGCCATAAATCTCGGCTCCGCGTGCCGCGCCGCCCGGCCTGGCCCACCACGCTTCCGCGGCATGCGCTGCAGCCGGCTCCTGGGCCCCGGGCGTCAACGCCCCGAGCTCTCGCCGGCACCCCGCCCCCGCGGGGCGGAGCGCCGCGCTGTCGGCCCACGGGGCGCGGCGTGTCGCCAGGGCTGCCGCCGCGACGCGCCAGGCAGGAGCCCTGACCGCAGGTCGGAGGCGACGGCAGGGGCGAATAGCTCAGGGGATGACCTATGTCTTCGAAAAGGCTCCCGGGCGAATACGCGTGATGTCCGCCCCTGGGCTATTCGCCCCATTGTCGCCGCCGAGCAGGTTCGTTCCAGGTCCAGGCGGATGGCAGGCAGACCAGGACCGCGCGCGTCCGCGCGCGCGTGGGGGGCCGCTCCGCCGCAGGCCCTCCGAGTTCGCAGCCGCGTTCTGCGAGGCGCTGCGGCGGCCGGAGGGCTTCCTGCAGGACCTGCTGTCGCTGCGGGCGCAGGCAGTGCCCCAGGAGCGCCTTCCCCGGGGGTCTGCGCCCGGGCATCTCTGGTTTCCCCAGAGATCCGATGTCGTGATTTGTTCGGTTTGGGGTCTCTGGAAGTTTCGACCCATTCCCCATGGGCCGGTTTTTCATCCTGAGTCGTTTTTCACGGTCCCTGGGCTCGGCGAGGGCCTCAACCTCCAGTTTTGACTCTTGGCGAGCGGTTTTGCTGCCGTTGTTTTAGTCTGGGCGATCTTCTCTGTTTCTCTGCCTCTCTGGGGGCCGCCCTCGGGCATACATAGGATACATTGGATACGATCTTCCTTGTGCTGGGCATGCAAGTAGTCAAACCGCTCGGCACATCCCCACAACCTGATCGCGAATCCGGAAATGTCCCCATCCTTGGCGCCCCTTGTTTGGGGTGCCCAAGTGCTACGCCCGCATTCTCGCGGTGAGAATGGACCACCAATGAATATGAGTGAGTCCGAGCCTGAGTATGAGAGGAGTATGAGTGCGAGTTCGTCGGGGTGTGATTGAGTCCGAGAGCGAGCGAGCTTGAGTGTGAGTGAGTCGGAGTGCGATGGTGTCTGAGTATGTTGAGTCTCAGTATGAGTGAGCCTGATGTTGAGTGAGTGTGATTGTGAATGAGTCTGGGTGTGCGTAAGTCAAAGCATGAGCGACTATGTGTGTCAGTGAGTCTGAGTGTGAGTGAGTCTGATTATTTTTGAGCATCAATGAGTCTGAATGTGAATGAGTCACTTTGATTGGGAAGAGCGAGAGAGGGGGTGAGCGGGAGGATGGTTTGGTTTCGGAACCGCTTAAGCAATAACATAAACCCCCTCTTAGGACATGAAGAATAACTCTGGGGGCAGAATCCGGCAAACCGCTTGAGACAGCCCCACTCTCTGGACGCTAACAGGGGGGTTTTCCCCACCCCTGGCGGCTCCCCCCTAGGTTGCCCAAGTGCCACGCCTGTTGCGTCGCGGAGGGCACTGGACCACCAAAGGAAAACCATCGAGGGGCAGAAACAGGCAAACCGCTTGAGACATCCTCTCCGATTGTTCCGAACACAGAGGATGTTGGGCATGCCACCAGGTATACCGCCGAGGACATCCCCACAATCTGGACGCGAACGGGCCCGTGAGAGACCCCCGTGGCTCCCCCCTCGTGGGAGCGCCGAGCCCACCGTCTCGCCTGAGACATCCTCGCAAACTGCTCCGAAAGCGGAGGATGTTGGGCATGCGGGTTGGCAAGCCGCCTGGGGCATCCCCACAAGCTGGGCGCGCGAACAGGCCCGCGAGATACCCCCTCTGACGCCCCGCTTGGGAGCGCTGAAGCGAGCGCGTCGCTTGAGACATCCGCAGAACTGAGCATCACAGGTTGTGTGAGCCTGAGATTCGGACTCGTTCACACGCACACAACAGTCTGAGTCTGAGTATGATCGAGGTCTGAGTATGAGTGGGGCATGGGTGAGAGTTAGTGGGAGTAGGATTGAGTCCGGAAATGAGTGCGTCGGAATGTGAATGAGTCTGCGCGCGAGTGACTTTGAACGTACTGACTCTGAGTACGAGCGAGTGCGCGTGGGTCTGAATATGCGTGGGTTCGAGTCTGACCTGTGAGGCTGAGTGTGAGCAAGTCTGAGTGTGATGAATGAGGGTGAGGGATCTCGGAACCGTCTAAGCAATAGCAAGGACCCCATCTGAAGACATGGGGAAAATCAGCACGACGGCAGGTGTTCTTCTTCCCGAGGTGTGGCCTCCGTGAGTTTCCCCCCCCAGTTCACCCAGCGGGGTCGCGGAGGTCGATGCTGCAATCGTGATCTCCCTATTCGCCGCCCAGGGTCCCAAGGATGAGATCGGGCGGGGGTGCTCCAAAGGTCGGATCTGACAGTCACCGTGGAAACTGCACGGGTCGCCCCGAGTGCCAAGGCGGACGGGGCGGAGCATTGAGGGTTCGGAGTCTCACGACATGACTGCTGGACCTTCCCGCACAGCCCGCAGAAGGGGCGATCGCGCTTCGCGCCTCTCGCCCTGGGCGAGTGAGCTGCCCTGCACCGAGCTGGCCAGGGGAGCGCGGAGGGGAAGTCGCGCCCCTGGTGCCGATGGCAGCGCGAAGTCGTGCGGAGTCTGCTGCAGCTCTCGGGGCCCCGAGGCCGTCAGTGAGAGGCGCCCGGAGCGAAGAGCCGGTCCAGGGGGGGGGGGGGGCGTCGATGCAGCAAGCATCCAGACGGCCGGTGTTTCGTCGTTTTCGGCCTGAGGAGGCTGTTCCCGGGCCCTGGGACCGTCAAAGGACGATTCCGGATGAAAGTCCGGCCTCTGGGGAAGCGGTCGAATGTCAGGGGGGGGCCGCCGTCACGAACAAGTTGCCGCGAAGCGAAGAGCCGGGTGCAGGGTATGGGGTCGAGAGGTCTGCGGCCCGCGTCGCGCAACATCTCGACATTGGATGTACTAAACGGGTCGGGCGGGTGGGCGTAATTTTCGAACGAGTCGTGGCCGACGAGGCCCAAAGTCTTAGACATTGATTGCTGGGCGACGCTATTTGCTGCCCATGATCTTCGGCCGACGGCCTAGGGAGCGCGTCGGGGGGCACCAGTAAGGCCCGAGAGCGCCCGACGATGGAGGAGGAGGAGGCTTTCAAGCCACACCTGGGGGGCCGCATTCCAGATAAACTCCAGTTGCGGCTGGCTGAGGAGGAGGGAGCAGGCTCACAAGTATTCGAATATTGTGATGTGGTCTCATGAGAAATCACTCGTCGAATTGTGTATTGCTACTCGAATCTGCCTTACACGAACGTGTAAACATACATATGTATCATACAGTGCATTATGTCATCATGTAGTTCTATACTATCTGATATTATATGATACTGGTACTCGTACATGCGTGTGTTCAGCAGTACTAATATAGCCTCCTAGTTATAACATCTACTAGTATACTATATAAGCTGTTATTACATATGGTGTGTTATTCTTCTGGTACCCGATCGCACTTTCTTGTAGTACAGTGTGGTACGGTATGTGTTATTGCATTGTAGCGCAGTCTAATACATTATACCATGTTATGTTGTACCCTCGTATATTACATTCGTTGTGTTATAGTCTATTCTTTCAGAGTGTAAATTATCATACGCACCTCTTCGAGGGAGTAGAGCTCGGGGCCGATGAACTGAGGGTCCCGTCCCGTTCGATGTTTCTTGCTGTTTCGCTAGGGAAGTCCTCACACTTCTGAACATCGGTGGCGCCCCTCACACAGATCGCGACTTCGAGAAAACACACAAGGGGTCTTTACATGTTACAGTGCAACCTTCAAGAACATAGAAGCTTTCTCATGGTTTAGGTAATTTCGCTTGAGACGTCATCCCACTATCAAGTCGGATTCCCTTCATTGCAGCATACATTCTTCCAAAACGCACCTTGTCGGGGAGCCTCCCAGATCTCCTGGAGCTTCCTATTTGGACCTCCTGAGGCTTCCTGCGGCCTTCCTGATGCCTCTGGGAGTCTCCTGGACCTTCCTGGGAGTTCAGAACGCACACGCGTACACACATAGACACATGGACATAGACACACTCCACGCAACACATCTCACGCGGCACAATCATAACGCACACACACAATTTACAACATAAAGGAAGCACGCACACAACACATATACACTTTTTGCTTCGGCGGCTAGGCAGAGCGACTGCGCTGGCGGAATGAGCATATGTAGACATACAGATGCGAATTCGGCCGCGATGCACGTGGGGCAATGCATACACACACACACACTCACGCACAAACACACACACACATAAACACAACGCACAACACACCCAACACACAACCCACTCACATCACACCCAGCATACGACACACAAAACCTTACACACAACCCACATCGCACACTTAGCGCACACACAGAACACACACCCACACGACACACATCAGCAACACCCATACATCCTTCACACGGAGCACACACAGCACACAACACGCGCACACGGCACCCACAAACACACAAACACACAAACACACAGAACTCACACAGCACATGAACAGAACACGTACAAGCACACAATTCCAAGGAAAGGGAACCGGTGTTCCTGTATGAACCCGAGCACACACGGGCCATGTGTGTATATCTCTTTATGTATGTATGCATATCTATATCTATATCTATCTATCTATATAGATACACATATGTATCGATCTATCTATGTGTGTATCTGCAGGGCCAATGTTGGTGTCCACTCTCCGCTCTTATATTGCAAGTGGCCCAGTCATGCTATTGTGGTTGCAGCCTGGAGCTTTGGCGAACTGTGCAACATAAGCAACGCAATTCTGCAAAACCAAATGCTCCTTGTCGTCTTCCTCCTTACCAAGGTCTTTCTCATGTTTTTCGCTTCATCGTTTTGCCCCGTCAAGAAATGACGCGTGGCATCAGGGACCTCAAAAGAAGGCCTGCCACTGTGAGAGATGCGACCCGACACGCAAACAAAGCGATTTGAACAGGCTTTGCTCTGGACGATGCTCCATGTAAACAGAGGAGAGGGGGTAGGGGGGGGGAGGAATGAAAGGTGGGATGAGGGCCTCGGGAGAAGCTTGAAATTGGAGGGCATGGGGGCGGGGGGGGGGGGCGCTTTGCTTTTGGGAAAAGCGCTGAATATGCTGTTGTGTCACTTGTCGTTTTTGACTTCGGCAAAAGTGTTTTGAACACGGCATCCCAGAAAGTGCGCGTCAGGCAGGCGTCAATTTGACGCCTAAACGCATTCAGGACACAATGCAACAATAATGCAGGCAGGTTGGCCACAGGCCGATCTTGGATCTGAAAACGCAACAATACATACGCCCAACATTGATACAACACAAGTGCATGGTTGGGAATTTGTAAAACACATCACCCTCCACGTTTTGTATATCATATAATGGAGGACGCCCAGAAACATATCTGTTACTGCTTGGAGATGCAGCGTGGAATGTTCGTCACCTGCTCGGGGAGGGCCACGCGGTCGGTCTTCTGAGGAGCCTGGACTTCCTCCGGAATGGTGAGACGGTGAGTGCGGAAATGGTCCCAGATTTTTGGGCGTCACGAGGATATCACAACAGGCGTTTTCTCCTATTTGATCGTCTGGGGGCCGTTGCCAGGCCCCGCGCACATAAAGCACTACCCAGGACGAAAGACGGGTCCTAGGGACGGGGTTGAGATCTCCTGGTTTTTGTTTGTTTGAGAGAGCTCGACGCCGAGGGCCTTGGATGGAAGGGCCGGCGCGTGTCGTGGTGACGACGGCGGCAGGGAGCATCAGTAGGAGCCGGCTTGTCCGATCATGGAAGCCTTGAGCCGCAGCTGGAGCGCGCGCCCTCTCGGGCGGGGCAGGTCGCTCTTCGTCGGAGCGGCGGCGGTGTGCGTCGCGGCGTCGCGGGGCGGGGCGTGCCCCCCCGCGCCCAGGGCAAGCTGATGTCTGTGGCCCCGCTCGCCCGCGACTGCGACGTCAACCCCAGCAGCTTCCACGGGCAGCACCGCGAGGCGGGCGGCGGCGGCGCCTCCCGCCTCCTCCTCCTCCTCCTCCTCCTCCTCCTCCTCCGCCTCCGCCTCCGCCTCCGCCTCCGCCTTCTCCTCATCCGCCTCCTCCTCCTTCCTCCCTCCTCCTTCCTCCCTGCAGCACCAGACGCGACGGCGGCGACGGCGGCGGCGGCGGCGGCGCATGCCAGGGCTGCGACGGGCAGATGCCGCGGGCAGCACTTGGAGGCGTGCGGAGGTTCGTTTGGACGCAGTGGCACCCGGCAGCCTGCGGCCTTGCCAGCCCGAGCCCCGTCCCCGCACGCCGCGTGCCCTCCGCCAGACGAGCGGCTCGTGCCGCAGAGGGCGCCCGCAACAGCGCCTCGGGGGGGTATGGAGACCCTGCTGGCCGAGGCCAGGGTGGCGTGTGCACCGTGCTAGCGGCTCAGGTCGGTGACCCTCAGAACGTGTGTCAGTGCCAACGTGTGCTGGTCCGCCGAGGCATTTCAACACGATGCAGGTGGAAAAGAGGGCCGACACAGGCTGCGCGCTATCGGCGGAGCTGAACGAGGTAAACACACGCTTGGGCTAACGCACGTCCTAAGGATCATCGATCAGGGTACCCCTGGCAAGCACGCGGTGGTGGTGCCTTTTGGGCGAGTGGGAAGGGCTGCCTCCGAAGGATCCCTTCGCTTCAAAAAGCTATATACTATAAGCATAAGCCCTGGGGGGTGGGCGAGGATCCTGGCCGTGGGCTTCGTATGCAAAAATCCTCCCTGGGGCGTAGCCGTTGTATACCGAGCGTGGCCCCGTGCGGCGGAATCTGACTGGAGCAGGGAGGGTGCGATACACAGACAGTCGTTGGGAAATCCCAGCACTTGCAGCCCTCAGGATGCAGAGCCCGGCCACGGCGGCACTGCCCACGCCTCCTGTGGGCAGTGCACGTGCCAGCCCAGCAGCGAGGGGCGCTGTCTATCCTCCTCCTCCTCCTCCTCCTCCTCCTCCTCCTGCTCCTCCTCCTCCTCCTCCCCCTCCTCCTCCTCCTCCTCCCCCGGCGGCTGGCAGCCCCAGGTGCTCGGGCAGCTCGCCGTCTTCCTGCGCGGGGCCGTGGACTGCGCGGAGATCTACGCCGAGATCCGGGTGTCGGCGGCGTCGGGGCGCTTTGACAGGGCCCAGGCTCGCCTCGCCAGCTCACGCGCTGCTCGGAGTCCAGGGTTTTGGGGTGTGGCCCTCTTGGGCCCCTGACGAGCATCAGGAGGGAACAAAACACACAGACACAATTAATCATCGATTCCCCAGAAAATTTGGGAAAATATGGGAAGTGGGGGGGAAGACAGAAACCCAGAAAATATGGGAAAATATGGGGAATGTTTTTATTTGTGTGTATTTAGTTGTGTGTCCTGGGGCCCCTTCAGTTTTGGGATGTGGCCCTCTTGGGCCCCTGAAGAGCAAGCGATTCCCCGCGGAATTCTAGTCAGGATGGTCCCCCGAGGGGTCTGGGGGCCGACTTTGACTTGGCTCTTGGCACCTCCAACTGTGGATGAGAAAAGCGGGGATCTCGCGTCGGCCCGTGCAAGCTCTTGAAGCAGTGCAGCAGCACAGGCTTCCCCGGACCCGCACCTGCCCAACGGATTGCGCCCGAAGGCCAGTCGCCATGATCGGCGTCCATGGGCGTCGGCCCGGGCAAGTTCTTGAAGCAGCACAGCAGCACAGGCTTCCCCAGACCCCCACTTGCCCAAGAAGACTGCGCCCGAGAGCCAGTCGCCATGATCGGCGGGGGGGCCCCTTGCGTGCCCTGGGACCGTCCTCGGAGCAGTCCGCGACGGAAAACGGGGTCCCAGGGGAGAGAGGGGGTCAGAACTTCTGGGGCCCCGCGTTGGAAACTGGCACGGCGTCCCCTCCTCTCCCTCCTCCTCCTCCTCCTCCTCCTTCTCCTCCTCCTCCTCCTCCTCCTCCTCCTCCTCCTCCTCGTCGTTCTCCTAGTTCTCCTCCTCCTCCTCCTCCTACTCCTCCTCCTCCTCCTGTCTGATTGGTACGGTCGACATGGGTACGGAAGGAGTTGAAGAATTGAGGCGGACACCAGCAGCAGATCCTGCACATGTTTTGAACTTGACTCGCAGCCGCTGCCACCGCGGCGCTTTTATCCAGTTGAGACACCATGCCGTCTGCTCGACAGCACTTTGCTTGGCATCATACCAATTTCGGGCGTATCGGACGAGGAAGAGGAGGAGGAATTGCAGGAGGAGGAGGAGGAGGAAGAGGAGGAGCAGGAGGAAGCGAAAGGGGAGGAGGGCAGGAGAAGAGGAGGAGGGGACAAAGGAGGAGGAGGAGGAGGGGGGAGGAGGGGAGAAAGAGCAGGAGGACGAGAGGAGGGAGGAAGGGGGGGGAGGAGCAAGAAGAAGGAGCCCGAGGAGATAGAGAGTCATGGATGGAATGGTGCCCATGTGCACCGCCGGCGCGCGGCTTGGGGGCCCAAGGGCCTGAAGGGGGGCGGTCCTCCGTCCCCCGAGAATTTCTGCTCCGGCGACGGTCGCGCTCTCGTCGCGTGCGGACATGCGGTGGGAGCGTTCGTTGAGGAGCGTGCCCAGGAGGCTGCAGACCCCGCAGGAGTCCTCCTCTGATGCGAGCGGCGGTAACATCCATGGCCACACCTCCACTGGTGCTCCTCTGGCTTTCAGGCCCCGGATTCCTTATCCACTGGTTCCTTACCAGTGCCCTCACCGTACCTCTTGACACGCACGCCGCCTCCAAGAGGCAGTCCGTGACATGCGCGCCTTGACCTTGCCATGCCATGGTCGCATAGTCGCCGGATGATGCTGTGATGATGGTTGTTGCAAACAGTGGTGTTGTTCCCGTTCTTTCAGATGCCCTATCGCGACGAGGAGTTTCGGCCTCGGGGATTATGACGCGGACCGCCCAGCTTGAGCCTCATCAGGGGTGGTCCGTTTGGCCACGGCCAGAAGCGGCTCGAAGCTCTTCCCAGGATGCACCCCGGGAGGGGTCCGAGAGTCGGTTTTGCACACGCTTGGATTGTAGGCCCTCTGCGAACCCAACCCCCGCGCGTCGTGAAAACAAGTTACGACGGAATGTTTGTTTTCTGAAGTTTCGGCCTCCGGGGGCCCTTACAGGGCCCTGGGGCCATCAATAAACGACTCAGGATGAAAAAGCCAGTCCTGCGGAAGGGGTCCAGACCTCTGGGGGTCCACGTCGTGAAACACATGGTCCGGGAAGGCGGGGGGGCCTCCTGGAAGCCATCCTGCCGCCTGATGGGCCTTACCTGCAGGCTGGGGGTAGTTCTCTGCCAAATCCAATCCACGGGCCAATGCCGGCTTGCAGCCAGTGGCGTGTTAGTGAGGGCGAAGCGATGTGGGTTTGGACCGCACAGCCTATTCTAGACGCTTCGCGTACCCCACCGGCCCGTCCAGCAGGTGAGTTGCCCTGATCAGGGGTGTGGAGGAGCATGCAGCGGAATAAGGGGCTGGAGAAGCCTCCCCAAGAGGAGCAGAATGAGGGTGGAATCGGAGGAGGAGGAGGAGGAGGAGGTGGAGGAGGGAAAGGGGGAGGGGGAGGGGGAGGGGGAGGAGAGGAGGGAGGAGGGAGGATAAATATGCGGATGAGGAGGAGATGGAGGAGGAGGAGGAGGAGGAGGAGGAGGAGGAGGAGGAGGAGGAGAAGAAGGGCGAGCAGAAACGCCAGACGCCTAATGGATGCTTCTCGGAATCCCTTTGGATGTCTCTTGAGAACTCCTGGGAGTCCTCTTGGGGCGTCTTGGGAGCCTCTTGGCAGTCCCAGGGCCCTTTTGGAGCGTCGTGTGTGCCTCGGGGGAGCCCTTGGGGCATCTTGGGGGTCTCTTGGGAGCGCCTTGGGGACTTCTCGGGGACCTCTTGGAACCTACTGGGCGCCTCTTTGAGCCCTCTTGGGGCGCTCTTGGGAGCCTTGTGGGCCATATTGGGGCCATCTTGAAGAGGATCGATCACAGAGGGGGTTTCCCTAAAATGCCTTGCCCCCCAGAAGGCCAGACTTGGCACAACACCGGAGGACATCAATGATTTATGCCTTCTCGCCGAGGCCTCCTGGACGCTCTAATCTGACGCGGCACGTCCCTTCCAGGTCCAGGGGAGGGGGTAGGGCGAGGAATCAAGACACCCTCCTAGATAGCGAGCCGTCTAGCTCACTCCCACCCGCCCTCCCAACACATCAGTAACACTCGAGCCTCAGCATGTTCAGCGGTCGTCTTTGGATAGACAGCTACTGGGAACCAAAGACGAGCCCATGTGCGCGACGCTGGGGCGAGGTGCGCCACGCGTGCCAGGCGCGCCATGCGAACCAGGCGCCCCCAGGGCCCGAGCGTGCCAGGCACGCCTGGTGCGCCAGACGCGCCACGTGCCTCCGCGTGCGCCAGGTGTGCCGCATACTCCAGCCGTGCCAGGCGCGCCACGTTCGGGGCACGTGCAGAGTGTGTCAGGTGCGCCTGCGCACGCGACATCACATACATCGGGAAGCATGTCGGCCCCCACCATCCTTGTCGAAAACCAATTGCCATCATGGTGTCTGGTGGGCCTGCGCAGAGCAGGCCACACGCCACCACCCCGGCCGTCCCTGTCAAAAACCACTTGACACTGATCGCGGGGTGGCCGCGCATGTTCCAGATTTAGCCGCGATGTGCAGTTTGTATTGTTTGTTTTTTTTGTCAGGGATGGTAGCCCTGCGCGCAGCAGGCAACATGCTGACGCCCCCGCCGTCCATGCCCACAAACAATGCAAAGTACTCGCGGGCCTCGCGAACATGACTCCAGGGTTTGCCCCGAAGTGTACTTTGTCTTGTTTTGTTGAGAGGGATGCTGAGGGGGGGGGGCCGCATCGGGTTGGTTGCGCATGCTCCGAATTTGGAGGCAGAGTACGTTTTATGTTGCTGTTTGACTGGGATGGTGGGAGTGTGTGATCATGGTTCCTGGTTGGCCGCCGGTCGCCTGGGAGAGGGGGTGTCTATTAATATGGAACACTGATCAATCCCTCCTCGAAGGGGAAGAAAGGGGGATTGGAATGGGAAACTCCCTAGACCACTCACGACCAGAGGGCTGGTGGGATTAGTTTGCACCTCATAGCTTTCGCCACATAGCTTGCAAGCCACAGTGTGCGAGGGGATATTTCTGGCGACAGCGGGTCCAACCTGGACCGTGCTGGACGAACGTGGAGGACCTCTCAAGCGAGATGTGTCTGGACGGGATCAAACCTGGCCAAATATCAGGACGTCGTAGGCGAAGCCCAGCCCTATTCATGCAAACCAAACAAGTCGTAAGGACGTTGTTGGCGAACACGCGCCCAAACCAAACCCAACAAGCAGGCAAATCGCGAGGACGTATCAGGAAAACCGCGCCCACATTTAGGCGAAGTCCTCCTCAGCCCCTAGCATGGCTTCCTCCGTGCTTTTCAATAGAAATGTAAACTAAACAAGCGGATGACCCAAGTGCAGGCGAAACAGCATGCGTTTGCCTTTCATGTGTTGTTCGGGCTTCGATGTGGCGTTAGGAGGCATATTCAGATTGCCGAGTCTGCAGCTGCCTCCCAATCCCTTCTGAGGAGCCCCCTGCCTTCTCAGAAGGCCCCCCCCATCCCGACCGAGCTCCGCTCACAACTCGGCGGCGTCCGAAGGGGGGAAGCGAGAGGGGGCAGGCCTTCTCAGAATGCTGCCGGGGTTCTCAGAAGCCATCTGACCTTCTGAGAAGCACTTTGGTCATAATGCTGTTCAGAAGGCCGGAGGCCTTCTGAGCCTTCTCAGGAGGCCCGCCCCACTGCCTTCCCCCATGGGCGCGCCGCTGAACAGCCACTCCCTGGGGTCCGTCCTAGCCACTTTGTCTTGCCGCGTCCGACCGCGGCCAAGGGGACTACCTTCGCCGGCCAACAAGATTCGGTGGACTACGACGGCGACGACGCCGACGGCGCCGGCGACGCCGGCAAGGACGAGCCAGAGTCCTCGAGGCCGAGCTTCTCCTGGAAGCCGAGCCCCCCAGGCACTTGAGGCCCCCCTCTGCGCGCCGCCTGCCTGTGCCCCTTCGGCGAGCCCAGCGCGCGGACCTGTGCTCGTCTCCTTCCCTGCCCCCTGCGCGGAGACAACACCTCGCCGCCCTGGCCGCGCTTGGTGTCCTCGGCCCCGCCGCCTCCTCCTCCGCTCCCCCCTCTGTGCTCGCGTCCTCGTCGCCGTCGTCCTTCGACCCTTGTGGGCCGGCGCGGGGCTGCAACCTGAACCGGCGCGCGTTCGTGATGGCGCGCCGCCGGACGTTCGACTGGACGTCAGAGTGACCTTTCGCCAGAGTGACCTTTGGTGCGGGCACAGATGGGTCCCCAGATGGCTGAGAACGAAGCAGTAGCAGCTGCTTGCGCGCCCAGGTTTGGTCCCCCCGCGGCCCCCAAAAAGTCGCGCACCAAAGGTCTTACCCAGGGTCACTCTTGCGTATAGCCGAGACGTGGGCGGGACCCGGCGGCTCTGATGGCCACAGGCCGCCCTGCTGCTGGACGGCGAGGAGAGCGACCAGAGGAGCATGATCGGCGCCATGGGCGGCAGGCGCCCGCGCCCTCTGGGCACATCGCCTCGTGCTTGCGAGCAGGTGCTGTTGCTTCTCTCTCGCGCGCTCTCTCTCTCTCTCTTTCTCCAGCTCGTTCTCTCGCTCACTCGGCCTCGCTCCTCTCATCTGCCGACCTCTTCCCACCCCTCCTCCTTCTTCTCCCTCTCCCCTCCTCCTCCTCCTCCTCCTCCTCCTCCTCCTCCTCCTCCTCCTCCTCCTCCACCGCTTCCTCCTCGTCCTCCTCCTCATCCCCTGGATGCGCCTGGTGTCCAGCCCCCGTGGCGGACGGCGTATGGCTTGTAAGTGAGTGGATGAGTGGGCGACGTCAGGCAAGCGAGTACACTCCTCGCGTACCCAGAGGAATACAAGACACCAATCCCGCTACCCTACCCTCCCGCTCCCCCTCCAGTTCTTGTCTTTCGGAGCTGCTGGGACCCCCTCGTCGCCACGGGTGGGTATCCTCGAGACCCTTGTCAGAAGGCGCCCTTGGAGAGGTCCGGGGAGCAGTGATGTGGGTGTCGCTTGGGTTCCGGGCGTAAGTTGCATGAGCGTGTTTATCTCTTGGTTTGTCTCTCGCGCGGACACTCGCACGTAAGCTGCCCACACAAACCAGCAGGTGGGAGGAGGGGGGCAAGAAGGCCCATCTCTGGCACAAGCGTCGCACGGACTATGGGGGTAATTAGGTGGCCTCTGCAAGTTTCAGAGAGCATTGACGGGATGATGGAGCGGGTGGCCCTCGGTCAGGCAGGGAAGATGCATCTAGTGGCCCGTGGCCCGCGGCCCATCCCGCTAGGGGCCTCGGAAGGTCCCTGGAAAGGCTGGAGCAGCCTCTGGGGGGTCCTCCGCAATATTACCCAGGTCGAATACTTCGCCGAATGGGCGGTTCCTGGACGGGGTCGGTTCTGGCACGTCGCACTTTCCGGTGGATCCCATAACCACCATCCAGAAACGACGCGCAGGCGAGTTGTCGGGAGAGAGGGTGTGCACTAGCATGCAGTGGAACGGAGCAATGAGTCAGCCGTCAAGCCCAAGCTCGGGATCAGCCTGAGTACACCCAGGAGTGGAACTGCTGAGCCAGCCGTCAGAGCTGGAGGAGACGAAGGAGAAAATGGAGAAGGAGGAGGGGAAGTGGACGGAGGAGGATGGGAGGTTGAAGGAGGAGCATGAGGAGGATCTGGGAAGAATGTGGCAACGACGACAACCTTAACGAGGACGAGGAGGATGACGACGACAGGGGTCAAATGTGAAGGCCTTCGCCAGATGTTTCTTGTCTAAGAGTCTCTGGAAGCCCTCTTGGAGCCCTCTTGTGGCCCTCTGGGTAGCATTTTGGAAGCTCTCGGAGCCCTCGCGTTGCCTGTTGGGGGGCCTTGAGGGCCCTCATGGAGCCATCTTGGAGGACATCGATTAAAGCATGGGGGGAGGGGGACCTCAATTAGCCTTGCTCCGTCAAAGGCTGAAACATCGCAGTGTGCGGTGCTCTTCAGGGACCTCATTGGGGGTCCTACTGGGGCTTCATGGAGCATGACCGTCTTCGGGCGGTCTTGGCGCTTTTTTTGGGCGCCTTAGATTTTTAGGGGACTCTTCGGAATCTCCTGGGGCCGTCTTCGAAGCGTTTAGTCCCTCCAGGGCGCGCGGTGACTTCCTCTGGGGAATCATGGGGCGATCTAGAGCAGCCAGCAATGTGAGATACCCCCCCAGATTTGTTTCGGCGTCGCTGTCCCCCGAGTGGATCGTGGAACGGAGACAGGACTGGAGGGCCAAGGGAAAGCGCCAGAAGACACGCAAGCATCGTACATTCACTCGTGACAATGAGAAGGGTAACTCAGGAGGGAAACGACACACAGACGAATCATGTTCGACTCCAAGGGAAGTGTGGAACCCATCGGAAGTGGAGGGGAGGACGAACATCCACCACAAAAGCATCGGGCAGCAGTCCAGCAGGAACCCTGCACAGCCTTGCGCCCCCCAGGGGGCTACGGCGGGACCGAGGCATAGATCGAGGTCGATTCGGGGAGGGTGCCCTGATGTTCTTCGCGTTTGGTGGGGATGCTCCTGTGCATCCCGGGGGAGGGCACCCTCGAATGCTCCTCCGCTTGGGCCGGCGGAGGATGCTCTCCTGCCCTGGGTCCAACCGCAGCGGCCTCGCGAAACGCACCACCAGGAAGCGGGACGCAGACGACGCGGTCGGCCTGGGCGGGATCTCGAGACGGGTGCGCCCACACGTCTTCTCCAGCGCTCGGCTCCCGCACGGGCAGGCGCGCTGTCCCTCCGCACGGGTATCCAGCCCGTCGACTCCGGCTGTTCCACATGTGGAACCAGGCAGTCTGCTCCCAGCTTCCTGGGACAAAAAGCACGAGCACTTGAGCAGACAGCTAAGACGCGCCAGGCTGCGGCCCGACGAGGACGACGTCGAGATGAATTTGTGCAAGGAGTGAGCCTGATCCGCGGCGCCGGCCTCGCTGCTGCGTGCCTACCGGTTGGAGCTGCACTGGCCTTGCTTGTATACAAGGGTATTTAAGTATTTCCGGCTCTTTTTTCCACCTTGTCCCCCTCCTCCTCCGCCCCCTCCTCCTGCTCCTCTCCTCATCATGATGATGACGACGAAGATGACGATGGCGATGGTGATCATGGCGATGATGATGATGATGATGGTAATGATGATGATGATGATGATGATGATGATGATGATGATGATGATCATGATCATGATGATGATACGTGGCTTCAGCGCGTCAGGTGGCATGGTGGTACAAATGGTGGCGCACGCTCAAATTGCTTGAGCTCAGATAAGCTTGAGGCTGACTCCACCACACTAAGTATGAACCGCTGTTTAACAGTTTGCAACAGCTACACGGATGGAGGGCGGTTCCTTTCCAAGAGAGGGGAGGATGGCTGTGGCAGATGTTTTTAATGTGAGGGTTCATCCGTGTTGCATGATACAATACCATCGGGTTATCTCCCGATTTGCGGCCTTCCACTTGGCGTAGTGGTTGACGTAAAAAATTCGCGCACAATTGCAAAGCATTGCATTGCGATGCAAGGCGGTGCTGCACGCAGTGCAATGGGGGAAAAAAAAACAGCGTCGCAATGCGTGCGTTGCTGAGCGGTTCGCTCGCAATGCTGCATGCGCTATCGGCGACAAGGATGGGGAAGTGGAGGAATGATTGTGAGGAGATCACATCGCATAGCGTAGCATAGCGTGGAATAGCTTACCATACATATGTATAGGCATAACATATCATTTCCTACTTGCCACACCACATCGTGTTATACCATATTGCAACACGCATAACCGTAGTGCAAGCACTGCTGTGGGGAATCCGAAGAGCGCAAGAGCTCCTAAGTGCAACCGCTGTTCTGAGGGGAAAACCATAGTCCAGCATGGCACATCAGCTCGTTAAACGGAGGGGGGGCAGCCATGGATTGATTGTTGTCCGCACGCTTTTCGGTTGATGGTGGAGCCCCTTCCCCCCGAAAGTGGTAGCAGTCGGCATCAATCGTCGCGATGACCCCGTAAACCCCTCTCAGGGTCTGCCTTGGCCAGTCTCCCCCCTTTTTTTGCTTCGAGCCGCGCCCCGCCGCGGCGACGAGAACCCCCAAAACAATTGTAAAAAATCCTTCACAACTCAGGCCAGCTATGGCGCCCGAGTTGGACGACGAGCCTTTTACGTACATGTTGTTGAAACTACATAAATGAAGCTGTAGCACCAACGCCTAATTTCGAGGCCACGGGCGTCGGTTGCCTTATTTTTAAGGCGGTCCGACACTATAGAACGAGCTACACTGATGCAGATCGGTTCCAACCTCGCCGTTTCGGCGTCTGGCCACGCGCCTAAAACAACCATGCTCCGCCATGCTAAGCGATGGCCTGGCATATACTCTTGGCTGGTGGACTGAATTCCTGTAGCAGCTTCTGAGGGCCAGTACCAGCCACCCTCCCACCTCCAACGTGCGCTACTCGTCGACCCGACGTAGCAATCCCACTTTCCGTTGAACCGCCGCAAGACGGTCTGCAACCGCTCCAAAAGGAGCGGCTCCGGGAGGTCCAACACCCGCTCTGGAGCCGACCCAGGCCCGCCCCAGAAGGAGGTGATCTCCGCGTGGATCCGCGTCGCCTCCGTGAGGAGGCGGAGGGCGTCCCGCGCGCCAGCGTTCCAGCGCGCCTCAGCGCGCTCCTCCGGCGCCAGCGGCGGCGCCCAAGGGATAGCCAACGACCAATTCACCGCCGAGCCTGCTGCCGCCGCGCGGCCGTGCCGTGCCCGCAAAACCCCGTCATGGGGCCCCCACATAATTTTCTTCTAACCACGCTCAAGAGATTTTCAAGGCGGCCCATGATGATGCCCAGGAAGACGCCCCGACGATGACCCTCAAAATTGCCTCAAAAGAAAATCAAGGATTTGGTTCGAGTAACGATTTTTTACATGTGTTTGCGCTCGCGCTTTAAAATTCGGGCTTCCATACATCCCTGGACTGACCAAGAGGCCCTTCATCATACCAGCCCAAGAAGACGGCACAGGATGCCCCCAAGACGGCCCGAGGACGCCTCAAGAATAGTACCCCAACAACATGGCCCAAGAGACTCCACATAAGACGGCCCAGGGGACCCTCAAGAAACGCGGGATCTCGATCGAAGAGGCCTCAGTGGCCTCCCTCCCCAAGAAGATCATGGCCAGCAGTGGCATCCAAGAGGCCTCTGACCCACAACAACAACAACACATGCACGGTGGTGTTGGGATCGGCCGCAGGCCAATGATACGCCGCGACGTTGTTGCTCCTCCAGCGTCCGTGCTGGCTGCAGCAGCTTCAGCCCTCTCCGAAGTCCCAGCTGGCCGAAGATGCCCTCCAACAGCGCCACTGCTTGCAGCGCCGTGAGCTGGCCGAAGCTCATCCTCATCTCCAGCAGGCTGCACGACAGTTGATGTACGGAGCCTCGAAGATGAGGTCCTGAAAGATGTGGTCCTGAGGGCCCATCCCCCCCATAGTAGGGGCCATCTTATAAAGTCAGTGCCCTTAGGACGACATCCCCCAGGACCGCAACTTCGAGGCCCCGTTGCTGTTGGGTCTGCGGGTGGTGGGCCGTGCGCCGCGTCAGGAGCCGACCGAAGCTCTCCTCCAGCAGCAGGCTGCTCAGCTGCACCAGGAACTGACCAGAGCTCTGCTCCAGCAGGCTGCTCAGCTACGCCAGGAGCAGATGGCCGGAGCTCTCCTCTAGCAGGCTGCTCAGCTGCGCCAGGAGGAGCTGGCCGAAGCTGTCCACCAGCAGGCTGCTCAGCCGCGCCAGCAGCAGGATCTGGCCGAAGCTCTCCTCCTCCAGCAGGCTGCTCAGCTTCGCCAGGAGCTGGCCGGAGCTCTCCTTCTCCAGCAGGCTGATCAGTTGCGTCCTCGCCGCAACAAGCCAAGGCCGTACCGTCGGCGGTGAGCCTAGGCTTTCGGCGCGCTGGCGACGGCGACGGCGACGGCGGCGAGAGCAGATGACCTACCCGCTCCGCCGCGCGATCCCATTCCGCCTTCTCGGCCCGCCTTATGCGCGGGTCTGGTGAATCTAACACCCAAGGGCGCATGAGGAAGCTTGAGCCGAAATGGTTACGGACTTGAAAATAATATGTATGGCTTTGGCATATTCCGTCAATGTAAACGCAAGCATTAACAATGCGTAGAAGTACAATGCAAGCAACGCAACCTATCGGTCCATCATTCATGTAGTAAGGCACGCGAATGCAACGCATTACAATGCAAAGTGTATACGCACATGCGAATGCAACACAGCAAACCCCATGACATTTGAACGCAATGCGACGCATACATGCACACTTATCTGATGCGAATACAATGCGCCAAGCAATGCACGAGCCAATGCCAAGCAACAGTGCAGCGCAATGCAACTCATCACATGTAACCCACGCGCGAATACAAAGCAGTGCAATACAACAAAGGATGCTTCACCCAGACCAGACGGATGGGAAATGGCAGGAATAGAATATGTGCGTGAGTGTGCGCGTGGGAACGAAGCCTCCGGGGGACATCGAGAGCCGAAGTCATCACAGTTGTTATCGAGCGCTTTTCGTGTTTCTTGGACCTCCAGGGATGCCCTCGTCGCCACGAGTGGGTTCACCTTCGAAATTATTCCTCCATCGCGCCCTTCCCCCCTCATATCTACGTATCTCTGACCGCCCGCTCGATCGGATAATATGCTTTTCGAGGGCACTGCAAGACGAGAAGAGCAGGCGCGAGCTTCTAGCCAACTAGGCTGTCTTGTGGCACATCTATCACACTCCTGCCGCCGCCGTCCCCGGGAGCCCCAGGGATCGTGGGAGTCTCACTCTTGGCCGACGATGCCGCATCATCACTATCAGCAGCAATCAACTGCTGCGACTCCTCGGCCTGATTCAACTTCGTTCTCTGCTTTTTCGCCGCCCTGATGCGGAGGGCGAGGAGAGAGCACGGAGGCAGGAGGAGCGAGGAAAGCAGAAGTGGAAGGGGAGTTGCAGGTGAAGGACGGGAGGAAGGAGGAGGAAGGAGGAGGGAGAGAATGAGGAGGAGATGGGGAGGACACAACACGGCACGGGCCTGTGGGTACCTTCTCCTAGAAGTGGGGGCACCGACACCACCTCCGGCGGCGGCACGCACGTCCACTCACCCTTCACGTAGTACATCAATGGTTTGGCTTCGATATTCTCGGGGTGTTCGGAACAGAATTTAAACCACATCCTGATGATCTGTACCCCCTTTTGTTGCCATCATCGTCCCCCCTCCTTCGTAGTCCTCATCATCCTCGTCGTCGTCATCATCACCCTATTCATCATCCTCCTCTTCATGGTGGCCCCCCCCCTGGTGGACTGACAAGGGTGTTTTTTCAGGTGGATCCCAACAAATAAGGTCCTGGATGATCGTGCCACTCGGCAGCGCACAGCACTTCTTGCAATGGTCCCGGCCGTCTTTGTACACCGTGGTGCAATGACGGCAAGTCCACGACTCAAACCATTTTGGGGTCAACTCGCCGTGATGAGCACGACGAGGATCTTCCGTGGTCTGAAGCAATGCAGAGCTAGAGAAGCGGCCGTCGTCTTCATCGGGGATTTTGATGTACACGTATTGGTCGTTGTATTGGCATACCCTACATGTGTGACTGAGGGGTCCTATCTTATTGACGTAGAAACTCGTCATCAATGCACTGCTGCAGCAGATATCCGAGCCACACTTTGCTATGGATGGAGAGGGGCTGGGAGGCCAGGATTGGAGGCACCAGGAAGGTGGGCGTCAGGAGGGATGGAGGGATGGATGAAAGGATGCAGGGTGAGGGGCTGCGTGCCAGAGGGGATGGCGGGGCGAGGCAGTTGCAGCTTCGGCAGTAGTAGGGAGGGCCCCACCAGGTGACTCGACTTGAAACCGATACACCTTATATTTTCTGCCTTGCCGCACGGGTGGCTCGAGGTTGAACGCGCGCACGATGAGAATCTATATCGTTCGATGCACCCCTCATCTCGTTGCTTATGCTACTGTGCCTCTCTTCCCCTCTCGCTAGCACGAACGGTGGTGCGCCTGGTAAGGC
Organism: Prorocentrum cordatum; assembly: GCA_963575745.1. Taxonomy (NCBI): domain Eukaryota; class Dinophyceae; order Prorocentrales; family Prorocentraceae; genus Prorocentrum; species Prorocentrum cordatum. The sequence goes on from CAUYUJ010009335.1 coordinate 1,143,817, forward strand.
AGAAACTCGCTGCTCGCCCCGCCGCCGGGGCAAAACTAGAAGCGTCGATATGCGTTGTAGCCATGGCGCACGTCGAGTGCCGAACAGATTGAAATCAATCACGAATGCGGGACGCCTAACAACAGCAGAAGCTGCTACACATATTCTGAATGCTTTGCATCATCCGCCAGACCCTGTCCACGCGCTCGCTGGCAGCATGAGCACCTATGGCAACTGTTTGCCCCGTTGATGGGGAAACTCCCTAGCAACGCATCGCAAAACTGAGACTTGTTATCTTATCATTAACCTCCTCCTCCTCCTTCTCCCCATCCTTCTCCTCTTCTTCCTCTCACCCCCTTCATTCATCCATCCCCTAAACACGATCATCATTCTTCTCGGAATCGTCCTCCAGCTCCTCTGCGTCCTCCTCCTTGTCCTCCTCCTCCTCCTCCTCCTCCTCCTCCTCTGCAGTTACACGCATAGAGAGAAGAGGCTGGCGGCGGGGGTCAAGAAGAAGCCAAACAAAGGGGCTCATCACTCCTCCTCCTCATCATCAGAGTTCTTCGGCTCGCCATCCTCGGCTTTGCTGTCCGCCGCCGCGCTGGCCTGCTTCATCGCGGCGAGCTTCTTGAGCAAGGCCTCCCGGACGGTATCGCTGGCGGGAGGTTCATCTCCCGTGCTCTTGCCGTCGGCCTTGGTCCTCTTGGGGTTCTGCGGGGTGCTTTCCTCCTGGCCGGACGCGGTGCGCTTCTTGTGGTTGGTGTTGCCTTGCTTCATGCCGGGCTGGAAGATCGGGGAGTTGGGGTTGGCGAAATCAGCCAGCACCATGTCTACGCAATGCGCCTCGAACTTCACGGCGTGCTCATCAGTGAAGGTGATGGCGATGTACGGCACGTTGGCCCTGATACAAGCCAGTGCCAAATTGCCAGGCCCCGGGGTGGCGTCGATCACAGTGCCCACGCTGAGGCTGTGCAGGGTCTCGTCGAACATCCGGACGGGCCTCTCGCCCCAGAACCCAGGCTCCATCATGTTGTCATTCTTCGCGCCCGTCTTGCCGCTGTGGATGTACTTCAAGAACTCAGGGTCGTCTGGCTTAGCCAGGGGCTCCGCGGCGTTGGCAGCTTCCTCGTCGTCCTGATCGGACCCGTCGGAATCACCTGGCTCCCTGGTGGGGCCACCCACGGCAATACGGTTCCTCTTACCGTAGAGCTCCCGCTTCTCCTTTACGGTGAGCTGCCAGAGGGACGTGTATCCTCGACTGGAGGGGATAACCAAAGCCGATGTGGTTGCATTTGCCAGGTGAGTGATCGGATTATCACATACCTTAGTTCGGGCATGGTTTTCCGTTTATGTCGGCCATGGGGCCGTTGTGGTCTGAAACTCTGCAACCAAAAAAAATCTATCGTCCTCCTCCTCCTCCTCCTCCTCCTCCTCCTCCTCCTCCTCTCTCCTCCTCTCTCCTCCCCGTCCTTCTTACCTTCCTCCTCCTCCACCACATTCCACTCCTCCTTCTCGACTGCCTTACCCACCTCATCCTTCCTCATCCAGCCTCCTCTTCGGCCTACCAGCCTATCGCTATTGTTTGAGTCCCGCCCGTCCATCAAGCACGACAGGGCCCAGCTTGTTGAATACCGTTGAGCCCGGGTAGAACTTGCGATCCTTGATGGGGAACTTGAGGGAGGCGGGCTTGCCAAAGGTCACGATGGCTTCGAAAACACTGATCGTTCCTTTGACTCGACGTTTACGGCTCGTGATCGACTCTTGCGAGATCTCGATCCAATGCTTTTTCGATTTGGTGCTCGCGCCCATGGCGTTGCTCTTCCTGCCCTCATCGTCCTCGGTCTCGAAGATCTTGGGGAAGAATTTGTGCAGGCCTGTTGGCAGCAGGGGGCTGATCGGGTTCTTCGTTGCTCAGCGCCGACCCCCCCCATCATGTCTGTCGCCCTGGGGAGTGCGTGTGTCCAGAACAGGCAATCAGGTGAGTCCAGCCGTGGCGACGAGACCCCCCTTCAGTAGTTCAGCGAGGCCCCTCCCCACCACCACCATATCCCTCCCACCCTCACCCATCCTCTCTCCATGTTATCATCATCCCTTCTTATTCCCTCCCCCATCAATCAATCTCCATCACCCTATTATTATTATGATTACCCGATTGGCGCTGAGCCAACGAGCCCGATTTGCCGCCGTCGTTGATCGCGTAGACGTCGTGGTCCTTGGGAATGCACGCTTTCTGTGCGTTCCTGGATTTCATGATGCTGAGGAGGAGTTTCTTGGCATGCTGGATCCGGAATGGCGTGCCGCGAATGTGAGGAGCCGTGATGGACTCCCCACTGTCCGACACTGAGTAGTAGATGAGGCATTTGTGGTTCATGTCCGAGCCAGCCATCGCCGGAACGTCCGCCTGCATCTCGCGGAGCTTCGTCTCTAAGGCCGACTCCGTGCTGGATTCCACCATGACCCCGCAGATGCCCTTGAACTTGCGCTTGGCGAAATCCCTCCACTTCTTCGTCTCTGGCTCCTCATCTTTTTTTGTTGGGTCCTTAGTCTTCTCGGTGGAGTCGGGCGACTCCGCAGTCTTCGACGAAGGGCCTGGGGTAGTACTGGCAGCAGCCATAGTCATCTCGTCCTCGTCGTCTTCCTCGGCGCCGAGGCCAGTGGGCTTCCCCTTCCGCTCCTCGTCTCGCTGCTGCTTCATCTCGTCGTACTGTTCGGTGATGCCCTCCAGAGTGAAGAACTCCTCAGCGTTCTTTCGGTTGGTAATCGCCTTCTTGATCACTGAATCCACTTCGTCTTTGTAGACGCAGCTTTCGTACAACGCCAGCAACGATTTCGCGCTGGTCGGCCAACCACCCATCCAATGGAGGCTCTTGCTGGAGCACGCGTCGCGTCCAACCTCCTCTGTAGCCGGAGAGCCGTCCAAAAACCCGAAGTATTGCCTGTAGTCCAAGTGGTTGTTCATAACGTCAATGATCTTGCCGCTGACCTGAGTGCTGTAGCCTAGCGGAGGGATAACCTTCTTCCGGAGATAAATGTGCAGGGTCCGTTTCATGAGAATGATGTCCAACACTTTCGCAGTGTCGTCTGCCAGCTTCCCACCTGGCAAGCTGCGACTCGTGAGGTAGCCGTTGAGGAACCCGTCGCAGATGCCTTGGAACAACCACGTGATCGCGTCTTTCGTCTTGCCTTTCGTGACAATGTTGAACAAGATCTGAACGGTGCGGAAGGGACTCTTCGGCCCGAACTGTTCCTCTATGCTCGAGACCGCTTCGAAAACCTCGGGGAAGCTCAAAGCCCTGTTCCAAATCGTCAACGCATTCTCGATCATCGTGTCCGAGAGGCTCTCGTTGTCGTCCGCGATCTTGCCCTTCGTCTTGTAGAGCTTGGCCAGCTGAGCGGCGTTCAGCGCTGCGCCGCCTGCTGCCTTGGTGGAGGGGGTCGAGACGTCGCCGTCGTCAAAATGATGATGAACATGAGGACGACCACGACAAGGACGACGATAACGACAAGGAAAATTATGATGATGAGGAGGAGTGGACATCATGTTGTAGTAGGTGGGCCCCTTCGTCCCAGGCAATCCTGCTCCTCGGCTCGCTTGATCGCGTGCACCTCGCACACGCGCTGGAAGGCGGTGCGCTCCATGGTGGTGCAATCCTCGCTGATCGACTCACGAAGCTGGCATGCGCGCCACCAGATGTCCTGCTGATTAGTCAGCATCTCGAAGCGAAAGGGGGCAGACTTGGCGAAGTTCGCCCACTCCACCATGACCTCATCATCCAGATCACCCGACATGTTAAGCCTGGAGTCGCGCGCGATGGCCCCGATGAACGAGTGAAGGCCCTCCATGGGCGCCATGTTCTTCATGCTGCCACGCATGGCACTCGGGTCGTCGGCGGAGCCCATGGGCACGTGGATCTTCCAAGGGTACTCGGCTGGTTGTGAAAAGTAATAGTCGATGAGCATCTTCTTGGATCGAGGATTGAATGGAATCCCAGTCTGCACGCCGCCGTCGAAGAGGCACCAGAACGCGTTCCCCGCGCACTCGTAGGGCTTGTTGCGCTTCTGGCAGGTCGTGTACGACTCCGCGTCGAACGGCGCCTGCGAAGGCCCCCTCAAAAAAATCGCCGCCTCCTCCATTCAAGCCTACATCCTCCTACAAGCCATCATCAATCATAAAAAAATCCTCCGCGCATCATTCCCGAACTACCTCCTCCCTCTCCCTCCCCCTCCCTCCTTCCCTCCTCCCTCCTCCCTCCTCCTCCTTACTCCTCCTCCTCCTCCTCCTCCTCCTCCTCCTCCTTCCACCCTGGGGCCCGGGCAGTATCTGGTGTTGTTTCGACCCCCTCGGCCTGCACGCCGCACGCTTCGCTAGCTCTCGCAGTGATCTTGAGGGGCTGCTGGTTCACGATGCCATTGAAGTTGGGGTTGGCCAGCACCTCTTTGAGATCCTCCGCCACCTGAGCCAAGTACCCCCCATTGTGCGCTGCAACGACAACCCACCCGCCGCCCGTGCCCTGCTGCTGGGGCGGAGGAGCTTCCAGAGCAGCGGGGGCTACACCACCATTCTCATCACCCTGTGCTGCTGGGGCTGCGCCGCGGCCAGCAGCATCGCCCCGGCCACGACCACGACCACCACCTTTTTTGCCCATCGTTCCTCCTCGGGGGCGGCGGGAGCAGATGAATACCCTAGTATACGCCCCCGCGCACCCAGAGGGCGCACCGCGACATCTAGGAGAGCGGGTTGGATCGCTTGGTCGAGGGCGGCGCGATAGCCGCCATGGCCTCAGAGCGTTGAACCAGCACTTGAACGTTCATGTGCTGGTACAACGCCCCTGGGAATCCCAGGGCCGCGTAAGGGAACAGCAGTGTACATACAAGGGGGCCCCCCATCATGCTCTGCTTAGCCCCCCCTCCTTGGATGTCGCACGCGTCTCCCCTACACGCCTCTTGGCTTCCCTGGAGCGTTGAACCAGCACTTGCATGTGCAAGTGCTGTTCCAACGCTCTGAGGGCGTGGAGCCCACAAGCTGCCCGATCCCCATGCGTGTCACACAACTAACGCATACTCTTGTATACGGCCACCCCTTGGAACGGAAGCTCACGCGAATCCTGGACGAGGGTAGGGCCCCCCCCAAGCTCCACAAGGAGCTCCCCGGATAGATTTTCGTTGTCGGGGTATCCCCCTACACGGCCCTGGGGTATCCCGGAGCGTCTTAAGGAATTGTCCGGATCATTATTCCTCAAAAGTTCAGCTTCCTACGCAGCTCTGGGGTACCCTGGAGCGTTATAAGGAAGTGTCCGGATCATTATTTCACGAACGTCTGGGGCACCCCGGAGCGTCATAAGGACTTGTCCGGATCATTATTCCTCAAACGTTCAAGCTCTGGAATACCCCAGAGCGTTGTAAGGAAGTGTCCGGATCGTTATTTCAAGAACGTCTGGGGCACCCTGGAGCATTGTAAGGTATTGTCCGGACAATTATTATTATGCACCTCTGGGAACAACTGTTTGTTGATGCGCCCTCGTTTGTGTCGGGCGGTATGGGCGGAGAAGAAGAGTTGCGTTGTTGGCCCGAATCCTGGTTGAACGCCACTGGGGCTCGCGCGGCGGTCCCAGTAGTACTGTGTGTCGGGAAAGTGACCGCCCTCCTTGAACAATGTGCTCGGTCCCGAATGATTAGCAACGGCCCCGGGTAAAAATAGCAGCGATGATGATGAGCATGACGAGGAGGGCGGGAGGGCGAGGATAAGGACGTTTGGCGAATGAGGGGATGAGGAGAAGAAGGAGGAGGAGGAGGATAAGAACTGGAGAGTGATGATGCGGATGAGGGCGAGGACGAGGAAGATGGGGGATGAGGAGGATGAACACGACGACGGGGAGGAGGGTAGGCTGCTCAGGATGATGATGATGAGGAGGAGGAGGAGGAGAAGGCATTCGTCCAGCAAGCACATGATCAATGTAAAAGCAGTTCACGCAATAGCAGGCCACCGTTCCTCCCCGGGCAGCCTACATCCCACATATGCCGACTCTGCTGGACTCGACGTCGGCAGTCATAACGTAGTTAGTGAACGTTGTGACCGTGTGCGCGTACTTGTCCGCCCGGAGAGCCTCGGGGGGGAATCATATTATAGATTATTGGTTGCGTCCGTCCCCTCGCCTTCCCTTATTATTATCAGCCCTCCGCCCGCCACCCCCATCCTCCCCCTGTCCACCATCTACCGTGGCTCCCCCCCCGTGACGCCGTCGCCTCGGGGGAGGAGGAGGAGGAGGAGGATGAGGAGGAGGAGGAGGAGGAGGAGGAGATTGGCAATCAAATTGAAGGATGAGGAGGAGGAGGAAGAGGAAACGGATGAGGATGAGGAGGAGGAGGAAGATGATTTTATGCTGGGGCCTCGGTGTCCTTCTCCCCGGCCAACACCAGCGCGATGATCTCGGAGGGGTGGCCCTTCTTGCCCTTGGCCGCCTCCCGTTCGCGCCGATGTTGGTACGTCTCGCGAGTCGGGAGAAGTTCCCACTTGCTCTTATCAAGCACGCCCTTGACAGCATCTGCAATAATACCCCAGAGCGACGCGTGGGCCGTGCGAAATCCATCTGATACCCATATGAAACGTCTGAGGCGGGTGGCTGCTTTCATCACGATGCATGGGCCATCAAGTGAGCGAATGTACTGAGCGGTACAAAGCGAGCCGCCTCGCAGAGCAGCGGCCCACGTGCTTCGTCTCGTAGCGCGTGCTGGGTCGCTCACAACGATGAAATCAGCTTTGAGCCTTTCGGTAACCACCGACATGCCCTTGCTGACGGCTTTGCGGCGCATGTCTTCACACTCTGCAGCAGGTACGTCATCAAAGAACACGCCCTTGCCATCCAGCGTAAGAGGGTTAGTAGGGGGTTTGTCAGCCAACACCTTATCAATCCTTCTGTACTTGGCATTCCGCTCCTTGGCGGTCTTGAGCTCCGCCTCGTCCAACTTGCGAATCTCATCCAGCATGTCGGCTGGGCATTCGTGTGGCAAGATGAGGCCATCCTTGAGGGCTGTCCGAAATTGTTTGAGAGTAACTTCTGATGTCCGATCACACTCCTTCTGTTGCTTCTCATTGAGCACGACACCAGCCATAACATCGTCCTCAATGCCCCCTCTGGCTTCGAGCCTCGCCAGGGCTCCCTCGCGAGTAGATTGGCGCCGAGATTCCAAAAACCCACTCTCTGTGTCGGTCCGGGCACGTTTCCGTGGGATGCCTTGGGTAATCCTGCCCTCGTCGCTCGGGTTGCGGCTGTGTCCAAAAAAACGTACATAAATTTCTTGCGCCTTCACAATGATAGCTCCTTGGTCGTGGTTCTTCAAATCGACAACGATTTTAATATTGTTCAGCTCGGTATTGTCGAGGGCCTGCCCCTGGAGCGCCTGAGTTGCCCAAGTCGCAGTGCTGAAATTCTGTTCCACGCCAGACGTGGAGGCACCGTACACAGCATACCGTTCCAATAGTTTGACTAAGTTGCTCAAATCATGATGTTTTTTGATACTGGCGCTCTGGCTCAGCTTCCTGACGGCTGCCCTCCATGCTTCGAAAGTTGTGGCACCTGGCGCCGCCTTGCACTGGGCGGCTGCATAGTGGTAGACTTTCTCGAACTCGGTTTGTAATGAGACCACGGAGACGCCCAGCATTGCAGCTAGACGGGCGAAGTCATCATCTCGATGCCTGCTGATGATGGGGCGGTCCTCACCGAGCTGGAGCAACCTGAAAGATTGGACCAATTCCCAAGACGGAAACTCTGATCTGAGCACTGAGACGGCCACTGCCACCCAACTCTGCATGCGTTTGACACAAGCGTTCATAACTGCTTTCGGTGGGCCGCCTTCCAAACCAACTGACCTCGCATGTCCCATGACAAAGTATGGTATGCATGAACTCATATGTTGTAGCATCTTGCTTGAATATCCCAACTTCCAACAGTTGTGGTAAATCTCCCCGTCAGCACCGACGTTGTCGGCGAACATATACTGCAACTTTGACACCAGCACGGCCACCTCTGAGCTCAGCACCGCAGTGTCGAACTCTTCATCGTCCAAATATCGAGTAAAAGACAAACACTCGTCGAATGCATCCGCCATGAGTCCGGCTTGAAGGCACCGCTCCGTGTCCAACCACACCAAAAACATATTGCATGAGACTTCCTCTGTCTTCCCCTTGCGTTCTCCGGCTATTTGAAGAGCTGTGGTGATAATGGCGTCCAAATGCGTCACTGCCCGGCCGAGCGGCTTGCTCACGGAGTCGAAACGGTGCCTCGCAAATCCAAGATTCTTCACTAAGGGCCGCATATTGTCGTGCGTCTTAGCTTTCCCGACATTGATGGCAAAGCGCTCCTTGAAGATCTCGGAATTGGTGATCAATGATGCGATCGACGAGTGGTTGTACACGAACATGTCAAAACACTCCCCAATGAAGTCGTCCAGGTGTATCGTGCGGGATGTTATCCTGTCAGGATGGGAAACAGATCATGTATAATATGGGGCGTTGGATGACGGGGGGAGGATGATAGCGAGGGATGGGGGGCCAAATGCTTCTCGCCCTTTCAGGCTTCCGCCCAAGACGCGCCACGATGCGGCCTCAAGATCTCCTTATTAATAACGACAATGATACAGCCCCAGCAGGGGCCCCTGGAAAGCCCAGGACAAACCTACCAAGGTTTCAAGTTGGCCCGTCATTATGGGCATCCGGAGGAAGGGCCCACGTTGGCCTGATAATGGAAACCCAAGAGGTTCCCACGAGGGGCCCGAGACTGCTGCCCAAGAAAAAAAACAAACCAGCGGTGGGAGGGGGAGGATGATGAAGATGAGGGGGAGGTTACCTCCTCGGTGCCTCCAAAACCGCAAGAAGAGGTCCATGGGGCTCGCGGGGCTGCCGGAGTCCAGCAGCAGGCATCAGCAGCGGGGCACAGGACGACGAGCACCCAAGGCACTTGCGGGGGAAACCCAAAACGGCGTGGTGAATGTGCTATTCACCCAGACCGCCGTCCTATCGCCGCTTTGTTGGGCCCCCTCCTCGGCGCAGCCGTGCCGCGGGGCCTCCACCAATCAATCTAAGCAGCGACCAACACGACCAATCTAGGCAGCGATCAACGCCAACCAACAACAACACGAGCCCCGCCTCCACGCCTGCACTCTGAGCCTAAGATCCCTGGCCTAGGAGGGGCGGGCAGTGGCCGTGAGGCCGAGCCCGCCACGCCAGCCAGGGATGGCCCCAAGGAGGCCTGGAGCACCCACGCGCGGACCACCCCCAAGAAGAAGACGACGAGCAGGTCGTGCACACGCGAAGCGTGACAAAAAATGAAACGCTCGTCGAGTAACAAAGGACGAGGTGGAGAAGGAGGATGGGGAGGATGCGGACGATGAGGAGGAGAGGCAGGGGAACATCTGGGCCACCGAGGGGCTCACTGAAGTCCTCGAAGTCCCCCGCCTCCCACCCCTCCCTCATCATCAATAACCTTTATGCTCCCATCCACCCCGTCCTCCTCGACGCGTGAGGTTTGTCCCGGATCTTCACCTTGACGTTTGGGAATGTTGCCTGGCCGTGGTAAGGATCGTCTTTCCTCATCATGTCGATTGCTAGCTGTTCGTCACTTGCCGCATCTGCCGCCATCAACTCAGTCTTCGCCATCACGGCCAGGGCTGCGGCCTCGTCGGTATCGCCTTTTTTGTGAACCGAAATCGTCGGGGCCCAGCTCCCTTGGTGGTTAGTTCCCTGGCCAGATATTCTCCCTCACCCCTCCTCCTCCTGCCCCTCATCCCATCCTCTTTGGCAACTCTCTCTCTCTATATATATATAAATATACTCTATATTTATATATATATATATATATATCCCTCTTTTCCCCGCCACCCTCCCTTCCCCTGCCCTTCTCCCTCCGCGCCTCCTCGCCCTCCCTCCTTCCTCTCCTCTCTCTTCCCCCCGCGCTCTCTCTCTCTCTCTCTCTATCTATCTATCTTTCTCTCTCTCTCTCTATCTTTCTCTCTCTCTCTCTCTCACACTCTCTCTCTCTCTCTCTATTGTTTGTTGAATCGACACTTGGCCCGGACGATTTGGGACTAACCCACGCGCCTGGGCGCACCCCAAGGCCAGGAGTCGCCCAGCGCATGACGACCTTGAGCACCAAGTCGGCAATCGCAGGAGCGGCGGCGGTGCCTCCACCGCCAAACTTCGCCTGGCCCAAGATCCCCCGCATGACAGTAAGATCGCTTTGCACCGCTGCAAATCGCACTAAAAGTCTGTTTTTCCTAGCATCTTGATAAATGCTGAGAACGTCAGCGCCCTTGATAAACTCTCGTTCCGTTTCTTTCATTGCTTCGCACAAAGTCCATTTCATATTTTCTACTTTCCGACGGCAGTCCATGCTGGTTCCACCTGCGGTGGAAGCCCCACGACGCAGCAGATCGATAAGCATTTCGTACCTCTCGGCACTCGGGGCCCCCACAACAACACTGCTAGTACCATCGTCGAGAGCCTCTCCAACGAATTTTGTCACACACTGCTGGTGCAACGTAGAATTGTGGTGCTTCTGGCAGTTGATGAGTTGCAGGGTCCGGGCTGAAACTGAGTACGACCCCCACTGGCTTTCTGCCCAATGAGATGCACAAGCCCGGCACCCAACTTGAACATCGCCGTTGGCTTCGCGGCAGTCTAACCAAGTTCCAAATCGCCCGCCAGCAACCATCTGAAGTTTCGGGGCCCATGTCCGAATCTGCGCTTGCACATGTGCAAGCAACGATGATGTGGTTTCAGCTTTTGGGTCGGCAGTTTTTCCGTGATCAGAATAATATTTCATGCTCAAGACGTACACCTGAGCCCAAATATGGCTCATGCTACTTCCCTCCTCCTCCTCCTCGTCCTCTTCCTCCTTCCTTCTTATCTTATTGCTGGTGCTGCTGCGGTTCTACCTTCTCCTCCGCGCTGCTCCGGGGCCGACCGAAATCGACTCGAAGAGGTCCAGACAAACGCACCAGTCGTTTGCGGAGCCGCGTCCAACCGTGGCGACGACAAGGAGGGTGGCCCCTGTTGAGGGTCATACTATTTGAACAAAACAACCCGAGGGCCAGAAACAAACACGTCGAGGCGCCTCTAACCTCGAACCTCGCCTACCCGAAGCTTCGAAGTTCCGAGAGTGTCAGATCACCGTCGGAACCCGCGGGCCCTGGCCTGGCAACCTGGACCCTCCTGGGTGGGAAGGGGCAGCGTCGTGGGAGCTGGCGACGCCACGGTCTGGATGATAGAACCTAGACGATCAGGCATCACTCTTCTCGGTCAGCAGCTGAGCCGACATCCACTTGGCCCACTGGCCACAACAACAAGGGTAGAACAGAGCAACGTCAGCCATGCTGAAAATAATGTCCTCCCCCATCACCAGGCCCGCTTGGTCAATCAATGTAGCGAGAGACGCCATGCCACGGGCTGACCAGTCCGTGCGAGGCCCACGCTATTCCACGATGCTAACGCGGGTCGCCGATTTTTCAACGATAATAATGTTTGCTTCGATCTCCGATTTGTTTCCTATCATCGGTTTCGGGCCCCTGGGGGCCATTCTTCTGGGCCCTGGGGTCAGCGAGAACGGATCCGGCAGGATGCACAACTACCTCGGAGAGGCGTGTTGCCCCTCACCCCCTCAAAGTAGGATCGTGTATGATCGAAGTTGTTTTTGTTGCTTTCGCCGTCGTCGACGTACGTTGTTGTTCCTCTCCTATCCCCTCTTTCTCTCGACCCCCTCTCCCTATTTGTCTCTTCTCCTCTCTCCTCGACGTTTCCTCCTCATCATCCTCCCTCCTCTACTCGAGTTTTCAATATACCTCTTTAGTGGAGCATCGGGCAATGAACAGACGATTCAACCTCAAACGTAACATGCCAATATCTTATTATCAGCATTGGCTTGTGACAGTGCTGCTAAGCCAAACCACATCAAAGCAGCCGCGTATAGAGTATACTAATAAGAGCTGTTCAAGCACCATCTCCACTCCAAACTGTCAAACGAGCTGTTGAACGGGCTGCTCAATCACGAAATTGACAAGCACCACGCCATAACTGGTGGATAAGCTGTCAAACCCAAGACGGCTCAGTCTGCGAAGAAGCGCTTGTGAATCAAGCTTGCCGCAGGCATCTCCCAGGGGTCCGGCTTGATAATCGGGGTCAGGCTCGCATGGTAGAACGCCCTCGCAAGAACGCGCTCCAACACGTTGGCTGACATCGCGTTGCCCAGCATTTGTCCCATCTCAGCGTCTGGGATCCCTTCGGTTTTCCACTCGCCCAAGTTGTACCCCTGGAACCTGGCCATCTCCTCGAGCTTGATGGGGCGCGCACGGTTGGTAACCCACCAACCCAGGTTCTTGCCGCGAGAGGCGGTGAGGCACCCAAGGTGCTCTGTAGGCGGGCTCTTGCGCTGCTCCGACGCCTGGCAATCGATGAAGTACGGCGTTGTCGTGGGGTCGCCATCGGCCGTGATGATCCTCTCAATGCCAGCCAGGACGTTCCTCTTGATCGTCTTGGTCTCCGGCACCCACATATTGGCAGCCTTGGTCGCCTCGTTGATGGTGCGGGGGTCCAGGAGCAGCTCTGCCGACGGCATCGGCACTGGGGATGGCCACTGGAAGCCTGGGATGTAGGTGCTGTTCTTAAACGCCAAGCAGTACCACCGAGGACGGCTCGCTGGAAGACCATGGTCCCTGAGTAAGGGGCCGCCGCCCAACCCAGCCAACGCCCGTCTCCCCTCGAAAGGAGAGTCGGTACATGGCAAGATTGGAGTCGGTTGCCCCCGCGCCTGGTGTTCACGACCTGCTCCTCGCACGTGTACCCCATCTTCACGAGCTCCTCGACGATGTAGTTCTTGAGCTCCGCGTGCTCCTGCACGAGCCCCTTGACGTTCTCGAGTAGAACCAAGTTCGGCCGAGGCTTAACCTCGCGAAGGTACTCCAACGATTTCTCGACCAGAAGGCCTCGAACGTCCTGGAATCCCTGCTGCAATCCCATCTTCGAAAAAGGTTGGCACGGAAATCCAAGGCCGAAGAACTTGACCGCTGGCATTAGCCCCACCTTGCGTTGCGTGACGTCGGCCTGCAAAATGAGAGGGGGGTCGTTCTGCGCGATGAAGGACCTGCAGTACTTGTTGATGTCACAAGAGAAGTAGTGGTCGTACTCAAGGTTCATCTTCTTCATGGCGATCGTTGGGCCCCCCATGCCCGCGAAATCGAAGCCGCACGTGATGTGGGCATCGATGAGCTCCTCGGGATCCTTGATGAAGATCTCGTTAATGTAATCGTCTAGGTGCTCCTTCTGGAGTCCGGGCAAGATGACTTTGGGCCTCCGGCCCTTCTTCTTCTCTGAACCAGACGTTGGTTGCTTGCTGGGCGTGGCCTTGGTTGGCGAAGCCTTGGGTTTGCCTTTGGCCTTGGCTTTTCCCTTGGCTTTCGCCTTCGGCTGCTGCGGCGGACCATCACGACAAGGAGGCGGTCCAGAACTGACTGCATCATCCACCGATGGGCGCTTGTTGGGGCTTGTTGGAACAGTAGCAGCAGCCGGGCGTTTCTTAGGGGGCATATTCTCGAGACCCAATGCCAATAAAAGAGAGCCTGATCCAAACAGCTGCATCGATCCAAACAACAACGCAACGGCGTGATTTGTGACCGCTTGGTCTAAGCAATCTTAGTTCACGCGATTGAAATCATCAGCGTGGACCCCAAACAGTGTATATGTTAGGTATGTGGTGTAAGCTATGTGAGGTGTTCATATTTTGTTTGGTGTAATTCGTTGTGCGATGTGAGAGCTACATAGTGTGAGTTATGTGGTAAACGCTATGTGGTGGAATGTGTGTGCTGCACACTGAGGTGTGTCGACTAAGCCATGTGGTGTAATCAATATGTTGTTATGGTGGTTACACTACTTACTATGTGGTGTCAACTATGTGGCTAACAACACTGCTGCTATCTGGCGCCAACCAGCCGCCAACCACCACACGTGTGGGGACCCCATGAGGCGCGCGCGACGGGTCACCGACGGTGCCACGAAACGCCCACCAAACGAAACCTGGACACCTCTAAAAAACCCCGCCCTCTCCCTTGTGTATGTTATCATGTTTTTTGCTTGTTTTCCAAATGTTCCCCGTGTTGCCGTCGCTTCTGCTCGTCCCCCCCCTCATCCACCATTGTTGTTTTTTCGTACATTGTACGCGATGGTAATCGCTCCGTAAATGGCAAGGACGATGGTGATAGGGATGATCATGATGATGATGGTGGCGACGGTTAAGGTGGATATGGCGTGATAATGTCATTGTAATAATAATGATGATGGCAATGATGGTGATGGTGATGATAATGATGATGATCATGGCGACGACGATGATCACGATGATGGCGACGTTGACGCTGGTGGTGGCGTGATGCCATGGCAATGATGATGGCACTGATGGTGATGGTGATGATAAAGGCGATCATCATGGTCCCGACGATGGTAATGATCATGATGGTGGTGATGATGAAAATGATGGTGATGATGAAAATGATGATGATGATGATGATGATGGTGATGATGATGATGATCATGGCGAAACGCCCGCCCTACCTAACGTGGACGTGTGCGTCTACCACGTGGTGATCCTGGGGGCACGGTGGCGAATTGAGTTTATATCCCGCCACGTGACAGCTCGCATCCCCACGAGGTGTCACGGTGGCGGGAGGAGGAAAATGATGGAAAGGAGGAAACGGACGGGGGGAAGAGGAGGAGGGGGAGGAGGAGGAGGATGATGAGGAGGAGGAGGATGACCCCCCGACGGAAATACTTAAATACCCTTATATACAAGCAAGTGGCGGGATCCGCCACCCTCGTGCATTTAGTTTCAGTGGGTGGATCAAGGACTCCGATCTCCGACGATTGCGAAGGCCTTACGGCCTGTGCCGCCGACCCTGGAGGCCACGAATATGGAAACCCGGGGGGGTGGAGGAGGAGGAGGAGGTGGAGAGGGGAAGGGTGGAGGAGGCAGTTGAGGGAGCAGGCGAGGGAGAATGATGAGGAGGAGGAGCATGAGAAGGAGGAAGACGATTTGTTTCTGTTCCGACTGGGCGTTCCTAGCTCGACCTCGGCAATGTGGGGCCTGTTCTCGGGCCCTGGGGCATTCCAAAATGGATCCGGGGCGAGACAGTGGCCCTGGGGAAGGGGTCGGGACCTCTGGGGCCGCGCATTGCAAAACAGATTTGAAAAACACATATATCTTCGGACGTCTGGGCATTCTGCTTTCGGGGGATGTTTGTGTGGCTATTGCCTGGTCTCCGGAGGCACGTGGAGGCCTCTCGGGGACCTCTGGAGGGAGGAGCGGGAGGGCGGGATTGGGACAGGGGGCACGGGAGGTGACTGCACGCAGAAGGGTAGGCTCTGGCACTTGGAGGCCGGAGGAGGAGGAGGAGGAGGAGGAGGAGGAGGAGGGGGAGGGGGAGGAGGAGGAGGAGGAGGAGGAGGAGGAGGAGGAGGAGGAGGAGGAGGAGGAGGAGGAGGAGGAGGATTCGCAAGATTCCACGTTCGAGGTGCCGGGCAATGCCACAGGGGGTCTCCCCTGTGGAGGTTCGAGGGCCGAGAGGGTTTTGGACGACCTGGGGCGCCTCGGCGAGTTCTGTGAGCAAGGCGGGTGGGTCATGGGGAGGCCCTCCCTCCGGAGGACTGTGGCGGCTCCCCCGGTGGCGGCCCCCTTTGGCATTGCCCGGCACCCGGAGAGGATATGGATCGGCGGCGAAATGCGAACCTTACCCTCGCCGATCAACGATTCGCGCAACTCGATGGGCTGCGAATGTAGGCTTCGGATTTCGTCGAACACGTGGCGAAATCCGAGCCCTACCCCCGCTGGCACGCGGGGTCGGCAACGAGCGCGAGCACGCCTGGCCACGTCGATCTTCGCCCAGGGAGCACATTCCGCCAATCGCCGCCTTCCAGCCCAACGGGCACCTCTTGAAAGTGAGCCGCTGGACTGTGTTGCGCATCAGCGTAGCCGGCGGCCATAGAGAGAACGCTCGGACGCGTGCTTGCGCGCGCGGTAACGCCCTTTCAGGAGAATCGGTGGCTGGTGTCGGACGGGTGGTAATGGGGGCGGTGAAGAAAACGGTCCTAAAGTGACCCTTCAGGGCCCCTTTTGGAGCCAGCGGGGACGCCCTTTTCTTTACCCCCATGTGGGTCACCCCCCATTGCCGCCCGGCCGAGTAGGGTTCCGATGTCGCCAACTGTCATTACATACGGTGCCGAAAGTGGCAACGCCTACAATATAAAAATGTTGACTACGATGCAATGACGCAGGGCGCATGGCGGCTTCACGTCTAAATGGGGCTAAGGCTTGAGGTGTCCATGACATGTAGGGTTCACCTTCAGGCACCCCCTTCGCCACAACGATGCGGAACGGACCCCTTCCAGAGCGGAGCAATCGCCTGAACAGCAGGCCAACTCTGAGGCCTCTCCTGGCGTGCCGCCGCGCTGGTTCCCGGCAGGCTGTGCTGTCCGGCGCAAAGGGGGGCGGGGCGGGGAGACGCGGGCAGACGACGACGAACGCCCAGGCGGGAGGCCAGCCCCGGCGGGGCGGGCGGGCGGGCAGAAGTGCGAGGCCCAGGCGGGGCGCCAACCGGTGGAGGCTCGCGGGCAGTGCCTCGGGCGCCCGCCTCCCTCCCGGCTCCTCGGGCCTCTCGGGGCGCCCGGGGCCTGCAGAGGCCAGCCGCTGGAGCACGGACCACTCTGGGCTCGGGGGGAGGTCTGGCTCTCGGGCCGCTCCCTGGATCGGCTTGGCTTATGATGTTCCAACCTGCTCTAGCTTGGATCGCCAGAATGAATCTCGAGCGCCAAGAGAACACCCCCAAACTCGAGGGTTTTAACGTGTCGGGCCCTGGGAGGCACTCTTTCGACACTGTTTCGACACTCTTTCGACACGTTTCTGGGTGCTCGAAATTATTTCTGGGATGCGGTCCTTAAGTAGGATGGGAACGACATAAGACTTGGCATCGCTCGGGCGTGTGTGCTTTTCCTTCAGGCGAGGACCATCGAGGAGCATCCTTGATCACTTGGCAACAAAAAGCCACGCACGACACCGGCAAAAGCCCAGGGAGTGGACGTCCGAGCGATGGCCAGTTGAGGTCAGGGAGCCTCGAGCAAGGAACGGAGGCGTAAGCCGAGGCTTCCGGAGCTCCGCGCGGATCGCTCTCGGAGTCGGCGCGCGGCCCCTCTGGCGGCGCCTCCAGCGCGCGGCCCCTGGCGGCCGCTCCACGCGCCGGGGAGGGGGGGCCCAGCGCCGCTGCAGGGAAACCGTGCAGAGCTCCACAAGTGTATGCCCATGCCGAGTTCGGTCTCCCTGGAACAATCGTGGCCGAGGCTCGCCGTGGCCAGAATCAGTGTTTTGTTCGCGTCGTATTCAGCCTTCCTTTCTGGCAGCACCATGACTGCACCCTTACCCCTCGTACCGTCCCCATCGGGTCCCCCATGCCCTATCCCGTCCGCTCTTCCCTCTCCCCCCGCCAGTTTCCCAGAAGCCTCCACAGGCCTCCGAATACACATTCAGAGAGTCGGATCTTCCATCCTCAACATCCTCCAATCTTGCTCTTCGTCCTGTCCCCTTCTCTTTATCCGCTCCTCCTCCCCCATACCCCTCGCCGCCCCCGTTGTTCTCACATGCCATGGAGCAGAGCGGGGGGGGGAGCGGATGGCAGGGGGAGGAGGAGGTGGAGGAGGGGGGAGGGAGAGGAGGAAGGAGACGACGATTTAGAAGGTAGGATCGAGGATCGCGTTTTTTTCCCATCTGTCTGGGCCTCCAGATACCCCTGGGTACATTCAGACGCACCCAGAGATTTCTTGGAGACCTCCAGAGATCTGCGGTGGTGAGGACAAACGGAGGGGGAAAGGGAGGGGGAATTGGAACCAGTAGTACAGTGGAAGCCGCTAATGCTCGCCTGTGGCCTCCATGCCCCCTTTGCTGCACGTTAGCGGAGCTGCGGCGAAACCAATCGGCGCACGGAAGAGCGCGCGCGTGCGCGCTCGCACGACAGATGGGGGAAACCGGGTGAGGAGGAGGCGAGTGGTAGCCAGAGCTTCAGGCACAGCGAAAAGCGTATACAGACGACTGGCGTGTTTTTCCCGTACGCAGTCTGTCTGTGAGTGTTTTATACTAGCCGGCCGCTCTGCGGTTGATCGGGAGTTTCTGTATATAGAAGAAGGTGCGTGCGCTTGTTGGCGAGGGTGAGGATGAGGTTCCTCCTCCTCCTCCTCCTCCTCCTCCTCCTCCTCCTCCTCCATCCTTCTCTTGCCTCCGTCTGTCCTCCTCCACCCCCACAGCTCCATCATCTTCTCCTCCTCCTCCTCCTCCTCCTCCTCCTCCTCCTCCTCCTCCTCCTCCTCCTCATTCCTCCTCTGGGCACCTCCCCCGGGGCGCGGATCCACCGGATCTGTCCGGATCTGTCCGGAAACGGTGCCGGAGGCCGCTCTGGGCTTCAAGCGAGGGCGCCGGTTTGGGATTCGTCGGCGGATCCACCAGATCCAGCGGATCTGTCCGGAAACGGTGCCGGAGGCCGCTCTGGGCTCCATGGGCACCTCCCCCGGGGCCGGTTTGGGATTCGTCGGCGGATCCACCGGATCCAGCGGATCTGTCTGGAAACGGTGCCGGAGGCCGCTCTGGGCTCCTCTGGGCACCTCCCCCGGGGCCGGTTTTGTGAGGATGTCTCAAGCGAGGGCGCCGGATTGGGATTCGTCGGCGGATCCACCGGATCCAGCGGATCTGTCCGGAAACGGTGCCGGAGGCCGCTCTGGGCTCCTCTGGGCACCTCCCCTGGGGCCGGTTTTGTGGCCGCTCTGGGCTCCTCTGGGCACCTCCCCCGGGGCCGGTTTTGTGAGGATGTCTCAAGCGAGGGCGCCGGTTTGGGATTCGTCGGCGGATCCAGGATCGGATCTGTCCGGAAACGGTGCCGGAGGCCGCTCTGGGCTCCTCTGGGCACCTCCCCCGGGGCCGGTTTTGTGAGGATGTCTCAAGCGAGGGCGCCGGTTTGGGATTCGTCGGCGGATCCAGCGGATCTGTCCGGAAACGGTGCCGGAGGCCGCTCTGGGCTCCTCTGGGCACCTCCCCCGGGGCCGGTTTGTGAGGATGTCTCAAGCGAGGGCGCCGGTTTCGGATTCGTCACCGGATCCAGCGGATCTGTCCGGAAACGGTGCCGGAGGCCGCTCTGGGCTCCTCTGGGCACCTCCCCCGGGGCCGGTCTTGTGAGGACGTCTCAAGCGAGGGCGCCGGTTTGGGATTCGTCACCGGATCCAGCGGATCTGTCCAGAAACGGTGCGGGAGGCCGCTCTGGGCTCCTCTGCCCAGACTCTCAAAATCTTAAAAAAGTGAAGATTCTGAATTTCAAGGCGCGGTGCGCCCGTGACGTATAATTTCAAGATCGTCCACTCACCAATCGTTAAAATCAGATATCTATGTACTGGTTTATTGCTACCAGTCGTTGGCTGTTCGCAGCAATTCTTTCGCCATGTATGATATCTCCTTGACCCTTAAAACCTCCACCTATGCCCTAACCCCACCCAGCACGAAAAACACTGCGCATTGAAGGTATTTGTCGGCGAAACATATTGTTCGAACCGCTGCGAGGGCCCCAAACCCTAATACATAATGCCAGGTTTGCGAAACATATTTATCGAACCGCTGCGGAGGTCGGCAAACAACATATAATTTTCATGAGGTCGGCACACGCTGCACTGGGGAGCTCGATACATAAACCATGGCAAATGATCTCGGCAAGCAACACATGTCTAAGGAGATCAACGAACAGGTTCTGCTTAATAAGCTCGACAAAAAATCGGGAAACCGCGTGTTTCCCTTAGGATTCAGACTAGCAACATTTTTTCCTGGTCTAGGAAGACATGTTGCTTCAAGAGCTCGTTAAACATATTGCATTTCGTATGGTCGAGCAGCAGCCCAACTTGATCTTCGCCTTTTTTACATTTAACGGTCACGCCAAAGCAATGCCAAATGAGTTCTATCTTTGAGTAGCATTGTGTCCTGCACTGTCGCATGGAATGGGCCATTCTGACTCTTCGAATAAACCTGAGCTATTTCGCCACATCTGGATTCGCTGTAATAGCCTGACACGAACCGAGCATTGATGAGTTCACACTGTTCGGCAAGATGGCCTGCTACATAATGCAACTTCGGTTTGCTCTGCCACCTTCCCAAGTGCGCATGCATAACCCCAAGATATTGAAAATGCTGGCCCATCCGAGTGCAATGCTTATGTAATATCTGCAGCTCAGGGTCTGTCATGATAACCTCTCCTTGTGCAATCACATCGTAAATCGTTTTTAATGATTCGATACATTTGAACATGTGTTTCTGCTTTCGTGAACCACACATGTTGACCGCACGTTTTTGCAGCTCGAAAACAAAAGGGACCAACGCCTTTGTGTTCCCCCCTTTGACGCCGTTGCCTTTTAACTCGCCCTCATTGATGTTGCTATGCTTGATTCGGGGAATGCGATTCGCAACTGCATGGCATGAATAGAATCCACGCACATCTGATTTCAAGAACTCAATCCTTTCATCAATCGTGTCCCCTGGCAAAACGTTTGTCTCATGATCTGGGCACACATGTTCGTTCAAGATGCTGCCAATAACAACTGAGGTGCAACCGTGGTGGTCTAACATGTGCAGCGTGCAATACCTGTAAGTCCACTTATTGAACCACGAATGGTTTGCAAGAGGATGCAAAGGGCCTGCGTAACCGCTGTAAGAATCGATCGTTTGAGACTAAAGTATGTCGCCACAGTGCATCATCATGAAAATCATGAAACGGAACATCTCTGGTAGTTGCTTCGCATTGAGAACACATGACCGTACCGTTGTAGTGCGGTATGCCGACCTTATTGCATGCATAATCCAGATCAGCACCCAAGAATAGCAATAATGCGCCCCAGCTCCCTGGTTCGACTGGGCCTGCCAACCTAGCAAAATCACCCATGATCATTTCCCAAAAAAGATCAGGCTTATCATCGCCAGTCTCAATTGCTGTGCCCATTAGAAACCGAGTTTCGTTCTCGGTGCCCTGCCCAAGTAACGAGTACCAAAGCCGACAATATGAAGAGGCATGCGCCGACACTGGGACACCATCATCAAATATAGCCAATGGCAAATGGTATCTTAAATCAGCAGCACTGCGATCCTTGAGCCAAGGGTGTTTCGACCAAAACTCCAAACACGATGGCCTTTCTAAAAAACGTTCCCAAAAGTCTTGGATGCCTCCTGCAGTTGCCCCGAGATGCTGTTCGAACCTCCTCGCGTTCGTCCCCCACAACCAATGAAACAATCTGCTAGGCAAGCACACTGAAGACATAAAACTCCCATCGATCGCTACAGGAGCTGGGGGCAATGCCGAATCAGGCACAATCGATGCCACAACCCGCTGAGCAGTCCTGATTTGTTTGCAACATTTTGCGAGCCTCAATAAATGCTGGTTGATCTGACGACGGTCGTGCTCCTCGACGTAATTCTGAGCGCGACGGGCGATAGTCGCAGCATCTGTTTTGCCCCAACCCCAGTCTTTCAACCAACTCAGAAGCATCGGGAAGATACCAGACAGCTCATCACGAACGGGCGTCCTGGACCGACGTCTGTCAGGGGCGTCCAATCTCTGACGCCACCCAGGCATGTTACAGAGCACGTTCGGCAGATCTACGTGAAAACTTTGCCAAAATGGCTGCGCGATGCAACGATACAATATAACTTAATATGATACGAAGCCAGATCATGCTGGCACGATACGCACGAAACGTCAATGCCCATGGCACGTTGAACTGATTGATTGGACGGCTGTTTGAATGACTGATTGTTTGGAGATAGATGAGGGAATTTATTGCGTCAGCTTGCGATAAGATAAGGCACGGTAAGGCAATGCAAGATGGTGTGATGTGGAATACGGTAAACAAAGGTACGGTGAGACATGATGGCACATGCTAAGGTAACATATGATGTGATATAATGCGGTATCGTATGATGACATATGGCACTATGGTATGATATAAGCTAGAGCATGTTAACATAGGATACTAAATGCAGGGATGATGCAATGTACAATAGGACCATACAATACATGATTGCATACGATGCGATAAAATATATGGCGAGACAAGCTACAGTAAAACAGGATAAGGTATGATAGGGTAAGCTACCTTGAGACTGGGTAATCAGATAAGATAAGATAGCATACGGTACGATCGTGCACGATACGTTGGGCTACCATCAGACACACCATGATACGTTTTTACGCCGCGGCATGCAAACTGTAACGCGTTTGTCTTGCCGCAGTCGGCCACGGAGGACGACGAGGGAACGAGGGGGGAATGCGAGGCCGAGGGGAAACAACGACAGCCCAAGCGAAGTAACATGATACACTGACATAAAATACAGGATCCGAACTTCATCACAATTAATATCGTGCCGCCTCATATTATGATAAGTCACTTTATCCTCTCCAATTCGATCCAATCCAAAAGAAATGCGGCGCTAATATCTGTTTTATTTGTTTGGGTCGAGCTGAAGCCCAACTCGTTTTTTTCAGTCGAACAGGCTCCAGACTAACGCGTTCAGTCGAGCTTGAGCCAGCTCTAACTTGGTCGACCTTTTCCCCCAGGTCAACATGCTAGTCACATCTAGTGCTTCGCATTTGAAATGGTCGGGCCAAACGCACCGCAATGATTGCCATCCACACATCTCACTGTGAATCCATGCAAGAAGAAATGAACTTGTCCATGCCCATCAACTTCGTCCTTATTGTCTTGACCCGTGAATCATAAGTGTCACATTGCTCCTTCATTTTTGTTGCATCTGAAGCCCCAAACACCTCACCGTTGCAATGCTGCTCCACAGTGGTATCCAAGAACTTCTGGATCTTCTTGATCTCTTTCATGGCCTTGTCGCACTCTTGGTACATTTTGTCCACGTACCTTAACAATGCCCCCCTCGCCCTCTCTCTCTGTCTCTACCCCCCCTTCTCTCTCTCTCTCTCGTTCCCCCCCCTCCCTCCTCTGGGATAAGCTGCATGAGGAGAGAGAGAGAGAGAGAGAGAGAGAGAGAGAGAGAGAGAGAGAGAGAGAGAGAGAGAGAGAGAGAGAGAGAGAGAGAGAGAGAGGGAGATAGAGAGAGAGATAGGATACAGAGAGAACGAGGGAGGAGGGACTTTTGTCAGACTGGTTCAGACTTTTTCAGACGTTTTCAGACTTTCCCAAAAAGTCTGAATACCTTGTTTTTTATTGATAAAACCAATGCTTTCAGACTGTTTGAAAAGTCTGAAAAAGTTTGAAAAAGTCAGAACAAGTCTGACGACAACCGTCGACGGTTGTTTTTTTCTCCCGACCCCCTCCTCCTCCTCTTCCTCTTCCTCCTCCTCCTCCTTCTCCTCCTCCCCCTCCTCCTCCTCATCCTCCTCCTCCTCCTCCCCCCTCCCCCCTCCCCCCCCTCCTCCTCCTCCTCCTCCTCCTCCTCCTCCTCCTCCTCCTCCTCCTCCTCCTCCTCCTCCTCCTCCTCCTCCCCCCAGGGGTACTCGTTCCCTTTGAAGGTGGCCAACCGACACTCCATGTCGATTTTGTTGTTGTTCCAATGGGCACGAGCTTTGCGAATTGACGCCATCACAACCTTCAAATTCTGTCCACTATCCTCTTCCGTGGCTGCACTCTCAGAAGCAAGACCATCCGTGTGCTTGTGAAAACCTTCGGTATTCTCGATCGCCTCTTTCTCGGACTCCACCACATACTTGTACTGAAAGCGAAGTTGTTCAGGGAGACTTTTGGTCTCCTCAGCATCTGGGTCCAAGTTTGCATGGGGCCTGGTCAAAATCTTTTGTTTTGATATCATTAACTTCGCTACCGCCTCATCTTCATGTTCCAAAAGTTTTTTCCAACTCATCCAAGTTGCCTCGGTCTTGTCCTCGTCAACCTTGTTAAGATTGCGGGTCCTCTGAAAGAAAGGGTTGTCCCAACCATCATCGCTCAATATAGCTTCTATGCAATTCTTCTTCTCTTCAGATCTGCTGCCCTTTTCATATTTAATTTTGTTATCCCAATAAAGCTTGATCCATTCTGGTGCCGACTTCAACTTATAGCTGACAGCATTTGATAGTTGTTTGCCTTCCAGTCCTTTCACGCACAATGAGCCTGCGGTGCTGTCTTTCTCCTGTTTCACAACTCCTTTCTTCGCCATGCCTGCGTGCGCGGAAGTCCAGCTGGGACTGTAAACGCTGACTTGTTTTGCGCCTGAACCGAAAAGGCTAGTGATACAACGCATGCGCATACATTGATAAGTGGGCAGGGGACAGCATACACCGTATTTCCAGGTCGATCCTAAGCCCCAGCTAGGCATGTATAAAAATGTTGGACCGAGTTGCAGCAAGACTGGCTCGCTGCAGTGGTATCGCATGGATGCAAGAGAAGACATGGGGAGGCAACGTAAGACCATGCCATATGACATAATATAAGACATGACATATAAGGTGCGGGCTACGAGCATACATATGCGAGGTGAACCATGGCAAAACCCTCGGGTTTTTGCTAATCGCGCCAGCGCCGGGCGCGATTAGCAAAAACCCGAGGCTTTTTGAAGACTGCACTTTACAGGCTGACATCGCGCGGGGGAGGGGCGGCCACCTTCGATCCCCGAAACCCGAGCCCAGGAAAGCATGTTAAAAAACTGAAATTCGATGAGAGAATGGGAACACAGAGTTGGTATCCAAATTTGAATCTGGCGCTTAAGCCAGCAAGTGGGTATAACGACATGGTCGGTTTTACATAAGAGAACGTGGGCTCATACTGTATGAGGGTTGGTGCGATATTATATCATATGATGGGTATATGGGTCGATCTGAAGCCCAACTGTCATATGGGTGGAGCTGAAGCCCAACTAGTAACACAGGTGTATATGAGGCCCAACTAACCATACAAGTCGAGATGAAGCCCAACTGATTGTGGTATTTTTTTGAACTACCACTTCTTCATGGCCTTCTTCCTACTGTTCAGCAAAGGACGGTCGCTAGGAAGCAAAGCCCGTTTGTGCGTCCGCGTCCTGCCGTCAGCCCTCCTGCTCGATCTTTGCCATGAGGCCCCCTCCTGACCGCCAGTCTCAGTACCGAGCCCACGCTCAGCAGCACGCCGTTGCAACGACCGCCACTCAGCATTCGATGGATGCTGCTGCTGCTCGAGAGGCTGCTGCTGCTGGCTGCCACGCTGCAGCTCCTCCTGCATCTCGTGCATCTGCTGCTGGCTGCCATGCTGCTTCTCCTCCTCCTGCATCTCGTGCAGCACGTATGCCCAAGTATCCCAATGGTGGGGGTTACTTGATGGTCCAACTGCTACAGGCTTCTGCTGCGGCTGTTGTTGGTGTTGTTGCTGATGCCCTTGAGCAGCGAGCCCCCTCAACGCTGCATCTGTCCTATTTAAGGCCTCTCCCTCCTCGCGGCTGTCATCCAACAAAGGCGACATGTGCGTGCACTCCATGCCAATTGCATGAACTCGAGCCAGAGTGGCTACAGAGAAAACCAGCTCAATAACTGTAGGGCCCGCTCGACCGCACCTGACAACAACGCGTACATCCGACTACACGGACACGCGGAGACAAGATTATTCAGATAGTGATCGCCGTATTGACTTGAGTGATTGGTTGAATGGTTCATTGATCGGTGGATTTGGGAATTAATTGATTGATTGATTGGATGACTGATTGAATGAGTGATTGAATGATTGATGGATTGGTTGCATGCGTGGTTGAATGGGTTATTGAATTTTCCATTTCCAATTGCTTGATTGAGTGATTGAAGGGTTTTAATTAATTGAGTGGTTGATGAATTCATGTGTTGCGGGATGGTGTTTGTCTAATTCAGTGTTGATTCGTTGATGGATGTTTTTTGCGGTCGAGCTTCAGCCCAACTGTTTTTTTTCTACGCCGAGCCGTTGCCCAAATTATACATGTACATATGTAATTGGTTCTTGTTTTGCACAGGCCACGCTCAATGCTCGTTGATCCATTGGGCAGCATCCTCTTTAGACCACGCCCTGCCACTCGATTTGATCTCCTCGGCCAAAGTTGTGATGACATTCTCATGATCATCCCGCTGCTTGCAGCTGAGACCGATTAGGTATTTTTGTCCTGCATGATGTAGGTGCATGCCTTGCTTTCGGGGTTCGCCCGCTTCACGATGCCGATCGCCACGCCATGAACCTCAGGTGGGCCTTCATCTGGTCGCTCCTCGGCACCAGCAGGTCGCTTCTTGGCTGCAGCAGGTCGCTTCCCGACGAACCTTCTCAGCTCTGCAGTTGTTCCATTCTCTGCGGCAGCCTTCGACGTCTCTGACATGCCGTCGTCGTCGCTGCCGATCTGGACGGGAATGGGGGGGCAACAATCGGGGCATTTGCATGCCACCGAGCAAATCTGGCAACTTGACCCAGACTCTGTCTTGGCAAGTTTTCGAGGGCGATCTTTGGGCAACGACTCCTGTTGGGTTCCCTCTGAAGGGGCCTTCTGGGCAGGGATCTGCTGGACGAGCTGCAATACTTCTGGGCTCAGGAAACTCGTGTTGGAACTTCGATACGAACGAAGATGGTAAAACATTATGCCGATGGTGTTCCCCGCATCCGTGGCCCAGGCATCTTGAGATTTCCCCGTGGCCTTCAATGCTGACGACATGATCTGATGGTGCCTCTCCAAGTACAGCCACACTTCCTTGATTTGCAAAGGCAACGGCGCTGCATTCGGCAGGGAAGGCATCATCGCACCCAGGAGCTTTACATACCTTAGTATCCCAGCATGATCAGGGCCTTGGCTTCTACGGGTTTTAGCGTTAAGTAGGCGTCTTCTCAATCAACATCAACTACCAGGTGAATATATTTCCACCAAAAAGTGTATCAATTTGTTGTTGCTGATTCTACCAGTGCGAGATCTATGGTGGTACAGATCCTGTTGGGTAAAAACCCGAGTGGGCGAGTCCTATTGCATTGAAATGTCCATGGTTTTGTCGTATCAACTTGAAATGTCTGTATTTTTTCCTATCAAAATGCCTATCGCGCGAACTATGGCAGATATTTTGCATTCCCAAATGAGCTTCGGGCAATTGTTGAGCATGTTGTTGGCTGATCACTGGCGTGAGATTCGCGCGGGCCGCGGCGTCGCGGCGTCGCGGGGGCGAAGGCGGAGGGGGCGAAAACTTCACAAATCTGTCGAATTCTCACGGCTTCGCAACGTTGAGGCTCGGGCGCGAAGGCGGAGGGGGCGAAAACTCTACAAATATGTCGCACTGTCGCGGCTTCGTGGCGTCGCTGCGCGGGGGCGAAGGCGGAGGGGGCGCACCAGCTGCTTGGGGGGGGGGGCGAAGGCGTGGGCGCGGGGGGAAGGGGCGGGCCGCGGGGGGCTGGGGCGCTCGCCCAGGAGGGCCGATGGAGGCCCGCGGCTCAGGAGCTAGGGTTGACGGCGCAGGGTTCAGCCGCTCAAGGCTCAGGAGATGGGCCCTTCATCCATTGGCCCTCAGCATTTAGACTAGACGTCAGACTAGGAGCTTTGGACGGAAGAATTAAAACATGTAGGCGCGGCGCGCTGGGCGCGACACATCGGGCGCCCGGCGTAGCTGGGCGTGAAACGTCGGACTTAAGAGCTAGGAGCTAGGACTTCGGACCTGCGGACAGCGCGCGAGGGCCCAAGGTTGCTCGGGGCGGCGCGCGCGCTTCGCGAGCCCCGGAGCCCCGACGGCCTCGGCGCGCAGCCCGCATGGCGCCATCCCTTTGCGACCGCGCCCCCCCTCCCCCACGCCCTGGCCCCCTCTCGGCCCGCCCGCCCCGCGTTGGCGCGCCTCTGGCGCGTCTCGCTGCCGCTCCGCCCCCCGCGTTTTCCTCGGGGGCCTGCTGGCATGCCCGCGCGGCGTCTGTCCGCCAATTTCGACGGCTCTCGCCCATCGCTTGACCACTGCGCCGCTGGCGCCCGCCTCCAGGCGCGCTGCCCTGGCCGGTCGAATGCCAGAACAGATCGAACAGAAAATTAAACAACTGTGCATCTAAGCAACTGGGGCCCCGAGAACGCGCGGCGGGCGCGATTGCGCCTTGGCCGCGCAAAAGGAGAAGCCAGCACATTCTATATGCGCCTCTTGCGCGCGGGCGGGCGGGGGGGAGGCTTGGCGCGCGCGGGGGGGGGGGGGGGGTACTTAGCGCGCGCTGCGCGCGCCCCTCATGCCCCCCCGCCGCCCCACCCCCCCTCCTTTCACCCCCCCCCCCCTCCCCCGCCAACCCCCCCCTTCTTGCCGCGCCCCCCCCGGACTTCTCCGCCCCCCGCGCCCGCCTTTTGCGATGTCGGGGCCTGCTCGCCGGTTCGGTCAGGGGTGGAGCACCCTTGCGCTGGCGCGTTGGGAAACGTATTGTCGTTACGCCGGTTCTGTTCAAAATGCAGCAAAATGTATCAAAATTCTATAGTCGTTTCACCGGTTTGCTCAAATTGTATCAAAAATGTATCAAAAATCGATAGTCGTTTCACCGGTTTGTGAAAATTGTATCAAAAATGTATCAACATTCTATTGAATTTCGATCAACCTTTCACCGGTTTGTGCGCAATCCGATAAACGGTTTCACCGGTGCGGTCGGAAACCGATCAACGGTGTCGTTGGCTGGCGTAGTCAGCAAACGATCAGCGCTTGGGCTGGCGCGCTTGCCATCGCGTCGCTCGCCCTCCACCCCCCTTCACCGCGCCCCGCGCGTCGCGAGAACATCGGCGCGCCAGCGGCCCTCGGCCTTGCACGCCGCGCCGCGCGCGCCTACTCCTTGCCCGCGCCGCGCGGTGCGCTTCGACATTCGCCCGGCGGACCGGAAAGCCCGTCGGCGCGGCCACTGCAAGAGAGGCGCGCGAAGACAATCTGAGCCCTTCTGCTTCGGCGAAGGAGCGCGGGGCCGCGACTGCCGCGGAGAAGCTGGCACCGTCGCGGAAACTCTCGAAGGCCAACTGGCGGCCGCGGGCGGCGAGCGGCCGCCGCTCGCCGAACGCTGCCAGCATCCCCCATGGCTGCCAGCTCCATTGCCTGCGGCGCATAACACACAACTCACTTGCTCCGCGTCGTAGGGTGAGTACCCATTGCGCGGGGGCGATGTACTGAGCAGGTGGGGAATGGCTCAAGACTCAAGGCTCAAGGGCTTTAGAATGTTCAAGCTTGGGGCTTGGGGCCCATGAGAATGGGCGCGGCATGCTCGTGCCCTCGAGCTGGCTAGCTTGACTCCCAGATCCGTACTCCCATACTCCTACTCCTACTCAGTCCTACTCCTTACTTCCTACTCACTCACAAACCGATCCCTAGGCCCCTAGGCCTAGGGCCTAGGGCCTAGGCCCTACTCCCTATTCAGCCCCATTCAATTCTACTCTCTTCCCCTTCTCGGCCCCCCATTCACCACTTTCTCTTCCCCCTTCACCCCTCAATGACCTCTCCTCCGTCCCGTCTCCCCCCCCCCTCCCCTCTCTTTGTTCCTCCTTCCCCTTTTCTGCTCTTCCCTCCTGCCTCCCGACTCCCCAAGATGCAATCCGACGGCGTTTGTCGACGTCGTGGATATGGTCGTCGTCGTTGTCGTTCTCGTCCTCGTCGTCATCATCGTCGTCGTGTTCGTCGTCGCCGTCGCCCTCGCCGTCGCCGTCGCTGCCGTCTCCGTCGCCGTCACCTTCGCCGTCGCCGCCGTCGTCGTCGCCGCCTCCGTCGTCGCTGTCGTCGCCGTCGCCGTTGTTGTCGCCGATGTTGTCGTCGCCGTCGTCGTCGGTCGTCGATCGTCGCCGTCGCCGTCGTCTTCAGTGCCATCGGAAGGCAAATTTACGTTTATGGCGCGCACGTAACGCTGTTTTTGCGAGGCCGACGT
This sequence comes from Prorocentrum cordatum, assembly GCA_963575745.1. Lineage (NCBI taxonomy): Eukaryota > Dinophyceae > Prorocentrales > Prorocentraceae > Prorocentrum > Prorocentrum cordatum. Next base: position 1,173,683 of record CAUYUJ010009335.1, read on the forward strand.
AGCGCCCGATAGGGGCAACAATCGATCTATCGATGCGCGAGCTCACCCTGAAATGGTTTAGTGGTTTTGCCAACGGCAGGAAAAACGTCGATAGGATTGCCAACACCTAGAAAAACACTCAATAGCTTCCTGCAACAAGTAATGAAAACTCCAATACATCCGCCAACTCATTTTTGATAGCCCTTAAAAGCTCTATAGGTTCTGCCAATACGACGAAAAATGTTCTATACATTCGCGAGCACATATTCAATCGAAATTTATTAGGAAAATATTATCGTGGTTATTGAGAAGACGCCTACTTAGTTTTAGCGTAATACGACAGCTCCCAATCCCACCCGCAAGTTTTTAGCTTCGCATATTTTGCAAGAGCAGCGGTCATGGAACATATATCGACATGGTCATTCGGTGTCCTCTGCTTCTGAGACATACAGTAACAAAACTGATGGATTGGCAGCTAGTGGGCTTGAGCAAAAATGGTTACGGATGCACACGTGGTGGCCACGATAAATGCAAGACAACATTGCGAAACAAAACACGGAAGTTAGACAGATCCAGACCAATTGATGGCCCAATCTTTAAACATCCTCTGTTCAATATTCGCACCTTTTTTTTACAGATCCTCACATATTATGTTTAGCGAAATGGGAAATCTTTAAAAATCTATAGATTTCGAGAGTCTGGGTGGGCACCTCCCCCGGGGCCGGATTTGTGAGGATGTCTCAAGCGAGGGCGCCGGTTTGGGATTCGTCACCGGATCCAGCGGATCTGTCCGGAAACGGTGCCGGAGGCCGCTCTGGGCTCCTCTGGGCACCTCCCCCGGGGCCGGTTTTGTGAGGATGTCTCAAGCGAGGGCGCCGGTTTGGGATTCGTCACCGGATCCATCTCTGTCCGGAAACGGTGCCGGAGGCCGCTCTGGGCTCCTCTGGGCACCTCCCCCGGGGCCGGTTTTGTGAGGATGTCTCAAGCGAGGGCGCCGGTTTGGGATTCGTCACCGGATCCACCGGATCTGTCCGGAAACGGTGCCGGAGGCCGCTCTGGGCTCCTCTGGGCACCTCCCCCGGGGCCGGTTTTGTGAGGATGTCTCAAGCGAGGGCGCCGGTTTGGGATTCGTCACCGGATCCAATCCACGGATCTCTGTCCGGAAACGGTGCCGGAGGCCGCTCTGGGCTCCTCTGGGCACCTCCCCCGGGGCCGGTTTTGTGAGGATGTCTCAAGCGAGGGCGCCGGTTTGGGATTCGTCGGCGGATCCACGGATCTGTCCGGAAACGGTGCCGGAGGCCGCTCTGGGCTCCTCTGGGCACCTCCCCCGGGGCCGGTTTTGTGAGGATGTCTCAAGCGAGGGCGCCGGTTTGGGATTCGTCACCGGATCCAGCGGATCCACCGGATCTGTCCGGAAACGGTGCCGGAGGCCGCTCTGGGCTCCTCTGGGCACCTCCCCCGGGGCCAGTTTTGTGAGGATGTCTCAAGCGAGGGCGCCGGTTTGGGATTCGTCACCGGATCCAGCGGATCTGTCCGGAAACGGTGCCGGATGCCGCTCTCCTCTGCTCCCCGCGCCGGGGGTGAGGATGACGGTAGTTCCACAGAAACTCCCTCAAATCAGTGTTCTGACGCTGGTGGGTGGTCTGCGCGATTCGGCCTTATCCCGTTGTCTCCGGTCGTGGCCCGCGGTCTTTGGTCGTGGTCTCTGGACGTGGCCCCTGGTCTCCAGCCTGTAATACCCAGCATCTAGAACAGCATCGTACGTTATAGCCCATGGTTCCGTAGCTTAGGATGCACCCGAAGAGTACATCTATGTGCATATTATATATCTATGTATATATATACACACAAACTGCAGTGGCGCTTCGCGCCATGCACCTTGCTCGTTGAAATTTGGTATGCCGGCGAAATAGCAGGAAGGTCAAGCCGACAATTTAGCCATAAGTCCTTGTTGCCTTTTCCAGCATCGTCGCTATACTTATGTCATTCGTTATCCTTTCTCTATGCCTCTGTTTCCTTTTTGTTCGCCAAACCCTGCGCACATTCCCCATGCTCCTCAGCTCTTTTTTGCGGAGTGCTCCTCCTTGGAGAGCCTCTGGGGGCCTCACAAAAGTTGTTTCAGGCTTTCTTAAGGCCTTATGGAGGCCTCCTGGGCGTACTCTGGGGGCCTCCGGGGGCTTCCTCGGGCCACCCTGCCTCCAACCGCGGTCTCCCTGAACGACAGGGTCACGATTCGGAATGCTTCGGAGGGTGTCTTTGGGCCATCTTGGGCCGCCATGGGGCTCTCTGAGGGCCATCTTGGACCCGTGTTGTGCCGTTTTGGGGCTCTCTTGGACTGCTTGGAAGCCCTTTCGGATGGTTGTGGGGCGATTTTGGAGCCCCCCAGGCGGCTTCGAACGCCCAGAAGACCGCCGTCTTGGAGCGTCGGGAAGCCGAATAGAGGAGAACCGCAGACTTCACCAACAACCAACAGAGAATCAATGATTTTTGCCTCGGGGGGCCTTCTTAGAAGTGCTCTTGGAGGCCTCTTTGGGGCCGTCCTGGAGCCCTCTTGGGCCATCTTGAGGTCACGTCGGTCACTCTTGGAGCGCTCTTGTGCTGTCTTGGGGGTCTCTGGGACGTCTCCGATGACCCCCCTGATCGCCCTAGTTGTGCTGGGAAGGCTTGGCAAAACGCCCTGCGAGGCCCGGGGGGCCGCTTCGAGGCCCGTCTGGAGGTTCCCAAAGCCCCAGATCCCGAGAGTCCGGTTTTCCCCCCGCCCGGGCTTGCAAAGATATAGGAAGAGGAATATATATACATATATATATATGTATATATATATACACCAGAACTGAAGTAGCCCAGCCACTCTCAGTAGTCTTTCGTGTTCAGTCGTCTTCTTTTTCTGACAAAGTTCCTGCGCGCCTGGGAAGGCGACGAACTCCCAACCGGCCAGCAACTTGATAACCTGATCGTCCCACTGACGCACAGTTTGGGAGACGGCCATTCCAACAGAACGAAGCGCATCAATTCCTGGAAAGCTCGAGAGCGAACCAAAGACGGAGGCAGGGCGATAAGCCAGTGGGTCAAAGCGGCTGGCAACTCCAGAACTGTCTACCTACGCACCCTTCACTCGTGTCTCCGCACGCGCCACCAGGCACACCTGGAAGTGAAGCGAGGATCGACGCAGGCCCTTCCGCAGACGGGGACGCGCCCAACGCGCAGTCACACTCCAGCGAACCCCGAGCGACTTTGCCACGGACAACGAGCCTGGCATTGAGGACCCAGCTCCAATACAAATCAACCAGAACGGAATTCCAGCTGGCACCAGCGCCACGCTCGAAGTCAGGGCGGACACGTGGGAACCGATCCTGGGCAGGTGCCGAAAAGTGGGTTCCGCTCGGACGAAGCCGTCCCAACGTGGGAGGATGTCAAAGCAGAGTACGACCAGGAGCTCCCTGCTCCAGCACCTGCCCAGCCTGTTGCCCTGACCGGCGAGGCTCAGGAGGGGAAAAACACACACAGACACAATTTGTCGTCGATTCCCCAGAAAATATTTGAAAATATGGGAAGTGGGGGGGAAAGACAAAACCCAGAACGGGAAAATATGGGAAATCCTGTGATTAGTGTCTATTCGTTTGTGTGTCCCAGGGTCCCTTCAGAGGCCTTGATCCACTTCATCCGGACCCGTCCCGGAGCCAGGGCCTGGGGGGAGGGCAGGTGGGCCTCTACAGAAGCCCAAACGTTCCCTGACGAAGTCCTTCGCCTCTTGGCCAAAGCGCTGAGGGCAACGAAACGCACGGGGCAAGTTCCGGAGCCCCATCTGCACATGCCAAACTCATGCCGTCGGAAAAGAAAAGGCGAGTTCCCATTGAACGACCTATGCTTCCCGCCATTTCCATATGGATGCACGCTTGGGAGACACCAGCACACTCCAACCTTGCACCCTGGAAGGCCCGCTGGACCCACCCAGCTAACTGCGGCGCGGTACCACGCGCCACGATAGGAGGTGTCAGCACGATACTAGCGCTGGAGGTCGAACGCGCACGCACGTCGGCAAAAGTGTTTCGGCAACCTCGTCACGGACATCGGCCTCAACCAGGCGTCGCGCGCCGGATGTCCGCCCGATATCGTGCAAGCCAGGCGACACTTCTACGGTGACCGCTAGAGATATATTCGCATGGGAGGAGCTTGCTCCAGACCCCTAGCGGGCACCAGCGGTCACCTTCAAGGCAGCTCTTTCTCTTTTTGACGACATGGCATCCCCCATGCGCGCATGGGCCAAGCGAAAGAACCAGCATGCGCCTCGAACACTGAGCACAACGTTTGTCGACGACAGCAATTCCGCGACCCCCGCTGCCAAAGAGCTCCAAACATCGCTTGACGTGGCCCTCCTCTTCGACCGGGCTGTCACTGGCCAGAAAATTCACCCTTGCAAAGTGGTCGCTTGGGCCATGGGCGATGAGCTCCACCGCAAGGTGGCTGCCCTTCAGCTTCACGGGCGTCTACGCGTCCACTACACGCTCGACACCGGGCGGAGCTGGCAGGGAATTACAGCAATTTGCGCATCGCCCGTAGCAGGCGATGCTTATTGGAACCTGGAGGCCGGCGCCGGCGCCAGGGCACGACGGGTTCTCGCAAGATTCCCTCGCATCGGGCGGCCCCCCGGAGGTGCCCAAGCGAGAGCTCGATCAGCAAGGCCCCTCGCTGCCAGCGCGTGCGCCACTGGCGCCGACGCCCATGCGCCCAGCCAGAAGAGCTAGAAACCTCTTGCAACCACGCGGCACTTGCCGCCGCCAGGCCCAAAGTCGGCAACGCTCAGAGGGGGTGTGGGGGAGGGGGTGGGGAGGCTTCTTAGAAACACCCTTGCTTCTTAGAAGGCGCGGGCGCTGTCTGTGGATTTAGGGCTGGCGCGTTCTGAGAAGCAGCCTTCCGCTAAGAAGCCCCCCCCGCCCCCCTTCCCCCACTGCGCGCGCCGCCAACACAGGGACCTCCTGGATCTCACAATGTGCCCTCCAGGCTCTAGTTATACTGCGCCCCATCGGACTTGGCGCCGTCGCGCAACTGGCAGCTGGGCGCGGGCTGAGAGGGAAAGCGCGGATAGACACCACTCTTGGCGCCAAAGCCGCAGAGCTGCAGGGCCAGCGCACTGCTTCCAAAGCGGAGGTCCAGTGTATAAGACGTGACGGATCCTTGCCCAAATCGGCTGGAGTGGGCCAGCTCATGCACGATGCACGACGACAGGGGCGCCCCCCTGTCATGGGCCCGCCTGCCAGCGAGGTCGTTCACGCAGGTGCCCCGCGCGTCACCTGGAAGGTCCGCCCTGCGGCGCGCCCCCGCTGCCAGACGCGACCTGGGCGCCGTCGCCGCGGTCGACGCGTGGTCGCTCCGAACGAAAGGCACGGCCAAATGCGCCGCGTGGCAATTCGGCCCCCTCTCACCGAGCGCGTTCCACTACTTGCAAAGTGCCTACTCGCAAACGTCCGAAAAACACATGTCTGCTTTGATGTAATTTATCGTAGATCCCCTGCGACGGATCCAGGCCATTTGCGAGTAGTGGAACGCGCTCGTCTACCCTCTGCAACTGCCACCGCGGGAGCAACCACGCCCAGCAGAGAAAAGCGCGGCGGGCATCTCTGTCGACCCGTCGCCTCTGCGCAGATGGTGTCGCCAAGAGGGAGAAAACCAGGAGCTCGCCGCCCGGAAATACCCCTGCCGGGAATTGGAGGGGAGGCTGCTTTGAAAACAGTGGCCACCGACCGCAGTGACGAGACTTGCCGCCGCCGCGCACTAGACACTACACATTGTTCATTTCTAATTCTTCGAGGGTTCTTTGATTTTTTGGGGGGCCAACATCCTTTCATGTCTAATTCTTCTGTCCTGGGCCTCTTCCTGGCCACTGGGGGGCCAGGAAAAATTAGAAACGAGCACAATTAGACATGAGCACGATTAGAAATGATCGACGTGTACGGCTTTCTTAAGAAGGGTTCCCAGCTCCTTGATCACCAAGTTGGCCCAGCCGAGGACGACCTCCCGCGGCCCGTCCCGCGGTCGTCGCCAGAGAGCCCCGACGTCTGCGAGGAGTGCATCCACGACGCCTGGGCCTGGCGGGCGCGCGCTGCCACCGATGGGCCCGCTCGCGCCGGGCCCATCCGCTTCGCGCCAGGGCCGGCTTCAGAGCATACTATGGCCCGGATGACCGGCTCAACCATTCAGCATTCAGCTCGGGTGCGCAGGCTGGCGCAGTCCGCTCAAAGGGCCGAATTTCGGTTGAGGGCCAAGTTGTCGTCGACGGTTTCGCGGGCCTCCCAAGCGGCAAGCAACCGCGACGCGCGGGTGCCCAGTCCGTTCTTGGCAGAAGATCCGTTCGTGTCCTCCAGGCCAAGCAGGACGTGACATGTCCACAGGTCAGAAGGCAGAGTCCCACCTGGGTGAGCGAGGCAGCGACGGTGGGCGCGCCATGTCGACTGCTGAGGCTTTCAACCGCCACGCAGATGAATTCGCAACGTCTGGCGCGCGCCCGCGCAGCGCACCACGCGGCCTCGCCAAGGCGGCCATGACTCCGGGCTCGCAAGGCGGCCCCGCTTATCTCGACGGTCCACCAAGGCCTGACTACTTCATTCACCTCTGCGAATGGGCGGGCCTGCCAGACGATTTCGAATGCGAGGAACAAGACCCTCTAAGGCTTGGAGCGTCTCTGAGCGAAAACGAAGGTCACGACGCCCCCCTCCCAAAGTCACAGCAGAGACGGCCGCGGCGATCACGGTGATCACCAGCATCTGAGCCAGCCAAGACATCTCCGACGGCCAGGAGCAAGCCGCCCACAGTTGACAGGATCAGGCCATGACCACTAGTCTTATGATGTTCCAACCTACTTTAACCTTGACCACCAGAAAGAATTTCGAGAGCCAGAAAAGAACCCCCAAACTCGAGGGTTTTCACGTGCCGGGCCCTGGGAGACACTGTTTCGACACTGCTTCGACACTCTTTCGACATTCTTTTGACACTTTTCCGGGTGCTCGAAATTATTTCTTGGATGTGGTCTTTTTTGTAGGATGGGAACAACATAACACTAGTCACCAACACCACCGAGCCATCTCCCCCTCCCACCTGGGCACAGAGAGCAGCGAACGGCCAGTTGCCGCTGTCGGAACAGGGCTCGGCGCGACGGGGACAGCGAACAGACCGTAGGCAATCTCTCACGCAGCACCTGTCAGTGGCCAATCGGCAGCGGTACGACGACCTCGGAACGCCCTCCTCGACATCAGCAACGCGCTGCATCAGCGGGCCAACCACCTTGCCCAGTCTCTCCAGCACATCCAGGAGCAGTCAGCTCCTCTGCTTGACACGCTCCACCGAGCACAAGTTTCTTGGGACGGCCTCCAGCAGGCCTTCCGACCTGCCGCTTCCCTCTGGCGTCCCTCCAGGACAGCCTCCAGGCCTGCTGTGCTGCTCGGCGCGCGGCACGCCGGTGCTGGCGCCCCTCCTCTTCCAGTGGGCTCCACGAGCAGCTGACTCCTGTTCGATTGTCTTCCTATTGGGCCGCCGCGGGGGATGCTCCAAGGTGGCGCCGCCACTGTCTGGGCGCCGCATCGCGCATCATGTCAAAGTGCGCGCGCAGCCGGCGTCTCTCTGTCCGCGCGCGTGGCGGGCGAGTTTCGCCCTTATCACCGCTTCCCGTCTTTGCTTTCCAGTCGGGGTCCCCGCAGGCCGCGCCAGGGGGGGAGTCTCCCCGCCCCCGCTCGCACAACACAACCGGCGCCTTCCGCCACATCAGGTGGGCGCGGCTGGAGCCTGCTCCCGTGCGCCCGGACGGCCATTTCGCCCGAATTGTTGCGATCTCTGTTTTGTGTTCTCTCGCGTTATCTCTCTCTCTCTCTCTATCTCTCCCTCTCTCTTTGTTGATTTAGCTCCCTGTCTCTTTGTATGTCTATATGTGTTTTTTTTTTTTCTCTCTCTCTCTCTCTCTATATACATATATATTTGTATCGCACGTCATCGTCGTCATCATCCTTCTCACCTTTAACAACAACAGCTCCCCCTCCTCTGCTCGAGGTTGCCGCAAGGCGCCCCACGGATGTGGTGAGGTGTCTGCAAGCTCCACCATGCCGTTAGGCATGAACTGCATGTTTGCGAAAAGCAGTCCGTTTCGATTTCTATTGATTGCGACCTTGAGGGGCAGCGGATTTCATGTGCGAGAAAATGTGTTGGCGAGCAGCCTCGGAGCAGTCCGAAATATGGTTCCATCGCCTGTGAGGTCATTACGCACCATGAGCTCGAACTGCACCCAATCACGTCTTGATGCTGGTACGAGCCCTGAGCAGATGGTAGTCAAACAACGGGCTGTAGCAGTCGACGCGCGCCTCCGCCCCGCTCACGAGCAGACGCATCGGTTCGCCATGACGTGCGCCTCACGGGGCCTGGTCTTGCCAGGGATTGGCCCCGATGTCGTGCCTTGTCTGCAGCAGCTGCCCACCGTGCGCAGACTGCTGGTTGTACGACAAGTTGCCGCTGGCAATCTGGAGACCGATTTGGCTCCCAAGCTGACCCTCGGCCCAGCCAGCCGTCTCAGAGAAGGAGCGCCAGGCACCATGGGCGGTGGCGGAAGTGTCGGCCCATGCACTCAAGACACTACAAGAAAGAACCACTCGTACTCGGAAGGGGCTCGATGCTCCTCAGGCCATTGGACTCCACGGCTGTTCCTCTAGGGCTTCTCGTGCACACAGGCGCTCCGGAAAGGGGCTTCGTTTTTTTCTTGGGCTTTCCTTGTGGTAGCAGCTCGACTGTATCCATCGTCTCCGAGATTCTGGGGCCAGCGTTCAGCGCGGATCCGTTTCGACCCGATTGTTCCGAATCGGTATCAGTTCCAGCCGGCTCGATTCGATCCGATTCCGATAGTCCGACGATCCGGTCGCGTTGTTGTGCATCTTGGCGCGGCCGATCCGATTCGATTTCGGCTCCGTGCCGATGCGGCCCGATCCGAATCAGATCCGACGTCCGGGCTCGATGTCGACGGATCGTGCGTCCAGCGCAGATCTCTCTTCGAAGACGTTTGTTCTTTGCCCGTAGCTTCATGAGCTGACACATGTCACCCATATTTATAGGACCCCTAGAATTCCAGGGGTGGGGTTGGGCAATGGGTGTCTTTTGTCAGATGGAGGCCCCCGCTCGAGCGGGAGCCCCCCCCTCGGGCCCGGGTCCGACAGCCCGCGCGCGTACCTATGGCGCCCTCATCTCCCTGCCTTTCCCCATTCCTTCGCCTCCCTGCAGGTTGAGTGCGTGTCCGGTCCCTCGAGCGTGCGCGTCCCGAGCTTGTCCCAGCCTCTGGCCCACCTGCCACCTCGCATTGCACAGCGTGTCGCCGGGGCCGCCGCCGCGACACGCGGAGCAGCCGTTCCCGAGACGGGAGCTGTCCAGGCCCGAGCCGCAGCGCGCGCGGCCCGCCGGCGCGAGGCCGCGCGGCCAGCGGCTCGTCCGCGGGCGCCGGCCGCCGCATATAATATACGGGCGCCGCGGGCGGCAGCGGGAGAGCCGCGATGTGGCCGCGCCCGGGGCGCGCGGGCCGCGGGCTCCTGGCCGCCGCCGCCGCGGCCGCCGCGGGCGCGGCGGCGCCGCTCCACGCGGCGCGGAGGCGCGCGCCGCCGGGGGATCCCGCGTGCTGGGCGTTCGGGGCTCACGCAACTCGGTACGCGCGAAGGGGGTGCGGAAGGAGCGGGGGCGAAGACCGGCAGCAGCTCCTGGACACTTTGGACAAGGCTCGCTGTCGGCGTTGCTGCGGGCATTGTCCATGCGAGGCAGGCGGCCGCCGGCCCAACAGCGGCCGCTGTCGGTTTGGGGCGAAAATTTGTTGTCGGGCATCGTACCCAAACTTTCCGTGCCCTTTTCGGGCGTCCAAAGTAACGGGGGTCACCGCCAACGGGGGTCAGCAAATCTTCTCCAAGATCCTCTGGCTGGCCCGAGTTTGGGAGCCCTGGAGCCGATCCCGCTCCAAGTCCTCGCCTTCCGCTGACCCCGGTTTGGGAGAAAGGCGACCAGCCGGGCTTCCGCGATAGGGCCCTGGCCGACCTGGCTTCGGGCTGACCCGGGTCAGTGCGTCCCCGAGGTGCAGGGTTACAGCTGGGAGGTGTGCTGCGCGGAGCACCTCGGGCCTGGGGGGAACGCGCAGTGCTGGGACGCGGCGTTCCAGTTCGGGTCGTGCTGCTTCCTCCCAGAGGGGCAGGTGGGCCCACCAGGCACGGAGGAGCCTGCCGAGGCGCTGGGCGACTCGGCCGCGGCGGGCGCCTGCCCGCCGGAGGGCGGTGGGCTCGACCCCGCCTGCCCAGCCGTTTGGGCGGGCCCGCCTGCCGACGAGCTGATCGCTGGGCCCTCCCCGCAGCTCTTGGGCATTGGCGTCTTCAAGAACTACAGGCCGCAGAAGGACTGCTTCTGGGGCGCGGGGGGGTTCACCTTCGAAGGCTGCTGCGACCTCAGCCTCGGGCCAGAGGGGGACACGTCGTGTTGGGACCCATTGCACACGTTCTTCTATTGTTGCGTCGTGTCGGAGAGGCCTGCCTTGGCTTCCCAGCCGAGCAGCACGTCGGCGCCGACGCCAGGAGCAGAGCTGTCTCGCAGGCCTCCCTTGGGCGATGAGTGCTGGAGCGCGGGGTTCACCTGGCACCACTGTTGTCGCACAGAGGGAGGCGAGTGCTGGGATGATGTGTACACGTATTTGGGTTGCTGCGTGGGCATCGAGCTTTTCCGGCAAGAGTTGATGGTAGTGTCTCGTGGGGATTCGCTGTACAGGTGTTTACATGCCAGCGCCAAGCTCACCCTAGATACCTCCGTGAAACCCATGCGGTGCGCAGGCCGATACTTTTATCTGGCGCACGTTGCCGCCTACCAGGTAGAGACACCCCTCGATCATTGGCCATGGTGGCAATGGGTGTTATCGGACCAGCAGCTGGCCGACAAGCTCGTCGTTGAGGAGACGAGACCACTGCGACCATTGATGGTGCAGTTCGTGGGAGGTCTTTGCGTTCCTCTCGCGTGCGACAAGGACGCTGTGGCCGCTCACCTGGCGCCGCGCTTGGCGCCCTGGTGGCGGCACCCCCCGCGCACGCCCAGCGCGATCAACGCCAGCCACGCTAATGTGCCGCCGCCAGTGGCTGCCCGGCGGCCATACCACGATTTCCAGGACGCGTGGATGTCTCCGCGGCCGCCCTACGACGCCCGAGACGGCGGCGGGCGGCGCCCCGCCGGCTACGAGTTCGTGCTCTTGGAGCACCGGTGGGGGTGGCGGCTGGGGCCGCGCGGACAGGCGCTGCTGCTGCTGCTGGCGCTGCCTGCCGCGCTGGGCTGCGCGCTCACGGTTCTGAGCGTGGGCTCCCCCGGGGCCGCAGCACGCGCGCTGTCACCATGGCAGAACTTGTGCCGCCTCGGGCGCTCCCGGGGGCCGGCGGGCTTCGACGTTTGCCGAGTGATCCTGGGCTGCTGCGTGCTCTACATCCACGTCGTGGACCACGGCGCCTGGCTGGCGATCGACAGCGGGAGCGGGGCGGGGCTGGTCAACGTCGCGTCTTTCGCTCTTCACAGGGTCAACGTGGGCTTCGCAGTCCTCACGTGCTACCTGAACGTTGTGCGGCGTCGGGGGCCGCGCCCGGGCGGCCCGGTCGCTTGGCTCGCGGGGCTGCGGAAGCACTTCACGCGGAGATGGCTGTCGATCGCTCCAGTTGCCGGAGTCTGGACCTTCGTATATGTGTTCGTGTTTGTGGAAGAACTGCCCGTGAATGCGATGCTGAAGAGCCAGGACTTGTTCCATTGGTACACGATCGGTCGCGACAGTTGCGCCCACCCCGCGCACCTGTGGCCCAGCGTGCTGCTGGTGCATGAGGCTGTCTTTGCTTCCCGCTCGCCGTGCCACAACATGGACATATTCGAGGGCCTGTTTGCCGTTGAGCTTGTCACCTTCGCGCTCTCCTCCGCCCTGACCCCCCGCACGGCGGCGCTGGCGGCAGCCGCTCTGTGGGCACCAGCTGTGCTGTGGGACAGGAGCCGTGTGGAGCTCGGTGCCCACTTCGACGGGGGCGGCCACGGGTTCCACACCCTGCTGCCGGCCGCCCTGGCGGTCGTCTCGATCGGCTCTGCCGTGCGTGCGACTTCCGAGGCCACAACGGGCAGCGCCGCTGGGGCCGCGGCGCGCGCGGCGCGGTGCGACCTCGACGGTGCGAGGCGCAGGAGCTGGGCCCATGGGCTGGTGGGGGGCTCACTCGTGGTGCTCAGCTCGGCACAGGACCTCCTCACGACTGGCCCTCCCCACGGCGGCCCCCTCTGGCGCGGGCTGGCAGAGCGGCTGCGGGCGCTGCACCCGCCCGGCAGGGACTACGTGCTCGCCTGCCACCTGTACGAGCTCCCGTTCGTGCTGGGCCTTTTCCTGCTGCTCAGGTCGGAGACGAAAAAACGGCATAAGCATAAACTCTCGGAGTTCCAAAAGTTTATGCTCATGTTGTTTCTGTCCCTCTGTGCTCAGGGTCGCCGACGAGCGACGGCCAGAAGAGGAGCACGCGGCGCGGTGGTCGTGCTTCAGGGCCCTTGCGAGGCTCATGGCCGGCGTCAACATCTCCGAGCTCTTCGTGCTGCACTACTCCGCCGGCTACCTGCACCAGGAGCCGTGGGAGGCCACGGCCTTCTCCATCCCGCAGGGGGCAGCTCCGCACCACCACCGTGCCCGGCCAGGGCCAACCTGATGCGCCCTCGTGGCCGGGGCCTTGGAGGGCCTGCGCGCCACCCATGGCTGCCATGGCCAGGCGTGGCGCCCGGAGTTTCCGCGTCGTGGTGTCTGGTTGGAAGCGTGGACCCCCAGATGCCTGGGCCCTTTCCCCAGGGCTGGCTGTTCATCCCGAGTCGCCTCCCCTGCGTGCGTGCGCCGCCAGGGGGGTGGGTGTGGGCCACTGACAGCTTGTGTTTATGCAGGTGCTTCCTCGTCTCCCCGCCCCCTCGAGCCGCGAAAGAAGAACGACACACGGTGTTTCGTCAGTTTCGGGCGTTGGGTGTCTTCGTCGGAGTCCCAGAACCGTCGAACAACGGCTGGGGAGGAGGGCCCACGCCTTTGAGGAAATCGCGACGCCCGGAGTTGCTCCTCCCTGCGCTGGGGGTGCGGATGCCTCCTGCGGGCCCGTGCTCGGGCTGGCCCTCGCGACGCTGGCGGCCTCGGCCGCCCTCTCCCTGGCGCTCTTCCTGCTCGTCGAGGGGCCCGTGGCCGCGCTCTCCGCGGGCAGCCCGCCGCGGCGCGGCGAGGAGGGCCCCACCGCGCGCGAGCGCGGGCCGCGGGCGACCACGCGGGCGGAGGGCCCCACCGCGGCGGGGGACAAAGCCCTCGGCTCCGCGCGTCGCGAGGTCTTGCGCCGGGCGTGTCCGCCCGCGGTCGGCCCCCTTCGGGGCCTTCGCGGGCCGATCCGGCTCGGAAGCCTCTGGTGGGGTCGGCTCTGGTCCCGAGAAGCCGCGCCGCCCCCCGCGAGGGTCTCCTCCTCCTCCTCGTCCTCCTCCTCCTCCTCGTCCTCGTCTTCGTCCTCCTCCTCCTCCTCCTCCTCCTGCTCCTCCTCCTCCTCCTCCTCCTCCTCCTCCTCCTCCTCGTCTTCGTCCTCCTCCTCCTCCTCCTCCTCCTCGTCCTCCTCCTCCTCCTGGTCATGGTGTCTGCCTGCGGTGCCGCAGCTCTGCTCCGCGGCGGCGCAGCCCGCTCGCTGCCTCTGCGGCCTCCCGCGCTCTGCCTCTGCGTGCCGCCCTTCCCGCCCGCGTTCCGCCCCCCGTCCCTGTCCCCGCTGCCCTGTCTCTCGTTGCCCGCCTTTCCCCGTCTCGTTCTCTCGGGGCTGGACAGACCTCCTACCCTGACACGTCGATTAGTGAACTGGCTGTGTTTGGTTCGCGGGAGGGCGTCGCGGCCGTCGTTTTTTGCGGGTCCAGGTCCATCGGTTTCGGTCCCAGGCCGTTTTCACTAAGGGGAGGTCTACGAAAGGGAGGTTTGTCCAGCGCCGATTCTTGAGCGTGTGGATGAATCTCGAGGATGCAAGTGCGCCAGAAAGCGCAGCCACCTCCCGGACCCCCGAGTTCTCCGGGCAGGGGGTGGTCAGGGATGACTAACTCCTGGCTCGGGCCCCCCGTTCTCGAGCCGGAGTTGCCCCGGATTGCATTCAACTCCCGGATCACTTGTTTTCCATGTGTGCTCCCCAAACAGGCGCTATTTCCAGATCGAGCGGTTCCAGGGATGTCCCGGGGTACATTGGGGACACCAAAAGTGCCCTACGCGGACCAGCTTCGTGTCACAGAACTCGGGTGCCCAACTGGTGGGCCGCCCCGCGGCAGGGGGAGAATGCGCATCCGTCTCCTGTTTGTCCAGCCTCGCGGACGCGAGAGCTGCCCAGCGTACGTAAAAAGCAGTCGCCCTCAAGAGACGACATCTTGGGGGGATCTGGAGTGTCTGGAACCGGCGATCTGGGGTGTCTGCTCAGGAGGGAAAGAAACACACAGACACAATTAATCGTCGATTCCACCCTAAGATATGGGAACATAGGGGAAAAATTGGGGGGAAGACGATAACCCCGAAAACATGAGAAAATATGGGGACTCTTGTTATTTGTGTGTATTTAGTTGGGTGTCCCAGGGCCCCTTCAGAGGCCTTGATCCACTTCATCCGGGCCCGTCCCGCAGCCAGGGCCTGGGGGAAGGGCAGGTGGACCTCTACAGAAGCCAAAACGTTCCCTGACGAAGTCTTCCGCCTCTTGGCCAAAGCGCCGAGGGCAACGAAACGCACGGGGCAAGCTCCGGAGCCCCGTCTGCACACGCAAAACTGAAGCCGTGTGTATTTTATTATGTGTCCCAGGGCCCTTTCAATTTGGAATCCACTGCCCCTCTGTTCTGAAGCAGTTGTAAAGGAGGGGGTACAGAGGACAGGTTGTTGACACAGTTTGGAGGAATTCGTGAATTCAGTTTGGGTCGGGCTTGACGCGCCTCGAAGAAAGCGCGCGCACCCGAATCGCAAGCACATGGCTATATGCGGACCCAGGACAGTTTGCTTCCCGTCGTCGTACTCGCCCACGCTCCGTTCCCCTTCCTTTCTGGAGTGTCTGTAACCGGCGATCCGGGGCGTCTGCAGATCCCGGCAGCCTCGGCTGCCCTGCCCGCGCGCCGCACAGCGCGCGCTCGCGGGCGCTGCCGCGGCCGCTCCTGGCCCCGACGGGGGCCTTGCGCCCCTCCTCCTCCTCCTCCTCCTCCTCCTCCTCCTCCTCCTCCTCCTCCCCCTCCTCCGCCTCCTCCTTGTTTCTCCTCCTCCTCCTCCTTCTCCTCGCCGGCAAGAGTTGGGCGAGATCGCACACTGATCACCAGGTCGGCCCAGAACTATCGGGCAAGCCGGGAGGCCCATCAGTGCATTCATACCGGCGGTCGCCTCAACTGAGGGCAGGTGGCTCTCGATCGTTCGCGTTGCCGGGAGTGTCGGAGTATCCTCCGGAAGCTGGAGGAGTCGTGCGGCATGCTGGGAGGGTCGAAGTCTCCTCCGTCCCCTCTCTTCTCCCTTCCCTCTCTTCCCCCCCCCAGCCCCCCCCCTTAGCCACCACTTCTCCCTCCTCCGCTTCCCGCACTCCTCCTTTTCCCACAGCCCATTCCGACTCTGTCGACTTGAACCGATTCGAGTTCGATGTTTTCGATTCGTTTCTGGATCCTGGCTTCCCCTCGAATTCCCGTACGCGGGCCTCGACTCAGTCGTGCGGACGTCGACGTTGGTGCTTCCCGATCTGCCGGCCGACCTCGGATGCCTCGGATCTCGTCGACGGCCGAGGCAGTGCGCCGATGCGATCCTGGATATTCGCTTGGCCCCCAGGCGCTGGAAGCCGCCCTGGTCGAGCTGTCCAGCATCCTGAGCAGCCTCGCCCGGAGGAGCCGCCGGCGGGGAGGAGACGTCGGCGGCAGCGGCCCATCGGCCACGGTCGCACCAGCGTCGACGGGCAGCGGCGACGACGACCGCGACGGGTGTCCACGAGGCCTGCCTGGCGTGTGTGGATCCCTCTGCCCCGCCCGCCCGCACCCTGTCTCCCCAATTAGTGCTTTGCGCGGCCCGCCTAGCTCTTAACCGGAAGAGGCTCGCTCTCGACCCGCAGACCACAAAGGTGTGTGGATCCTTCTGGAGCCGTTTTCGAAAGCATCGGACATTTGGGCGGCCACGGAGGTTGGATCCTGCGGCTCCGCGGGCACCAGAGGTGCGTCGACGAGCTCGGCGGGGAACCCCCCCTCAACAGGGGACTTGGGACCCCAGGGGAGGAGAAGGGGGCACGGGGGACAGCCAATCATCTCATACGCCTTGTCTCGGCGGCGTGCCTCGGGGGGGGGACAGAGGGGGTGGGCCTTCTAGGGAGGCTCAGAAGGCCTCAGGTCTTCTGAGAGATTGCCTGGGCCTCTTCCGAGGCTGCAGACGACTTCTCAGAAGGCGGGAGGACTTTGAGAAGTCTCGCCGCCTCCTGAGAAGGCCTGCCCCCTTTCGCCTTCCCCCCCTCGGCGCGACACCGATCTTCACCCCTGGGCAGGTGGCGGCTGGTGGATTTGCCACTCCTCTTCCGCCTCACTCCTGCTCTCGTCTCAATCCCCCACTCTGACGCTGGTCGCGCATTGCCTTGCCCTGCTCTCCCCGGAGACTCTCCCTGTCGGTCGTCTCCCTTCCCATCGGCGACCTCAGGGTGTGGTTGCGCCAGGGTGTGTGGTTACGCCGGCGTCGTTGCCCTCACAGGGCCTCCTCCTCCTCCTCCTCCTCCTCCTCCTCCTCCTGCTCCTCCTCCTGCCCCCAAGGATGCCGTTTGCAGACCGCACGCTCTGCAGACCACACCCTTTGGGGTCGCCGATGCCTGCTGCTGTCGCCCCCCCGTCCAGTTTCAGAGGATACCGAACTTCTCGCAGTCTGGTTTTGCACGCCGCAGGGCTTGGAGGCGTCGGTCGCCCAGGTCGGTGGCCTGACGAGGGGGTGAAGATGGGAGTGCCAACGCACGCCCAGAGTCCTTCAAGGCTTCAAGGTGCAAACCCGACTTGTCTGGCTGATGCTCTGGGGGGGGAGCTGTGCTCAGGGGAGAACGCAGCACCGCTCAACGATGTGCTTTCGACCACACTTGCAGGGTGGGGCCCTCCCATTTTTCTCTGCACTTTGGCTCTGGCTTCAGCTGTGGGTGCACCGTGAAGCGCCTTCGGGCCATCTCACTCGTGTCGGTTTTCCGCTCGCATGGGTGCCTTCCTGCCCCCGTCATCCCTGGATCTCTGCCTCTGCCTGCTGCTGTAGTTGATGGTGAGGCTTCCACTGGCCTGGACACCCTCGGCCGAAGGCGTTGCTAAAGGTGCCCCTGGCCCAAGGTACCCCCAGCTTTTGGATCTGTTTTGGAGCCCTTGGGGCCCCAGGGCCTCGTGAGGGGTGCTCTTGAGGCCGCGGGGGCCTGCTGGGAACGCCTGGGGGCACCTTGGACCAGGGACACTTCTAGCAGCACCTGAAAGTATTCCGGGGGGGAGGAAGCAACCGGCCAGACATCGCCCAAGGCCACTCCTCACTTTCGGCTGGCGTCGAGAACGGTGGGACTACCCCAAGAGCTGATTCCGACACCAACTCTACCTCAGCAGCTGGGTTCCGAGTCCGGCCGAGAGAGGGCGGGGCGGCGGTGGGACGAGGTCGGCGCTGGGTCGTCTCCTGGTGGGATCCCACCCCCCGCCGGGAGCGGCGGCCGGGCGACGGGAAAGGGCTCCCGTGTTTCGGCTCTGGAGCGTGCAGGGCGTGCACGCCACCAACCGGGGGAGGGGGTGGCTCAAGCCTCGCTTCTCTGGTCAGGTCCAGAGGCTTCGGGCTCAAGCCAGCCCCCGCGCCCTGCACGCCCGCCCTGCCCCAGTCAGCAGCACCAGACGGTGCCCTCCACGGCGCCCCCCCCGATCGCGGGTGCGCCGGGACTCGAGCGCCCCTCGCAGGTGCCGACGGGCGCGGACGCCACGGCTGACGAGGCTGGCGCCACGCAGGGCGTGGCCGCCTTGCACATGGGCGTCCCCGCCGACGCCAGGCTGACCCAGGACGGCCCAGGACCCCTCTGGGGCCCTCCACCGTGCCGATCCGCTCGACCGCCGACGGGCTCCTCCGCGACTGGCTCGAGGACGACGTATTGACGCACTGCCCGACGATCGTCCAGGCCGCTGAGGCCAGCCAACCGTCCGCAGCAGAGGCGTCGCTTCAGTTTCCTACGCGTTGGGATGGCCCAGCCAGCATCTTCACCAAGCTGGGTTACCACCTGGACTCAGAGGACCACTGGCGGGCGATCGGGTACGCCATGTACGAGGGTCCCGACCCCTCCGTGCAGCTCATCGCGAGCCGCCTACGCACTGTGAAGTTCTTGTGCAGCCTCAATGGTACCTTTGGCGGCTGGTCTCCGGCTGACATCCAGAGGGCGCGTGCCGTCACGGACACGATCAGTCAGGATGCGGTGCGCGGAGAACCGGTGCGCGGAGAACTTGCCTGAGTTCCTGCGTGCCCGCCGCAAGATCAAAGCCAGCACACTCCCATTGTGGAAAGAGCTGGGCACGGACGGGCTCGAGCTCCTGGCCAACACGAAGGCTTATGCGGACGAAGTCTCGTACACCCAATGGTCCGACGTCCTCGCCACCAATCTGGCGCCGAACCTCGTGCCGACGTCCCGGAGCATCGCGGAGCTGGCGGAGAAGGGCGACGACCGGGTATGGGAACAGCTCAAGGGGATGGCACTCACTATGTGGACCCCCTCCGACACCAACCTCTCACCCCCTCCGAGCTGGCTCTTCGAACTGCCCAGTCGGCGTACGCTTGATAGCTCCGCTTCCTCTTCGACCCGGCATGGGCACTGCATCAGAAATGATTGACTGACCTCTGGTGGTCCCTCTCCTGGGAAATCGATGGACGTCCATCTCCAAAGGCTGTTTCTTCGTGCATCATCCCTTCGAGATGGTCTCCCTGGCTGGAACAGCCCCCGCCACAGCTGGATGGGGCTCGCCGTCTTCAACTTGGCGTTCACAGGTGCCAAATTCATTCCCAGGGTCCTGACCTTCAAACTGGCCATCATGGAGATGGGAGCGGTCTCCGGCACGACAGTGGACATGCTCGCCGCGAGCATCCCCACCTTCTGCGCCATTATGCAGAACCCACTCCTGAGCATTTTCGTCTGCCGACCTTCGAAAAGAAGCTGCGCCAGTACGAAAGAGCTCCTGCGGGTCACAGTGGACCTCCTCTTCCCCGATGGCGTCGACCAGCTCGCCAAGTTCCTGCAGCTCCGGCATCTCCGTCACTCCGTGTCCTTCGAGAGCACGTTCTTCGGCAGCACGCTGATGTGCAGGGACCCCGACGCCATGATCCTGGAGACCAACGGTCCCGCATCGCTGCACCACTACTGGCCACTCTGCACGCAGCTTGTGGTTGTCTCGCAGAGCAGGGCGCTGGTCTACTCCGACGCTGCCTCCGAGACGTGGGCGGGTGTCCTCGATCGTTGCCTACGGGGGGGCGGCCCTCTACAGCAGCAGCGGTGCTGAAGTCGAAGCCGCCACGTAACGGGGGTCGAGCGGCGGCTACTCCTTCGGCCACGGCTTCCGCAATCGCCGCGACAAGCCACAAACCAAAGCTCCGCAGCAACAAAACCGACCGCGTCGCCGACGTCCAGGTCCAGGGGGGGGGGGCTGGCCAGGGAGGGCGGGGGCGTCTTGCGCCGCATCCCCGCGCACGCTCGCTCGGCGACCGGGCTCGCGCTCGCGGAGACCGGCACGGGGTGCCGCCCCCAAGGGCCGGGGAGTTGGACCACCTCGCCCCCGGGGACCAGCTCGCGCCCCCAGGTCGCCTGCGGATTCGGATCCGCAGCGCCGAAGAAGTCCGCGAGGTTCATGCTGGGCTTCACGGGCAGGCGGTCCGCAGATAGGCCAAAGACGGCGTCGTCATCGAAGTCATGAGCGCCCAGGTGCAAGTGGGATCCCTGCCAGGAAACGGCAGGCGGCAGCTGCTCGCGACCCCGGCGGCTGGCGCCCAGACCCGGGGCGTCTCTCTGGCCCTGTGCATGGGCTTGGAAATTGCTGCACGAGCGATTCTGGAGAGGCCTATCTGGATCGTTGATGTCGCCCTTCGTCTCCGCCCCGCTCAGGCAGGGCCGGGCCGCTTGGACCGCTCACAGCCATGTGCTCCCCCCCCTCTGGTGCCGTTGATTTCGACCGATGTCTGCCTCCTTTTCCTGTTTGTTCTTGGTGATCGCGAACCGCTTCCTGACCAGTCTCTGACAGCCAATCGAGATGACGTGCCTCTGCCCAAATACCGCCGCCGGAGGCTTCTACGCGCCCTGGGCGAGCTGCCGCTGGACGCCATCCGCGCCTCGAGCTCCCGCGAGCGGTTATCCCGCCGCCAGGGGGGCCAGGCAGGGCCAATTCTCATTGGATGTCGCGGCGTCCCCGTGGAACGCGCAGGCCCTCGTCGCCGCGGACCTGGCGCGCCACGAGGCCAAATCCCCTCGCGCCCACGAGCTCGCCGCGAGGTCCGACGTCTGCCTGCTGACAGAAACTCACGGCACTGACGCTGGAAACGCCATCTGGGGGCCTCCAATTGGCACCGCCGCCCGGCGGTCGGCCGGCGCTTCGCCAGGGCGCGCGGGGGTCGGCATCATCGTGCAGAGCTCGTTCCTGAAGCTCCTCTCGCACGTTTCTCGGGAGGGAACAAACACAGAGACACAACTCATGTTGACTCCCCGGAAGATATTGGGAAAACATGGGAAGTGGGGGGGAGTCGAAATTCAAAAAATATAGGAAAATAAGTGGAGTCTTGCTCTCCTCGCACGTTTCTCAGGAGACACAGAGACACGATTCATGTTGACTACCAGGAACATATGGGAAAACATGGGAAGCGGGGAGGGGGGAAGACGAAAATTCACACACAACAAATGAAAACATATGGAGTCCTGTGAATCGTGTGCAGTTCTTTGCGCGTCCCTGGGCCGCTGCAGTTTCCCCTCCTCGAGGGCATCCAGCCCGGGAGGGCCGCCGAGCTCCGGCTGTGCGGCCCCCGCGGCGCCCTGGGCACCGTCGCGTCTCATCTCCCTGCGGGGGGCAGGCGTTGCCGAAGAGGATCTCGGCGTGGACCCCCACAGTAGGGGGCCACGCGCGAACCCCACCCCTGCCCCCACGACTGATGAGGGGGAGGGCGGGGTTCACTCCGCTCGGGAGCTCCCGAGCGAAGTGAACCCCGCCCTCCCCCTCAGAAGCCGTGGGGGGGCAGGGGTAGGGTTCGCATTCTATCTCCCTACGGGGGCAAGCGTTACCGAAGAGGACCTCGGCGTGGACCCCCACATGCACGCCGCGCCGAGGACGTTCCCTAGGGGCACAAAAAGTGACACAAACATAAAAACTCTGAGGTCCGCGCGGATTTCTCGGATCGGCGCTGGACCCTCCTCCCTGTCGCGCGGAGCGCGCCGGGGGCGGCGCCAGAGGCGCCGCCAGGGGGGCCCCAGCGCCGATCCGAGAAATCTGCGCGGACCTCCGAGTTTTTATGTTTATGCAATTTTTTGTTCCCCTAAGCGTTACCGAAAAGGATCTCGGCGTGGACCCCCGCATGCACGCCGCGCCGAGGACGTTCCCAGGCCTCCGGGCGAATCTGCGCAATCGCCTGGCTGGCAGGCAATTCTTCGAAGGCGAGGGCGCTCGCCGTCCTCGGCGGGGACTTCAACTGCGCGGCTTCGCCCTGCGGCAGGACCGCCATCGCGTCGCAGTCCCCCGCGGGCCGGCGGGGCCATGGGGAGGAGAGCCACTTGCAAACAGTCCCTGCTAGCCCGAACGGGTTTCACGAGCTCTTTCAGAGTGAGCCCGCACATGCTTCCGCATCCTCTCGAGCGCGGCTGGTCTGGTTCTAATTGCGTGAACTCCCACGCCTCGGAGCAGCTGGACCGATGCCTGCGGGCCTTCGCGATGAAATGGTGCCTCGATTTGTCGGAGCACAGGGCGGTTAACGCTTCTCACAGCACGCCGGGGGGGATCCACGAACACGAGCGCTCAGTGCCCGAACGGGCCTTGCGGCACGACGATTTCCCCCGCTTCCTGGCACCGGAAGCTCCAGGAGAAACCGCCGGCATCGCCGATCCGCCGGCTACAGCTGTTCAGTGGCTCCATCAAAGAAGTGGCCCGACGGCTTGACGCCAAGATGGGCATGCCTCCTGCTGCCGTGGACCTTGAAGACTGGCTTAGTGTTGCGACGAAGTGCGTGCGGAACGTCTAAAGCGGCATGATGGGAGGCATTTCGTTTTCATCGAGCGTTACCCCCGCTTGTCCGAGCTGATGGACAACTCTTGCAACATTTGGGGCAATCTCAGAATTCGTTTTCGGCCCGCCAGGGATCGCGCGATCGAGTTGGCCAGAGAGCACGCCCTTGACGAGCTCGACAAATCACCCGCCGACCTCGTCGGTGGCCACGCTGCCGGGGCTTCTCAGGCGAGGCAAAAAACCATGCGACTGATCTTCCGACGCGCTCCTGGCAGAGTTGGTTGCCTTTTCGGCTGCGCTGGCCAGAGATGGCCAGATCCTGACAGGCGCCGCCGAGATGGCCGCGGAACTCAGGAGGCACTGGATGGGCGTTTTCCGCGCGAAGGGCATCGACGACGCCCTCCTCGAGGAGCGGCTGGCTCAACGAGGGCGCCGGCAACAGGGGCGACGAGGACACTGTCGATAAGCCCCGGCGCCCGTCCGCCTCCCCAGGCCCCGATGGCATCAGTTTCATCCTTTGGAGACGTGGCATCAAGCTCTCAACCACGGTTCTCTTCGACGCAGCGCGCGTGCTGATGGGCGACTCCGGTTGCGCGGTCATTGACGAGGAGTGGCCAGATGTCAATGCGAGCCTGCTGTTCCTGCTGCCCAAAAAAGAGTCTGGCGCCACGGCCACGGGCGAGGGCTACTTCGCGGCGGAGAACACGAGGCCGTTGAGCGTGACCAACACCGACGATCGGCTTTTGGCGAGCGTTGTTCGATATCTCGCGCACCGCGTCCTCGGCCCGACGATTGTCGACGCCCAGAGGGGCTTCATCGCAGCGCGGGGCACGCTGGCCAACTTTGATTGACACCGAGGAGGCCATGGCGACGAACGGGCGCTTTTCTTCGACTTCGCCGCCGCGCTCCCGCCCGTAGAGCCGTAGAGCGCGACGTGTTGTTCGCGGTGTTCCGCAAGCTCCGCTGGCCAGTGTGGCTGGTCAACTGTTTCGTCTGCTTGTTCTACCACAATTCGTGCTCCATCGCCCTGGGCGGCTCGCGACACGCTGGCTTCGACCTGGCACGGGGCGTCCGCCCAGGCTGCCCCCTGTCCCATCTGCTGTTCGCGGCGGCGTCGGACATTTTACTTCGGCGCCAGGGCTGGCATCTCCCGAAAGCTCGAGTACGCGCTTGCGCCGGCGATGCAGCCCCGGTGCACTCCGCTATCTTCCAGCACACCGGTGCCATTCAGGACATGTTTCTCGAGTGCGAGCGTATCTCCAGCCTACGGCTAAATGTAACCAAGACCGTCTTCATTCATGTTTTTCTTTAGGTATGAGCGCGATGGAGCGCGTCGCCGGCCCATTCGGGAAGTCCCGTCATGGGGGGCCCTACCGACCCAGGACAAGGCGAAGCACCACGGCATGGTCGTTGGGCCTGGCCGCGGTACTAGCTCATGGGATGCCCCCTTCAAAAATTCATCGACAGGGCCGTGCTCTGGGGGCAACTGGGCGTCTTGGCCTACCAGGTTTTCGTGGGCTCAGAGGTCACGTTTGTCGCGCAGCTCGACGCGCTGCCGTGCTCCTTAGACGCGATCGAGCTGCAAGCGTGCCGCGCGCTTTTCCGCGGACCCAAGGATTGGTTCTCCGTGGAATCCTTGAGTTCCCCGAGGCTTCCCCGACGTCCATTCCGCCGCCCGCGCGGCGAGGGCCAGGGTCGCCAGGTTCGAGAACGCGGCGCACGGCGGCCTCGGGATACGAGCTCGGGAATCAGACCCGGGTGGGGCATTTCCAGCAGTACATCGACCAGGATGTTCTGTTCTCGCTCCGTGACACCACCACTGAGTTGACGGCAGCATAGCGGCAAGTACGCGCGGTGCCTTTTCTCAATGACCCTGCAAGCCCCGCCGCTCAGGAACGGAGCGGGTGGCAAGCGCAGGCCGCTCGTCCTTTTGCACGCTGTTGCTCCACATTCTGATGCACGGCACAATCGGAAACGATTGGACAAATGGCAGCTCAAGGTTCTGCCTGGCCGCCGCCCAGTGTGGTGGTTCAACACTCTTGCCCTCGCCTCCCCTCTCCTCCCCCTCCGTGTACAAGCGTGTCAAATGCGCAGTGCTTGGAATTGTTGGACCACCGCCCGCCGCTTTCGGCAGGGCAGGAAGTTGTCTCTTCAACTCGTGGGGAGGACAGTATACAGCATTACGCTTTTCGTCCTACATGTCATACCCTGTGCCGCCAGTGTCGCGGATTCCGCCGGCCGCCAGCGGAGAAGTGTCTCAGCGACTTCGCGGGCATTCGCCCCCACGAGCGCTCTCCCCCCACGCACTGCCGGGGCGGCAACGCCAGGGCCACGGCGGCGGCGCCCCGGGCGATCGGGGTATACGCGTTATATAAGACGCGCAACGCCGTCCGACACGGCCCCCAGGCCGCCGATGGGGCCGACGCGTTCCGCGGGTACGTCTGAGACGCGGTCTTTGGGCACCCACGCGCACAGCATCTCGTCAGGCTCTTTTTCAAGAGGCCCCGTCTGGAAGGCCAGTAGATTTCAACTCGCTTCTTTCGTCTTTTTCTCTTTTCTCCTGCCTCCCGTCTCCCGCGGGCGGGGGCCAAAACAAGGAATGGGGAAATTCCGTACAAAAATTGCGTTTTGTACGGAATGTCCCCCTCCCTGTTTTTGGGTTTGCTCCTTGGGATCTCCGTTTCCGTTTTCTTTCCTCACCCTCTGCTCTGTTCGGTCGCATTTCGGCGCGCCGCTCGCTTCATATTATTAGTTGTATTTGATCTCGCGGGTAGCCCAGCCCGTTTCGATATGATACGACTCCGTGGAATGTTGTATTATTGTTGTCCGCTGCCGCCTGCTTTTTTTGTTTTTGTTGTTGTTTCTCTCTCTCTCTCTCTCTTTCTCTCTCTCTCTCTCTCTCTCTCTCGCTGCGCTTGCACAGCAGCGGCTATGTGGGCGCCCAGACTGCCGAGCAGTCTGGCGATGACTTCTGCGGTTTCTCAGCCAGCTCCACTGCCCATTGTTCCAGTCCCAGGGTCCGCGCGATGGGTCGCCTATTGCAGGTTGGCTTGAACGCTGCCCTTGGCTTCTGAGTGGTCTCTCTCGCCCCGCTCCTCTCCTCCTCTTCCTCCCCCGCCCGTTTGAAAGCCTCTTCCCAGCATTGTCCGCGGACGTTTCCCGGCACTGTCGGCGGGTTTTTTTTCTGCAACACTTGAATCATTAATTTGCACGTCTGTCGCGCGTTTTCGTGGTGTATTTTTCCAGGTTTTGCGCGACGCTGGACCTTCGCGGCTCTGCTGGTCGCCCTCTGGCGGCGCGCTTGTTCAGTGCATCGACAGGCTAGTGCGGCTACGATCTGCGAGACAGCATCTCGGTGACAGCCCAGGAACGGCTCCGGCTCCACTGCCTGCCACCCAGGACGGGCCGGTATGACCCAACTTGGGTTGCGAGCTAATAGCGGTCGCAGCTTGTGAAAAAAAAACGGGGAGGGGTGGGGGGGGCGGTCGTCGGGGCCACCGTCGTCTTAGGTGGCGGTTTGCGGTCCCGGTCGTAGGCGCCTCCTTTTGCTCCTCCTCTTTCCTCCCTCCTCTGCACCCTCCTCCTCCTCCTCCTCCTCATCCTCGTCTGCAGTATTCCTCTATGTCCTCATTATTCACCTCCTCGTCCTCCAATCCCCGTCTTCCCCCTCCTTCCCGGTTTCCTCCTCCTCCTCCTCCTCCTCCTCCTCCTCCTCCTCCTTCTCTTCCTCCTCCTCATCATCCTCATGTTGTAGTGCATTGCCCGCCTTGGGCTGGGGGTATCCTTAGACGATGCACCCCAGTTGTGAGGGCCATTGTGCGCGCGCGCCTGTTGTCGGGGGAGAGCGGGCGGGCGGGTGGGCGGGCAGAAGGAAACCACATGGATGAGGAAGGAGCTGAGACAGAGACAGGGGAAAACGGCCCCCGTCGACGATTGTCAGAAATTGGAAAGTGGCAAAGAGAAAGAGTTTCGGTTGAATAGGGCTGAATCATCGATTTCTGCGTTCGGATCTGGGCTATCACGCCCTGCCTTCACGCGGGTTGCCGCAGACCTCCGGATAAGCAAAGTGACGAACGGACGAACGATCTTCATCGTCATCATCGGTCGTCTCCGTTCGCCAGGCCGTCGATGGTGCTGTTCGTCCGCGCCGACGCGCGGCAATGCGCGGTGCCAGCCCTGCGCCATGTGAGGCGCGCGGTGGGTCCTTGGGGGAGAAGGGGTCCTCCTCAGCGGGCCCGCACACACACGCCCGTTCGCACTGCTTTCCCGTCCATTCTAGCTTCGCCGCCTCATTCTGTGCGGCACAGGGTGCGGAAGGAGGACCTCGTAACTTGCGTCACTAGCAGCTGTTTGAGAGGGGATGCTTGTTCCTGCCGGTGTAGTGGGCGTTCACTGAGTTAATGGACAACCGTAGAGCGTTCAGCTTTGCAGGGTCTCCCACATCTCTCACAAGTTTTGCCCCGCTCAGTCAGGCGGGCAGCAAGTCATGCATATTGTTGCATGAGCACAGGCAGGTGGTCGGGCTGCCGCGGCGACCGTGTAACGTTCAAGGTGCATCGCGTATGCATGTCGCCTATGTTATTGGTACGTGGGTGCATGCTAGTTGTGCTGGACTTTCGCAGCCGTTTACCCGTATGTATATTCGCACGCGCGGGTGGCAATGTTGTGCCATTGGGGTAGTACATCGCGTGTACTTCAGAATGTGAAGTAATGATGCGTTGAGAACAGCTTGGGCGTGGCACACTGACGTAGCGCGGTGCAGAGCCGTGCAGATTGGCGGTCTATCGTAATGTGCGCAATCATTCCGCCGATCCCGAAAGGATGATGGCCACATGTACTGGTTGACTTTTCCCAGATTCCCAGTATCCCATCGGAAAGGACAACCCAATACTATTGAATTTGGAGACTTCTAAGCCGTTTGGAAGCCATTTGGAGTCAGTTGGGAGGCCCGTTTGGGAGACCGTGAGGCTCTATTTGGCCTGGTGGGGTGGTCACTGGTCCTACAAAAAAGGGATCCCAAAAAGGAGCCTTACGCGTTGAGCCCGAAAGTTGGCGTTGCGGGCCCTTTGGTGGCGCTCTTTTGGCGTTGTGGCGCTATTGGGGGCATTCGGGGCCACCTCGGGTTTCGATTTGCGCATGCACTTGTCATGTGTTTTCATATGCATGTGCATACGCACAGCTGTAAACATATATGGTCATGTGCACATTGTGCACGCGCGATTCTTCATATGTGGGCGTGCTTTCTCACATCAAGCATTATTGATACTGCTTGTCGCTGATGCGGATTCTCACATCCTGGGCGCAGCTCCTGGTGACGACGCGTGTCTTCTCTGGCCGCTCCGGTTTCATCGAACGTCGTGCCGAGAGTCGGACGGTGTGTTGTTGTGCCCCTCGTGTCCTGCCCGTCCCCATCGCGGTAGGTCTCAAGAATCCCCGCAGCCATTCTGGCTCAGGTCATTTTGGCTCGGGTGTTCGGCTCCAGCCATGTGGGGCTCAAATGCTGCCGTTGTACCGCTTTTTGGGGAACGCACCGTTTTTGGATGCTGGACACCGGTCGGTGGTCTCGAGAAGGTGCCGTCTCCCTCGAAGTGTCGATCAAGAAGTGCGGTAGAACGAAACAGTGGAGCGCAGCACTAGAGTTGCTCCGCGAAGGGATTCGATTAGGTGTGCAACTCGCCACAGGACACTACATCGCGACTGTCAGCGCATGCAGACAAGGCGGGCAATGGCAACATGCACTCTCGCTGCTCAGCGAGATGCGGGAGGCGAAGGTGGAGCCCAATGTCATCTCTCCTACATGGCCGGGAGAAGAGCGTGCCAGAAAGGCGCGGACCCAATAATACCAAATTCGTCCTGGCCAGCTCCCACGCCCTCCAGGGCGGTCCAGGGACGCTCCGAGACGCCTCCAGAGAGCTTCTAGACGGCCCCAAAACGGCCCAAGATAGCCCGAGACGCCTCGAGACGGTCCAAGAGGTCGCCAACATGGCCTTCAGATGGCCCGGCAGGGCCCTACGACGGCCCAAGAGGGTTCCATGAGGCTTCCCAAGAGGCCCCCGAAGAGGCCCCTGAGAGTTCACAATTATTGAATCCCCTTGGGTGTTTTATTGATTTGGGCGGTCTCGCCTTTTCGGGCTTCCGACGCTTCAAGACGGACCGAGAGGTCCCGAAGATCGCCCCAAGACGGCCCCACATACCTCCAAGAGGGCCCCCGAACGGCCCAAGAGGGCCCGAAGACGGCCCGAGAGGCGCCCCAGGCGGCCCAACGGCCCCAGGGGGGGGAACTCGACGAGAACAGACACGTCGCACCTTCCGCCCCAAGAATACCCCCAGAGACCGCCAGCAGGCCTCCTAGAGACCCCCAAGTGGCCCAAATCAGGCCCCAAGAGGCCCCCGAGAGGGCCCAGAGAGGCCCCCAAACACCCCAACAGCCGCCTCGAAGAGAAGAGGCGTTCGAGGGAGGATTCCTTAGAGAGCTCTGTGAACGCGTCGGCCATCCAAGAGAGCCCCATGAGCGATCCAAAAGAGGATTAGATGTTCGGCCACGCGCACCGAGGCCATTGAGACATGCGTGTGCTGTCCTCTCCTCATGCCGTCCTTCTCGCTCCACGCTTTCCGCTCCTCGCTTCTGCCCGCTCTCTCCTCGTTCCTCGCCTCCCTCTCTTCGCCCCTCCTTCTTTCTCCTCCTCGCTCCTGACTACTGGCTTCTGCCCCCCCCTCGTCGGCTCTCCTTCAACCCTCCTGGCCTCTCTCTCTCCTCGGCCGTCGCTCCTCCCTTCTCGATCTGTGCTTGTCGCTGATTGCTCCTCGCTTCTCCCATTCGACCCTGACTCCTCGCTCCTTGCTCCTCGCTCCTCGCTTCCCTGACGAGCTGCAGGTTGCGTCATCTGCGAAGTTCGGGCCTCACGCCGTCACGGAAGCCTTGTGGCAACATCTCTGCCCTGGTCCAACGTGCAACTTTGGACTGATGTCGCGGCCGGTAGGCCACGGGTGAGCCCTGGTCAGCTACAGCGCTGGGATCAGCGCGTGCGAGAAGGGCGAGCAGTGGCAGCGGGCGCTGGCTCTGCTCAGCGAAATGCGGGAGGCGAAGGGGGAGCCCGACGTCACCCGCACGACACTGCTCGGCGCAGTGCGTGCGAGTCTGCGCTGCGGTGGCAGCGGGCCGGGGCGGCTCCCAGCGCTCCCGGGGCGCCCCGGCCCTCCCAGGGCGCCCCAGCGCTCCTGGGTCGGCCCTGGACGGTCGCCAGAAGGCTCAAAGACGTCCAACGACGGCTCAGAGACGCTCCAGAGAGCGCCCAGACGTTCCTGGAGAATCCGAAGCGAGCCTCAGAGTGGCCCAAGACGGCCCCAAGACAAGCCGCCAGGAGGCCTCCCAGGACGGTCCAAGAGGACCCTGTCAGAGTTTCCACCGTGTTGCATTGATTTTCAGGTTCTCCCCATTGCGGCCCAAGAACGGCTCCAGACGGCTCCCAGTGCCTCCCAGGTCGCCCCATCACTTTCCAGCAGGCTCCCAAGAGATGCCCTAGACCCTAGATGGCCCAAAAGAGCCCCAAGATGGCCCAAGAGCGCGCGAAGACGGCCCCCCAAAGCCCCATGTGCCCTTCAAGACGGCCCCAAGAGAGTCCCCACAGAGCCCTTGAGAGCCCCAAGAGCGCGCCAGGAAGGCTACAAGGCGATTCCGAAATAGGCTTCTCGGGCTGTCTTCCAAAAGGGGGCTCGGGGGACAGCCCGGGAACAGCCCCAGACAAATTTCCGCAAGAGGCTCCCAGAGGCCCCAGGCAGCCTCGCAGAAGAACACAAGATATTCCCGACGCGGCCCAAGAGACCCCAAATATCCCACGAGCGTGTTTCTTGATTGCTTAGGGTATAATGGGCTTTTAGCCCCCGGCGCCCCGTCCTATAACGTAACGCCCCCCCCTCCCCCCCAAGTACGCCCCGGGCACTGCCGCCGTGCGCATCCGGATCCGCATAGGCGTCTGCATAAGAATGTGCATAAGGTGTTTGGTCCGCAGTCTTCGTCGTCGTCGTCGTCGTCATCGTGGTCGTCGTCATTGTCGCTCGTCGCTCGTTGCTCGTCGCTCATCGTGGTCAAGCGCGCGGACGCGGCTGGAGCCTATTTTTATTCTGGGCCGATGACGGCCGTCATCTTGGGGGGGAGGCCGATGACGTCACGTTTCGCGCCGGCGGCGTCTGGGAATGCTTAAGAATGACCGAGGACGGGTAGCAATAGCATGTAGGTGGCGATCTGCACCGCAGCGCCTGTGTACACCACAGTGCCTTCGTGCACCACAGCGCCTGCGTACACCACACCGCCCATGTACACCACTGCAGCCGCGTGCAACACAGCGCCAGTGTGTGTCACAGTTCTTGCGAGCGCCACAGCACTTGTGTACATCACGGCGCCTGCATACATCACATCAGCCGTGTGCAACACAGCACCAGTGTACACCATAATGCCTGCGTACATTACAGCGCCTGTGCACACCACGGCTCCTGCGTGCTCCGCAGCAACCGTCTGCAACAGAGCACCACTGTTGCATACATGTATAGACTGTTATAAGTAATCTTGGTGACAACATGGGGCGCCATTGGATTCACCAGAAAGCCGTGTTTTGTAGGATTCAGAAAGGAATCCGTATGGAAAACGGAGCGCCGCTGGAATCTACAAGTCCTCCCGAGTCCTCCCGCATCATCCTAACTCCTCCCATCCGCGTCCCTGAGGCTCCAGCAGAATTCCGACCGTCCGATACAACTGGATTGATTCAATAGACCATTCTGCGGTTAACGCTGAGATGCGCACGTGCGCTGTAGCGCAGGCCCGCACGACAGGGGGGAAAGGTCAGCGACGAAGAGGAGGAGGAGGAGGAGGAGGAAAAGGAGGTGGAGGTGGACGTGGAGGTGGAGGAGGATGGAGGAGGGAAGAACGTCAAATTCTATTATCAGCACCTCCCTGGCGTGGTCTCCAGCTGTCCGCAGCAGATCCTCACCGACATGCTCCGTCTACCTGTCCTGTGCACGCATGCTGTGTAGTGTACACCACCGCTCCGTTGCACGCGGATGCTGTGGTGTAGACAGGCGGTGTGATGTGCACGGGCGCTGTGGTGCACGCAAACATTGTGATGTACACAGGCGCTGTGTTGCACATGGTTGCTGCGGTGTACACATTCGCCGTGGTGTACACAGGCGCTGTGGTGCATGCAGGCACTGTGGTGTACACAGGCGCTGCGTTGCACACGGGTGTCGCGGTGTACGCAGGCGCTGTGGTGTACACGTGCGCTGTGGTGCACACGAGCAGTGTGGTGTACACAGGCGCTGTGGGGCAGATCGCCACGTACATGTTCCTAGTTGGCTAGTTGGCCACGGTCATACCTAGGCATTCCTGGACTCCACTGGCGCAGAAGGTGACGTCATTTGA
Organism: Prorocentrum cordatum; assembly: GCA_963575745.1. NCBI lineage: Eukaryota > Dinophyceae > Prorocentrales > Prorocentraceae > Prorocentrum > Prorocentrum cordatum. The sequence continues at coordinate 1,205,289 of CAUYUJ010009335.1, forward strand.
GGGGGGAGGCGGGGCCGATGACGGCCGCTACCCCGAAAAGTAAAAAAAGAGCTCTTGTGGTGCCGGAGCTAGGAAACGCGCTCCAAGAGTGGTCATTGAGGCCTCAGACAGGCCCCCGGGAGGCCCCGAATGTCGGAGAGGTGATGCAGGGCCACGTGTACAGCGTGCGCCCCAGCAACAACATTATGGCGGAGCATTGGTGCTTGGTCATAGTGAAGGACTTGGGCGCACAGCTCACAGCCCGACGGGACGTGGTTGAGGAATGGCCCACCCACACCAAGCGGACCAGCGCTCTCCCGTGGCGACCTCTTCGCTCTACTGCAAGACGCACGCACGCAGCCAGAGGCAGGCCTCCTGAGCTGGGAGGTCGTCGCGGGGTCGCCCGTCACACAGGGGGTCGGTTGGGCCGTGCCCGAGGCAGAGGAAGCGCATCTCCGCGCCTCCCGGAGTGCTCGCTTTCTTCTCTTTTCTCCACGTACCGTTCCTCTTCTCCGCTGCCGGCCCCGTCTCGCACCACCAACTGGGGAGGAATTCGAAGATTCGCGTCGCGTCGACGAGGCCGCGACCTCAGCCCGGCATCAAGGCCTCAGCGCCGACAGTGGTCCAGAATCGACCGACATGCACGGTCTAGCGATTTCAAAACTGCTGATCGTGCAGGGTTGAGCATTCCACGCGGCGTCAAAAACGACAGCGCAGTTCGTCACGCCAGGCACTCACCGTGTTTTCTCCTCCACGGAGTCCCTGCCGCTGCACGCTTAGGCGCGCCGAGGTCCTGCACTTGCACTCCTGCCATCCCCCCATCCTCTCTACGAGCCCACGAGCTGTTCGGCTTTCACGCCTTGTTCTATTGATCAAATCTACCGCCTGCGAGCCCCAGGTTCAGCAAACTGCGGATTGAATCCACGGGTTCGCACTAGTCATCTACAGCGCTGGGATCAGCGCGTGCGGTAACGGCGAGCAGTGGAAGCGGGCGCTGGCGTTGCTGAGCGAGATGCGGGAGGCGAAAGGGGAGCCCGACGTCATCCATATTATACGGCTGGGAGAACATTGTGCCAGAAGGGTGGCGGGCTTGAGTAATTGTCCAAGATCGCTCCTGGCGCGCCCTGGCGGGTCCGGGCGGGCCTCCCGACGGCACCAAGGTGGCCCCGAGACGGCCCAAGACGTCGCCAAGACGGCTTCACGACGGTCAGAAGTACTTCCAGTAGGCTCCCAAGACGGCCCAGGAGGACCCCGGCGACGGCACTGAGGAGGCCCAAATCAATGATTGACTTAGAAGTTGTCGAAGGATTTTCAGCGTCTCGCCGTCTCGGGCCAAGAGCGGTCCAAGACGGCTCTGGAGCTTGACGGTCCAAGAGGCCCCAAGAAGCGCCCCACGACTGCCCAAGAGGGCCCAAGAGAGCCCCAAGACCACCCAAGGGGACGCCACAAGGACGCCAAGAGTCGCCCCCAGACGCCCACACCGGGCTCAAAGACGATCCAAGACGTACAGCATGGCCCACGGACGGCCCAAGAGGCACCCAAGACGGCCCAAAGCGGGCCCAGAATGCCTCAAGATGGCTCCAAGAGGCCCCAGGTAGGCGTGCTGGACTCGCCGACACGGGCCCCACAATAGTCCGGCTGGCATACAAGTCCTGCACGCCACGGCTCCCAATATCGAACGGCGTTTTTGTCCGAAGTTCTCGACGCCGAAACTCCCAGACACGATTTTCGCGTACCACAAGCGCTCCGTCGGACGATCTCTGACTCCCAGAGCTTCAGACATCGACTCCTCGAGCCTCCAACCCAAACGCTCCCTTCAAATCGACGAAACCCTTGAGGAATCGGCCCCCGGACCCCGGGGGGGGTCTGTCCGGATTGGTCTCTCGCCCCCAATCGATGTTTGATTGCGAGCCCGAAAATAGTCCTCAAAGGCTTAAAAGGACGACGAACCTCCTCGAACCTCGACTCTCGACTCTGAAATTCGACTTTCTGTTCACAGGTCTGTTCGCATGCCCTGCCCTGCTTAATTTCCCAAGGCCCCGAAAGGTTTTCAAGAGATATCCCAATAGCCCGTAGGACTTCCCTCACGAGGAGGTTCCTCCCCTACTGTCGCCTCCCTGTACAGATTTCCCTCCCTCCTTGCCCCTCTCTTCTCGGCCATCACTCCTGCCTTCTCGCTCTTCGTTCTTCGCTGATCGCTCCTCGCTTCCCTCCCCCTCCCTCCTCAATCTCCTCGATAGCCTCCTCGATCCTGACTCCTCGAGCCACTCCTGGCAGCAGGGAGTGCCAGCAAGCCGAAGCAGCGAGCAACAGAACCCTGCAGCATCAAGCAGCTGCAGCGAGCGGCAACAGCACGGAGCACGAAGCACGAAGCAGACAACAGCACACAGTAGCAGCCAGACGTAGCAGGCCGCGGGCAACAGCACGCCGCGCCAAGCAGAGTTGGCCATCGGGGGCAGCAACAACACACAGCTGCAACAAACAGCACCAACAGCACGCAACAGCGGCAGCAAGCAGCAACACGCAGTAGTATGCGCGGAAGGCGAGGCGATCCTCGCGTCATCATGTCAGATTTTCGACGGCATATCCACAATCACATGCAGGTTCATGCAGCTGACGTGGACGTAGTCCAAGGGTCAGTCCGAGTCTTATCAATTGCAGACATACGTGCGTGCGAAAACGGCTTGGGAAACAAAAGGTGGGGAAATCGTTCCGGAGCGGCCCCTGAGCCCTCAGCGAGGTGCGGGTCAAATTGAACACGAAGGTGTTGTGGTAAATTCTGCCAGCGACCCCCATGCTAGTTGAAGACGCTTTTCGAGACGGCCAGCGAGAGCTCAGGATCGCCTGAAGACCGCCCCAGAGGCCTCCCAGCGCCGAGAACGGCCCAGGAGCACAGAAGGCCGCCCGAGGAGGCCGAAATCATTGATTTGGGTTTTCCGCCAAACACTGCTTGTACTCAGGGGTTCTTAGTGCTGGTCTAAGGAACTGGCCCTGACTGTCGGTCTGGTGGCTCCGTGCTCGCCGTCGCCGCCCGGTTGCCGCCTCGTCGCCGCCCGTCGTTTGGCCCTGACTGTCGGTGTGGCGGCTCCGTGCTCGCCGTCGCCGTCTCGTCGCCGCCCGTCGTATGGGACTGATTGCCAGTCTGGCGGCTATCGAAGACGCCTACGGCGAATCACCGCCGCCCCCTGCCTTTTTGGAAGCGCCTATGTGGCCGAACGTTGAGGCCAGACCTGCCAAGCTATCGGACCACGTGTTCCCCGAATCGGTTTGGAAAGCCTTCGGGGAACACGTGGGCATCTTGAAGGTCATCTTGGCCGTCTTGGAGGCCTCTTGGGCAAGCTTTGGGCGATCTTTGGGGCTTTTTGGGCCGTCTCGGGCCAGCTTCGAGCCAACTTCGGCCATCTTGGTGGGTTCCTGGCACGTCTGAAGCCGTCGGAAGCCGTTTGGGGGGCCTCTATGGGCCGACTTGGGGCCCGCTTGGAATGCTCCAGGGCCGTCTTGGAGGCCATCTTGGGCGTCTGGGAGGCCATCTTGGGCGTGTTGGAGGCCTCTTGGGCCCTCTTGGGGCCCTCTAGGGGCCATCTTGGAGGCCACTTGGGCCATCATGGGGCTCTC
>CAUYUJ010009335.1:1213882-1294966 GCA_963575745.1 Prorocentrum cordatum
AGAGGCCTCTACGAGGCTTTTTTGAGTCTTCTTCGTAGAGGCCTCTCAGAAGCGTCTTAGACGCCTCGAAGAGGATTTGTTCAGAAGCCTCGCAGAACCTCGTAGGGGCCTCTTAGAAACCTCGTAGAGGCTTCTAAGACGCCTCTAAAAAGCTTCTTAGAGGCTTTTGAGACGCCTTTAAAAAGCCTCGTAGAAGCTTCTAAGAGGCCTCTTAGAAGCTCCTTGGAGGTCTCTTAGAAGCGTGTAAGACGCCTGAACGATGCCTCTCTGCGACTAATCAGATTTCGTTTTTTCTGGAAAAAGTGACCGGGGAATAAACCAGTGTGACTGGGAAGGATTCCATTCCACCGGTGCGTATGCCATCAAACCGGTGTTTACAATTCGACGGTATCTTCGGGGGGGGCAGTGGGGGGAGGGGTGGGGGCTTCGAGCAAGGGCGCTGGAAGGGAGGGAGGGTTTCGGGAGGGAGGAGGAGGAGGAGGAGGAGGAGGAGGAGGAGGAAGAAGAGAGACGAGGAAAGGAGGAATGGAACGGAGGAAACGAAGGAAAAGGAAGAAGGGGGAGGAGGAGGAGGTGGACGAGCGAGCGGGGGAGGGAGGGGAAGCAGGAGGAGGAGGAGGAGGAAAAGAAGGAGGAGGAGGAGAAGGAGGAGGAGGAGGAGGAGGAGGAAGGGACAGTGCAACAAGGTGCCCGCTCAAAACAGTCTCCCAAGCCGCTCGGTGGCTGTTTTGGGCGCGCTCGGACGAAGACGGGGCGAGCGAGGAGGAGGAGTAGGGGGAGGAGGAGGTGGAGGAGGAGGAGGAGAATCAAGGGGGAGTGCAAACGAAAATCGTCACCCGAGGCGCTTGGTGACTGTTTGGGGCGGGACTGGAAAAAGAGAGGCCCGAGGAGGAGGAGGAGGAGGAGGTGGAGGAGGAGGAGGACATGAGGAGGACAGGAGGAGGAGGAGGAGGAAGAAGAGGAGGAGGAGGAGGAGGAGGAGAAGAAGCAGCTGCGGGAGGGCACCTTGTGGGTGAAATTACGATGGGCCGTAGCCTTGAGAGCGCGTGAGCTGCACTTACGCTCCTTAGTTCGACGTCGATCCGCGTTCCCGCTCGGATTCAAACTCCTCGGTGGGAAACTTGTAGAGAGGGCACCCCACCTGTGCGGTTTCGATGGATCGTAGCCCTGGCAGCGCGGCAACTGCACTAACTTACTTATCATTCGAGTGATTGTACCTCACGCGAGTTCCAAACGCCTTCCAGGGCTTTGTCTGCTCGCCCGCGAGGGTCTTGCACGTCTGTGACGCCTCTGACACATCGCGCCGACGACTCTGGATCAACTCGGCCAGGTCCAAACCCTGGGCGCTCCTGAGACGCCTTAGATTGGCTTCGATTTTGACGCACATCCCCGAGAGACTTCAAACCTGCCCCCAATAGGAGGGGGGCGAGCGAACCGTGTGCCGGGGCCAAACTATGAGAGGGCTGCAAAGGGTCGGACACGAAGGCGCGGTCTCGCTGCCGCCGCCCCGGCCGCCGTGATTGTAGGTTTTCGGCACAGTCTCCGCCGTCTCTCCGAGAGCCATTCCAGAAAGATGTCGTGGACGGAGTCCACGGGTCAGCCCCAGTGTCTGCTACATTGCAGGCATGCGCGCGTGCGAGAGGGGCGGGGGTCGGGGCGCGGGGTTCAGGCGCCACGGCGGCCCCTGCGGGCTCCTGCGAGCACCAGCAGGCCCTCGCGCGCTTCCAAGAGGCCCAAGAGCGCTCCGAGACGACCCCGGGGGCCCAAAGAGCAGCCCAAGATGGTCTAAGAGGGCCTCCGAGACGGTCCAAGCGCGCTCGCAGACGCCCAAGATAGCCCCCAGACGGCCCAAGAGGCTCCCAAAACGCTCCAAGTGGGTTCCAAGAAGAGTTCCGAGAGAGCCCGCGCACATTTGCGCAATCCTTTGCTTTTCGTTTTCAAAGCGTCCAGGAGGACAATTCACGCCCCCAAGATCGCCCCAGGTCGCCGCAGGAGCGCCCCATGAGGGCCCCTAAGACGGCCCCAGGACGGTCCAAAACGGCCCCAGGACCGCTCTTGAGGTGCCCACGACGGCCCAAGAGTCACCCAAGGCAGCCCCAAGAGCGGCCCAAGACTGCCCAAGACGGGCCCAAAACGGCCCCAAGCTGGCCCTAGAGGCTTCCAAGACGGCCGCAGACGGCCCCAAGACGGTCCAAGGGGCACCCAAAACGGCCCAAGAGGGCCCCAAGAGGCCCCCAGGAGGCCGCAAGACAGTCCAAGGGCCCAGGGGGGCCCCAAAAGGCCCCCAGAAGGAGCTGAAGAGAAACCCCGAGAGGCCCCCAAACGGTTCCCAAGGGGAAGGAAGCGCCCGCCATCAATGGACGCTTAGGGCCTTTAGGGAGCGTTGCCCTCCTCCGTGGGTGCGGGCGCGAGCGAAAGAGCGCCGAATAATGAACAGCAACATGGGCGCCACTTTCCCCTACTATTGCCTCCCAGCTCCAGGGCGCGCGCTTCGCCGCTGCCGCCCAAGTGAGGCGAGATACACTAGAGGCCTGCAGGGAGCGCATTCCCTAACACTGTCTGATCCCAGAGGGGCGCGGAGACGGCGCCCAAAAGCACGTGGCTCCCTGCGCGTCCACAGGGAGCCCCCATGCGCAGTCCACCGTGCGACATTCCGAGCGCCCTGGGCACGAAGCAGACAGCAGCAGCGGCGGCACACAGCAGCAGCGAGCAGCGGCAGGCAGCGGGTAGAAGCACGCACCAAGTGGAACTGGCCATCAGCAACGACCTGCAGCCACAAGCAGCAAGAGCACGCAGCAGTAGCCTCAAGCACTACCAACAGTACGCAAAAGCGGTAGCAAGCAGCAGCACGCAGTAGCATGCGCGGAATGCGAGGTCGGGCCTCACAATCAGATGCCAGTTCGTGCAGATCTCGTGAGCGGAGTCCACGGGTCAGTCCTACCGACGTCGCCAGCCTCCTTCCGGTGCCCACAACCCACGGCGATGATGACGACGACCACCACCATCACGACAACGACGCCGACTACGACGGGTACGACGGCGGCCTCGCGGCGGCGACGACAACGACGCCGACGATGACAGCGACGACGGCGGCCCCGCGACGGCCAAGATGGTGGAGCGCTGCTAGAGCTCGGACACGAAGGCGCGGTCTCGCTGCCGCCGCCCCGGCCGCCGCCGTGCTGATAGGTTTTCGGCAAAATCTCTGTCGTTCCTCCGAGAACCATTCCAGAAGAATGTCGTGGACGGAGCCCACGGGTCAGCCCTAGTCCATACGACAGTACCCGGCATTGCGCGTGCGAGAAGGGCAAGCGATGGTCACCCGCGGCGGCGCCCCGGGGGCCCCGCCCGTGGGGTGACGCCGTCTCGGCCCGGGGCAGCCCCGGGACGGCACATGAGCGCCCCGACGCGGAGGCCTCAAAAGTCTCCCAGAAGCTCCCCAGCGAGCCCGAGAGGGCCCCAGGACGGGCTCGGAGGGCCCCCGCGAGCTTCCATGGAGCTCCCAGGGGACCCCCACGAGGGCCCCAAGGCCGCAAAATTATCGATATGTTTGAAGGTTTTTGGCGTTTCCGGTGGTGCTCCTCCCGCCCGCCCCAAGACGCCCACCACGGCACCGCGGGTGTCCGAAATCTGGCCCCGCGGCCCCAAGGGACGCCCAAGAGGGTCCAGTTCGGAGCGCTTCCCCGCCCTCTGGGCCCCTCCACGGCCAGAAAGGCTCCAAGACGCCTCCGAGAGGCCCCCAGAAGGCCCCGAGAGGCGCTCCCAGAGGCCCCCGGGCGCTGTCCAGAGGCTCCCAGAGGGCTTCAGAGGCGCACCCAAGAGCTCTCCAGAGGCTCCTAAGAGGCCCCCGGGCGCTCTCCAGAGGCTCCCAGAAGGCTCCATCCCACGAGCTCTCCAGAGGCTCCCAGAGGCTCTCCAGAAACTCCCACAGAGCCCCCACGAGAACCCCCCCCGGGTACCGGAGGGCCCCCCCGCCGCTTCCCCGATGCCCCCGCTGGGAACAGCCTGCTACAGCACGCGGCACTCCAGGACCTCTCAGGCATAACCGCCCCTTCCCCCCTCCGCCTCCACCCCGAGAGCGTGGCCCCTTCGCGGGTTCCTCGGGACACGTCGGCCCATCCACCCTTGCGCAGCCAGCGTGCCTTGGGCCTTCCTGCTCCGGAGCATCGCCCCTGATGGGAAAAAAATCATACACAAAAGTTACACAACACACACACACACATACACATATACACACACAAACACACCACAACTGTTGGGACACGCATCGCCTGGGAGGGGATGCGACAAAGCCCTGCTTGGACCACCCGCAGACGTCCCAGGCCCCCTTTCCGTGGTCCCCTCCCGCACGGAGCGTGTCCCAGCAGGTGTGGGGGGTACGGTTTTCCCAATGCCAAACGCGCGCTCCCCCTCGCCTTCCTCCTCCCCGCCCCTTGCTCGCGCCCCCCCTGTTCCTGCGGCTGCTGATGCTGCCCCTGCTGCTGCTGCTGCTGCTGCTGCTGCTGCTGCTGCTGCTGCTGCTGCTGCTGCTGCTGCCGTTGCTCTCCCTCCGCCTCGTGCTGCTCCGCCTGCTGGGCCCCGCGGCCCCTCCATCCCTGCCCCCCCCTGCCTCTCTATCACCCGACGACGACAGCGGCGACGACGCCGCCGACAACGACGACGACGACGACGACGACGACGACGAGGACCACGACCACGACCACGACCGCGACCACGACGACGACCACCACCACGACCACGACGACGACGCTGACGACGACGACGACGACGACGACGACGACGACGACGACGACGAGGACGAGGAGGACGAGGACGAGGAGGACGAGGACGAAAGAGGCCCCCGGAGGTCCGCGTTGCTTCTGTTGTTGCTGGGGCTGCTGCTGCAGCTGTTGCTGCTGCTACTGCCGATGGTGCTGGATCTGCTGCTGCTGCTGCTGCTGCTGCTGCTGCTGCTGCTGCTGCTGCTGCTGCTGCTGCTAGCGCTGCTCCAGACGCCGTCAGGATCACCAAACAAACCGCGCACCCTGAGGCAACAAGCAGCAACGAGCGCACGCTCAATCCTCTGGCACTCGTGGATGGTTGTCCACGGGTCATCCCTAGTCTGTACTACAATTCCGGGCGAAGCGCGCGCGAGAAGTACAAGCAGTGGCAGCGCCCCGGGCCGCCCAGAGAGCTCGCGGGCCGCCCGGAGAGCCTCCGGGGCGCTGCCCGACGGGCCTGGGAGGCCCCCGGACCGCTCGCGGACTGATCCAGGATTCCCAGATCGCCCCAAGACGGCCTCAGGAGGCCCCGAAGACGGCCCAAGACGGTCTAAGAGTGTATCCGAGACGCTTACGATGGCTTCAAGACGCCTTCAAGACGGCCCGAGACGCCTCCACGAGGCCCCCAGAGCGCTCGAAGTGCACCTCCAAGAGGGGCCGCAGAAGCCAAAATAGTTGATTTTCATTGTTGTCAATATTTCTGGCCTTCTCGCTTTTTCGGCTGTCCGACGCTCCACGGCCGCCCAAGAGGCCCCCAAGACCGTTCCAAGACGGCCCAATAGGGCTTCAAGACGGCCCCGAGTCGGCCCAAGAGGGCCCCAAGACGGCTCAAGAGTCGCCCAAGACGGCCCAAGAGGGACCCAGGAAGGCCCCAAGAGAGGCCCAAGACAGGGACCCGGAACCGAAAAATCGAGGCCTCCACCCCAAGAGGCCCCCAGGAAGCCCCAAGACGCCCCAACGAAACGCCGGGACGCTCCCAAGACTTCCCCAGGAGGCCCCCGGACGACCCAAAGAGGCTCCAAGAGGCCCCCCAGAGGCCGCCAAGCGCCCCAAAAGGCTCCCAAGAGGCCCCAAAAGAGGACCCAAGAGGCCCCAAGACGCCCCCAAACTGCTACCAAGAAGCCCCCAAACTGTCTCCCAGAGGCTCCCGAGAGGCCAACCACGAGATCCCAACCAACATCCACGAGATCTCTTGCCCATTACCCAGGCCCGCGGTGAGATTGCCCGCAGGCCACTACAGCCGGTTGGGGGGCCCTACGTATCCCAGCATCCGCACCCTTGGCTGTATCGATGCAGGGCCCTGGGGGGCCGAAACCTATGGAAACTCAGATCGTCTTGGGCGGTGTCCAAGGCCTTGGGGTACGTGTGGGGGCCAATCCTCGCGCAGTGGAATGGCCAGAACCTTCGGATTTTCGCTAATCGCGGAGAGGCCGGGCGCGATTAGCGAAAACCCGATGCTTTTTGAGACCTCCACGCCCGGCCTTAATCGGTTACGATCGCCCTCTTGGGTCGGGCGCCTCGTGGGGCGGCTTGGGGCAATCTTGGGTGTGTGCGGCCGTCTCGGACCTCGCGTTGGGCTCCCGTGGGCGGCATCTGCGGCTGTGCTGGGCCCTGCTGGGGGTCACTTGAGGCTTCGGCGACACGTGCGAGTTCGGGACCAACGCCTGGACCTGCGGGCCGTGGATTTTCCACGGGTTCACACTAGTCATTTACAATGCTGGCATCAGCGCGTGCAAGAAGGGCGAGCAGTGGCAGCCCGCGTTGGCGCTGCTCAGCGAGATGCGGGAGGCGAAGGTGGATCCCGACGTCATCTGCACTACTGGTCACTACGCGTGCGAAAGGCGAGAAGTTCGCGAGCTGCCCACGAGCGCCCCAAGCGCCCTGGCGCTCCCTGACGGCTCCAGAGAGCCCATAAGTGGCCCAAAGACTGCCTCTAACAGCCTTAAGACAGCTCTCAGACGCTCCAGAGCGCGCGAGGACGGCCCAAGAGAACACGAAAGGAGCCCCATGACAGCCAAAGACGGCCCGACGACGGGCCAGGTGTCTCCGAAAACGGCCGAAACGGCTCCCGGAGGCCAAAGTTACAGATATAGTTTTTTGCTTCTTGAGGATGATTCATGTTGTTGTTCGTTTTTTTCTAACCAAGATGGGCCCCTCACGGCTCCAGGGCAATCCCAAATCCCCCCAAAACGGTCCAGGAGGCCCCGCCAAGTGCCCCAAGACGGCCCCAGCGGACCCGAAGACTACCCAAGAGAAGCCCACGATTGCCCAAGAGAAGCCCAGGTGCGCCAGGCACCCTTGTGGCCCAAGCGTGCTAGGCGCGTCTGGTGCGCCAGATGCGCCACGTGATCCGCGTGCGCCACGTGCGCCGTATGCTCCAGCCGCGCCATGGGGCAGTACACATCGGGAAATGCGTCGGCCCCCACAACCCTTGTCGAAAGCGAGTGCGCAATCGCGGCGGGGCGGCTATCATAGTGTCTGGTTGTCCTGCGCATAGCAGGCACCATGCCCGCACCCCCGCCGCCCCTGTCAAAAACCAATGCATGATGATCGCGGGGTGCCCGCGCATGATCCAGATGTCGCCTTGACGCGCGTGTTGTATTTCTTTTGACAGGGGTGCTGGCCCTGCGCGCAGCAAGCAATATGCTGGCTTCCCCGCCGACCCCTTCAAGCAAATGCAAAGTGCTCGCGACCCCGTCGATCAAGACCCAAGATTTTCCCAAACATGGATTTTTACATTCCTTTTTGACAGAGGTGGGGGGGTCCTCATTGGTCCTGGTTGGCTGCTGGTCGCCTTGGGGGTGGGCGTGTTTATTAATAGGGAACAGTGATCAACCCCTCCCCGGAAGGGGAAGGTGGGCTGGAAGAAAAAACTCCTTTAACCACTCACGACTTGAAGGACTGGTGAAATTCCGACTGAGCTCCGAACAGGGCCTCCCGCCATTGTGTTCCCCCGGCAGCCTTCAACAAAGTTTCTTATATACCCGCAATGAGGCCCAACGAGCCTCCTCTCCCCTTTCAGCCCTTTCTCTCACTCATCCTCTGTCCTCCTTCTCGTCCTCGTCCTGCTCCCGCTTCTTATCTGCGACTCCCCCCCGGCGGTCTCTGCAGTGATTCGGCTCCCTCGGCCCGCGGCCCGCTGATGCAGCGCGCCGTGGAGCTGTTGGTGGAGGCGGGCGGCGCTGTGTTCTACCAGGCTCTGCGAACCGCGCTCTTCGAGCGGTTTGCGGGCCACCCGCTGCCCTTGGCGGACCAGGAGGCCCCAGCGTTCGGGTCCTCCTGGCCGTCTCAGGCGGCAGGCTCCGGAGCAGCGGCGGAGTGCCCTGCGCTCGAGGCTTCCGCCGCCTGCCCCACCGTCTGCCTTGGGCTGGCGGTGGCCTTGAGCGGCGGGGTCTCTCCCCTACTGCTCGCGACGGTCCTCTCGCTTCTGCGAGTGACCCCTTGCTGCAGTTTCTGCGGGGGCTGCTGTCTCGCGGGCCTGGCGGTCCGCTGTGCGAGCCCTTTCCTGGCTCGCGTTCGCGGTGCGTTGGGATCCCAGCGCCCGCGAGGGCAGCTGCTTGGGCCTTGGCCTACGGCCCAAGTCGTCGAGCCGCCTCGCGCGGCACGGTGGCGTCGGACCCTCGGCCCGCGTTGCCGCTTCGGGGTTACTCCCTCGGGTCGGCCTCCGGGCCGCCCACGCGGGCTCCCCCGCGACGTGCGCGCTGTCAGTTCTGCAGCGGACCCGACGCGTGTCACAGTGGGCGCGAGAGCCCCTGAGCGTCGGCGACGATGGCCGCAGTGCCAGCGCTGCCAGCAGGCCTCGCCTGGCCCGAGCTACATCCGATGAGCTACGAGGGGGACCGCAGCTTCGCCGTTATACCGCTTGCTCAGCGAGACGGTGGCGTGTTGCTCGCCCTTCCCTTGGCCTTCCGCTCGGCTGCCGATCTGGCGGCCGCGGAGGCGGATGGCTTTCCTGGGCTGATGGGTCCGCGCTTGGTGCTGGACGTGCTTTTCCTCGGGGCAGCCTCGCGCGCGCTGGCCACCACGGCCTCGGCCCTGGTGATCGTCTTGGACGTCGACGAGCTGGAGCTCGAGTCCTTGACGCCGCTGCCCGCAGCCACGCCATCCGACCTCGCCCCGTTCGCCACGGCACGGAGTCGCGACTACTGGCCGCGCCCGTCCATTGAGGCTGCTCTGCGAGCAGATCGCCGCGCTCCACGGAGCCCCACTTGCCGACGGCGAGGAGGACCTGCCAGGAGCCGAGCGGGCGACGCCGCATCACGCGGCGTCGGAGGGCGTCGAGGAGATCGGGTCCATCTCGGATCCGGGGGCGGAAGGCGACGGCGAACTCGAGCCTGCCGCCCCGGCGGCGGCCCCTCCTCCGAAGCGCCCGGGGGTCTACGCAGGTATCTCGGCCTCGCCCACCTAGGCTGCGCAGCCGCGAGTCCCCAGTCGGGCAGTCGCAGCCCTGGACGACAGCGCTCCTATGATCAGGGCGGAGGTCGTGGCCGAGATGCGCGCGATGTTGGCGGCTCAGGCGGCCCTGCCGCGCCGGGCTCTGGCGCTGCCTCTGGCGGGGCCCCCGCAGGGAACCCAGGTGCCCCGTCGCGACGCCCCATCAGCTGTGCGAGGACGAGGCCGCCCGTCTCGGGATCCCGCTGCCCGCGGGCTCCTCCTGCCACGCAGGGGGCGCAAGGCAAGACGGGCACTCTCGCCTCTGCGCTGGCGGCAGCGCGGGGAGCTCCGCGACCCGCGGGCGCGTCGGTCAAGGCTCCGCCGCCTCCGTGCACGTTGGCAGGTGAACCGCCCCTGGCGCCCCCTGTCCCCGGCTGGGGCTCCGCTCCCGCCGAGGAGGCCGCCGCGGGAGAGCCCTCGGACCCAGCTGCGACCGCGCCGTCGACATCGGACCTCGCGCTGGCGTGCCTGCGGGATGGTCTCGCGCGCCAGCGGGCCGCTCGAGCGACGACCCGCCCTCCGCTGGGCTCACTCACCGAGCAGGCTCCGGCGCAGCAGGGCCCCCCCGCGGACGTCGTCCGCGATGGTTCAGATGCGGGGCGTCGCGCGACGTCGCGAGCGGCGGCGGGCGCCCACTCAGCACGGGCCTCGAGTCAGCGAACTGATGAAGGGGAACCTGGCCCGCGAACTCAGGATTCGCCTGGGAGACGTGGCGCCCATGGCTAGGTTCCAGCACTTTCGGGGGCAGTCCTCTGAGCGGTCAGACGTCGACCCGCGAGCTGCCGACCCACTTTGCGCGGCCGAGTGCCGAGTTGCGGCGAGCCGGCGAAAAATGAGACGCAGGGCGCGTCTGGATGTTTAGATTCTGCCATCCTGCCAGTGCGCCAGAGCACGTTCGTGCATCAGCTGGCGAAGGGTCGCTGGCACCTCGAGGCAGCGCGGTCCTTGGCGGGCGCGGGGGGGGCCCGCCGACGCGCGCGACGCGCCGACGCGCAGAACGGGGGGCTCACAGCCCGTTCTCGCCGCGGGTATAACAGCGCCGGCTGTCGGCCCAGAGCGAGCACGCGAAGGAGCTGACCTCCTTCCGGTCCCGCCCGGGCTCGGAGCGGGCGGCGGCTTCGGAGGCCCCGATCTCCAAGCCGAAGGCGAAAGCGACAGCAAAGCCGTAGACAGAGGAGACGCCGCCGCCCAGGGCCAAGGCGGGCGTCGAGCCACCTTGAGGCCGATGGACCTACCCTGCGCGGGCGGCCCGCGGGGCTCTGCCCCCCGCTCGTCAGCCTTCTCTTCTGGCGTTTGTCTTGCTGGGCGCAATGAGCTCGAGTTCGGTCGCGGAGGTTGGGGCGGGCGTCTCCTGCGAGGGCGCTGCGCCGCCGCGGGGGGAGGCGCGCCCCGCCGCCGCGACCGGGCTTCGGAGTCTTGGGCACTCCGCCGTTATGCTAGCAATTGTGGCTCTCGCAACTCCCCCCCCCTCGCCCGCTGCAGCTGTTGGGAGAGCCCAGGCCGAGCAAGGTCGCGAAGGTGAAAGCGCGCGTCTCCAGCGAGGACGCGGCGCCACTGCAGGGGGAAGCTCGCCTTGCCCGCGCGATCTCAGCTCACCACTTTGGTCCGCCTGCCCTCGGTGGCGCACCTGCGGGCGCTGAGTGGGCTTTGCCTGCCCTTTCCTCGGGGGGGGCGCCCTGCTCTTCGCCGTCATCAGGCAGCTCCCGCGCTCTTGCCGCAATGCAGCAATCCACCCCCGTCTCTTCCCACGCCGCGGCCTCGGCCCATCGGACCGCTCCCTTCGCGGCGGATCTGTCTCCCATGCTGCGCCTATTCCCTGGCGCGAACATCGACATCGCCCGCTGGGCGACTGCTTCGTCTCTGGTCGAGATGGGGGCGCGGTGTCCCCTGGCGTCTTTCTCTCGTTCATCTCAGCGCCAGTCGGGCCGGGGCGTTTGTCTGTTCGCCGAGCCGCTTCCCCGCGATCGATCGATGGCCGCGCCCAGCTCCACCGACCCTGCCGCCGCCTTCCTCTCCAGTCGGCCGCGCGCGGGAGCGGTGGCGCCTGGGGCGCGCATGTCGCGCACTTGCTCAACGAGTCGTGGTTGCGCTAAACTGGCTGACCCTCGGCCAGCCGAGCCCCGCCCCCGCCGAGGCGCGCGCGCGCGCGACGGTCTCGCCCTGCCAGGAGGGGGCGCGCGGCCGCGTGCACAGAGAGGCCGCGCCGGATTGCAGTTCGCCTACCCGCGGGGGCAAGAGCGATCTAGGCAGAGCATTAGCAAAGTCCGATGCCACCGAGGTCTCGCTCCGTGGCCTGGCTAGTCACGGTGCAGTTCTGGGGTCCTCCTTCACCTCCTCTTCCGCCGTCGTGGCGCCCACGCGGCGGCGTCCTTCATCCGCTCCCCCTGCGCCTGGGCCACTTGCCGCCGCGGCATCGCGGGGCCCCGCCCACGTCGCGCCTTTCGGCCTCAAGGTCAAGGCGCCCCGCATCAAGTGGGATTATTCGCTTAAGTTCGATCCCGCCCCCTTATTGTCCGACCCGTTCGTGCGCCAGGCGTTTCTGGGCCACGTCATGGGGCCCCCGAGGGCAGAGTGGCCCACGGGCCAGCAAGGGACACGCGTCCACATGGATCGCACAGACCTATGGGTTCCCCCCCACCCACAAATGGGACGCCCGCTGCGCCCTTACCTTGCCCCAGCTGCGGATCTCTGCTGGGACGAAGCGCCCGGAGCCCTGCGAGTCGCAAAGGACACGAATTCGATCGCTTGATCCCTGACCCTACGGTCGTTAACGCCCGGTGCTCTTCAGTTTCCACGATCGCACAACGGCTCGGCCAAGGGTTTCTGCTGCGCCGACTCGCTTTGAGCCCGGGAGAATGGTTCGTCATCCCCTGTGATGATTTTGAAATGAGTTTCATTGCACCTTCCGCGCCCCTCCCGCGCGCGCTCGCAGGATCGCGTTGCGGGTCAGGTTACTGGGGCGGGGCCCGCGAGGGGGTTCTCCGCAGCTTCGGTGCCCTCCGGTTTTATGAGCAGGCGGTGCGCCGTTCTCCCTTCCCCAGGGGAACTTTCAAAATGCTCAATATTGGCGACCGCACGGGCTTCCAGAAGCTCTTGCGGCGCGGCTCCGCCCAAGGTCGCGACGACCCCTCTCGCCGCGATCGGGAAGTCTTCACCGCGTACGATCGCGGCTATCCGCAGGTCGCGTCGGCGCAGCACCGGGGGAAGCTCGCCCGCGGTGAAATCCGCAAGGTCGTCGTGGGGGTCGAGATCGACGGGCGGATTGGGATCGCCCGCGTCCCCCTAGTCCGTTTGGTCGCCCTGTGCAGGCTGACCCTTATCCAATTGACCTTGGCTCCTCGACGCGTACCCTGGTGGTGTCTCTCGTCGGCTGCTGGGTGCAGGTGTTTCTGTTCCGACGTCTTTCCCCGCATCCGATTGACGCGCGCATGGCAGTTCCGCGTGCGCAGACGTCAGAATCCTCGAGACCGCAGTCTTCAAGAGTCTGTGCAAGTACGTTGCGTCAGGATGCACGACTCTCGGGCGCCCGTTCTCTCAAACTCTACAGCGGTTCTGGGAGCTGCGGCCCATGGGCGCAGCAGTTCCCCAGGGTTGTCCCGCGTCTTGCGCGCTGCGCTGCCGTGGACCATGGGGGGGGGGGCTTGTGCGCGGGGGAAACGTGCGTGCCGACGGACGTTCGTCGGACCGACGACCCAGCGAGGCACCGCTTGGTCCGCCCCCCCCTCTCGAGCCCTTCCGGCTTGGCTTGAGGAGGCAGAACGTTGCAAATTTGAGCGATTCGATTGCGTGGCCCACGCCGACGCACGCTCTTCGCACCCTACCTGCCATTGGGCGCGCCTCTTCGCCCTGCTCGCGGCACACGGGTTAGGCCCGCTGGGCTTCTCCCCTTCGGGCACGGGGGTGGCCGCCGACGACGACGCCGCCGCGGGAGAGCCAGCCTCTGAGGCGCCCGGCGGCGGAGGCGCGCGCGGCCCGCGCCCGCGGGCCCCGCGGGGGCCCTGGGCCAGGAACCCTCTGTTCCCATTTTTCCTGTGCCGCGAGCGCCGACGCCATGGTCACCGCTGACCCCCTCGCTCCGCGGAAGAGGAGGTCGCAGGGGGCGGCGCCGGTCCTCAGACCCCCCCCGCGCCCGTCGCTCCCCGAGCGCAGCCAGCGCCCGAGCGAGCGGGCGGCGGCTCGCGCATGGCCGAGGGCGCCCCCGCCGAGGCGGACAGCCGAGAGGCCCCCTTGGGGCCCGCGAGCAGCAGCGGTCAGCGCATCTGCGCCCGAGCTGCAAGGCTACAGGATGCGCGGGCTGCCCTGCGCGTCGCCGACGGAGCGGGCCGCGGCGCCATCGATGCGGCGTTCCGTCGCGCGGTGCGAGACTACCATCATGACAGAGGAGCGGCGCCTCTCTCGGCCAGCGAAGCCGAGGGGCGGAAGCTGCGCTTCAAGCGGCCGTGCGACGCCAAGTCGCTGCTGCTCGACTACGAGGGCAGCCGTGCCGCGCCAGACGCCCAGAGCTCCGGCAGCAAGGGGGGCCGCGCCGCGCGCTCTCGCCCGCGCCGGAGGCCGCAGCGAGGGGAAGCGCAGGGGCAAAGCCACTGCTGGCCGCTCCATTGCGCCCCCCGCCCTCGACGCCGTCGTGTCCGAGCGTCTCTTAGCTGCGCGCGCTGAGCGCGCCGCCTTGCGCTCGGCGCTGCACGGCGCTTCGGACGCCCCCGCTTGCCACCCGCCTGCGCCGGGCCCCCCCCCCCTCGCGCGCGCGGTCCGTCGCCCCCGCCGACGCCGAGCTGGCCGAGGTAGAGCAGGCAGGCCGCCTGGAGCAAAAGAGGCGCTCCGCGACGCCCGGGCAGGCCTAGCAGCGCGAGCGCCGCGCCCTGGGGTGCGCGAAGCGTCCGGGCGCGGCGGCGAGGCGCGAGTTGGCCGAGGGCATCGCGAGCCGCGGGCACGCGCGTCGGCCCCGGGAGGCGGCCAGTTGGGAAGCGCGCGGGGGGCGGCGGACAGCCCCTGCCCAGATCGCTCGCGACGCTCGCAGGGTGCGGAAGGTGTCGCATCCTGCTGGCTGGGCCCGCCGTTCCCAGCGCGCGGCCGCCGAGCGCCAGGCAAGTCGCGCGGCTAAGGGGGGGTGCCGCGCCTCCGCCTGGCCGCCGCGCTCGGCGGACCGCTGACCGTCGCGCTTTCGGCTCCGCTGCCGGCGTCGAGCCGCGCGCGACGGGCGCCACGGCGAAGCGCGTCGCCTGGCGCCCCAGCAGCCGCCCCTCCGCGACGGCGCCGAGTCTGGACGGAGGGCGGAGCCCTCCCTGCCGGGAGGCCTCCGAACCCCCACGGCCGCGACTCCAGGGAGTCGGCGGAGGGCGCCGGCGCAGGCCCTGGCGGCGCCTCCAGGGGTTCGCCCAGCAGGCGTTCCGTGTCGGAGGTTCGCCCAGCTGCGGGCCCGCTGGCGCCCCCTCAGCGGCGCCCCCCCTCAGCAGACCGCGGCCTTCCACGGGGCGGCGTCCGACGACCCCCCCGCGGCGCGTGCGCGCCGAGTCTGCTCCGCCCCTGGCCTCCCGCGCTGGGAGCCCCGCGGATCTTTGCGACTCGGACTTCGACTCCAGGACCCCGCTCGTTCCGCGCCTTCCTGACAGGTCAGATCTCGGATGAGGCCTTGCGGGGGATCGTCCGAGCCGTTCAACGGTCCGTGGCGTCCGAGCAGGACACGGCCGCGGAGGCCATTTGTCGCGGGCAGCCTCTTCTGTCCTCGGGTGCCAGCCGGAGCTGGCATCTGGCATCGCTTCGGGTCGTGGGTGGAGCATCTTCGAGGCGTGGCCCTTAGCGATCGCCAGGATCGTGCAGCAGGATCCACGCGCCGCCGATCGAGAGACCTCTCGAGCGCTGTGTCGACTGACATGCGCCCCTCAGGGTGGGGTTCGTGCCGTCGTTGCTCAGCCAGTCGGCGGGCCGCCTGCTGGCCGCGCGGAGCCTCCGTCTAAGCGTCGCAGGCGTGCTGTCCCCCTGCTGACGTCGAATGCTCCTTCAGCAGCCCCCTCTGCCCGCGCCCCCGCCCTGCCTCGCATGCCGATGCAGTCGCTCCCAGGCCGCGACGAATCGCCAGACCCGACCGCCCTGTCAGCCGCCGCGGCATCGGCGCTTGGCTAGCGGCTGGAAGTGGCGGGCGAGCTTCTGACTGTCGCGCAGTATACAGAGGATCGGTAAGATCTGTTTCAACGCGCGGTCTCCTGGCTGCGGCATGTCGCGCCTGCTGGCGCGGATGAACCGCGCGAGATCGACGATCTCGATAGCCTGCTCGCTGTGCTGCGCAGTCATGAGCGTCTCTTCGGAGATGGAGGTGCGCGCCCTCTCTCGGAGACGGGGCGGTTGCTGCCCATGAACGCCGCGGCCCCCCCAGGGCTTATTGGGCACCCTCAAATCGACGAGAAGACGGTCGGAGGGATCGAGGGCATCGGCTTGGGCAACAGCGTCGTCTATCGGCGTCGCGCGGCCAGCCTGGCCTGCGCGTGCGACCTGGTCGCGCATCTCTCCGAGAAGGCCGAGCTGCTCCCGCCACACCTGTGGGGCAACGGGGGGCGCCTGCGGATCTGCTCGACGGCTACCGAGCCATCTGCAGCGCGCCTTACCCGACCTCTCTGTCGGGCATGTCGCAGAGGCAGGGCGCTGTCGAGATGGGGGTGAAGCTGCTCGGCCGCGATCGCGCGGCGTGCCCTGCAGGCCCGCCTGCCCCTTTCCTTTGGGCAGATATCGAGAGCAGGACGCTCTGCGCGCCGTCGGAGATCGGGACGATCGCGCGGGGCATCGTCGACGCGACTGATGGCTCCATCGCAGAGACCCGCGCTGAGACAGCGTCATCTCGGTCGGGAGTCGGCGAGGGGAGGCCGCCGCCGCACTTCGCGTCGCGCGAGCGGCGTGCCGCCCTCTGGACGGGACGCGGGGCCCTGCGGAGCCCGCCCTGCTGCTCGGGTGCGCGCGCGGGCCGTGCGTGCACGCTGCCGCTGGGGGCCCTCCTGTCTCGGCGGCGGCCGCCGTGCCGGCGGGCCGCGGGCGCGGCGCCGCGCGGCCCCGCCCCCCTGCGCGCCTTTCGTTCAGGATTCCCATTTGACTCTCGAGCACCTCGATCGCAGATCCCGATCGGTCGATGCTTCGAACTGTGGGTCGTCGAGCACGCCAGGGTAGTTCCGACCGCGCTCTACCGAAGTCGATCACTCCTGGCGCGAGCGCGCGCGACGCGGGTTTCCCCCATTACATCCTTGCGCATGCCCCTCTGGGCGCCCAGTCAGCCCATCCCCACTGCGCGGCGTTTCTCACCAAAGCCTGGGACGCCGCCAAAGAGTGGAAGATTGCAGAGCCTCCTAAGCTTCGACCACCGTTGCCTCGCGAACTCTGCGCGCGATTGTTGGCGTCTGCCTGAGCTGGGACTGGCCAGTCATGGCCCCCTTGCTGCTGCTGCTGGGTTTCTGCGCACAGGGGAACCCACGAAGGCAGGGAGGTGCGACCTTTCCTTCGCCGTCGGACCGTGTCGAGCCAACGGGCGACGCCTTTCCGGCCATCGCGGCGCCATAGGCCCGTCGCTCCTACCTCGCTCAGCACGCGAGGTGTTCGGATCGTCGGTCGGTGGACCTGTTTGAACGTGTTTTGGACGTCTCGCTTCCACCGATCCGCTCGCCCCCTTCGGGGCTAACGGCTTCCGTGCTCGGTGGAATCACTTGCTTTCGGCGTTGGGCCTTCCGCTCGCTAAAGCCGCCGCTGGACTGAATTTGACCCCTGCTTGCCTGCGGGGTCAGGTGCTACTGATTTCTGCATAGCTACAGAAGACGCCCCTCGCATCTTCTGGCGAGGTAGGTTGCGCCGGGCGTCGAGTGCTGAGCGCTACCTCCAAGCTGCCACTGCTTCGACTGCCCTGGCGTCTCTCTGAGGCCGCCAGGGCTCAGGTGCTCTTCTTCGCCTCCGCCAGCAGTCGCTTGCTTGCATTGTTTTCTTATTGCTGGGCCGTCAACCTGGTCAGTCCCACCCGCGGCCGCCCGCCAAAACCTTCTCTCTTCGCAAGGGGTCTGAGCCTGGGTATGGCTGCACCGCCTTTCGGCGGCCAGGAGCCCCGCTTTTGAGCGCGGCGCGGCGGCCCCCCTCGCGCCAGGCGGCGGGCCTGCGCCTCCCTCGCGCGCGGAGGCGCCCGCGCGCGCTCGGAGACCGCTCGACAGGGCGGAGCGAGAGAATGCTCCTCTTCATTCTCTGCGACTCCCCTCCCACGGTCTCTGCAGCGATCCGGCCCCCCTCCCTGCCCTCCCGGCCGCGCTGAGGCTGATGGCGCACGCGTTGTGCGGCCGACTATGCGCGCCGAGGGGGCTGGGCTGTCATGCCCCCCCAGCGCTCGCTGGCTGCACCGCCTTTCCGCGGCCAGGGGCCCCGCGCCTGAGCGCGGCGCGTCGGCCCCCTCGCGCCAGGCGGCGGGCCCGCCCCGCCGTCGCGCGCGGAGTTGCCCGCGCGCGCGGAGACCGTTAGCCGGGGCGGAACGACAGAATGCTGATTTTTTTCATCGGCCCCCCTTCCTCCAAGCTCCAGCACCTGGGATTCCCCACGCGCCCGGTTCGGGGTGGCAAAGGGGACGTGTAGACACCAGGATGCCCTGGCAGCAGCATCCGAACTCTTTGCTATTTCCGAAAGCTTGAACAAATAGTAATCCGAAGACCGCCCTCGTTCCAGAGCTACTCGCTTCCTCCTCGACCTCCTGCTCGCTCTCGTGCGCCTCGCTCCCTAACCGCCCCCCGCACACCTTACAGCGCGTTTCGGGCGACCCCCCCCCCCCCGAGCAATCAGGGGTGCCAAGTGGACCTTCTCATTTCTTCTCTACCCCACATCCCTCGTCTGCGAGCCTGCACCTCCCTCCCTCTAGACAGACTGCACTCTTCCTCCTACCCCCCCTTTCAACTTAGGGGTGGCAAGGCGGACTTTCCCCTATGTTCTCTGCCGCGCTTTCCTTCTCTGGGAGCCTGCACCTCCACCACGTTCAGTACCGCTCTCCTCCTCCACCTCCTCCTCCGCCTCCTCCTCCTCCCCCCCCTCCTCCTCCTCGCGGCTCCCGTGCGGCGCGGCCCTCGCCAGCTCCAGGCTGCGGCCCCCGCCCACGGTGGGGGGCCTCCCGCAGATGCGCGCGCGAAGGTCGGCCAGGCGCACGGGCTGCCAGCCGATGCCATAGACAAACTTCCACCGATGGATGTTCAGATGCGCGCCAAGCTCACGCCGATACTCACGAGGGCGGTCCTGGGCAACTCCTTCAACATCCGCCTCCTGCTGGCGGCCGAGTTCGCGACGATCACGATGGACGAGGAGGCGGACCTGATCAAGGCGGGCTTCACTGCTGGCCGTGCGCACGCAGTCGAGGCGGCGAGGATGCGCGAGGCTCACCAGCAGGACCCGAAGAACAACGAGCTGCCCGAGGTGACAATGGGGCCAGCATGCGCGCAGGTCTTCATGGTGGTGGCGCGCAAGCTCACAGACGCAGGCGAGAAGGTTGGAGCCAGGAGCGCGAAGGCCTGGGCGGAACAGCAGGTGAAGCTAGACGGCCTCAGCTCGATCGCGGACATGACCTGCCTGGTCAAGGGGTTCCGCGTGAGCAGTGCGTTTCGAGAAGGCCTGGCGAAGATGGTGTTCAGCCTAGCAGATCCACAGATGCAGCGCGTCTTCCAGGAGTGCGTGGAGCAGCTCGGAGGGGAAGTGCGCCCAGGCATGGCCCCAAGGTCACACGCCGAGAGGTTGCTGCAGTTAGCGTTGGACGAGATGGAGCTGTGACCGCGAGTGGCGTTAGAGCGCCTGGCGTCAGTTCGCAAGACCCAGACTTGGCTCCCTGGGCTACGTCGCCGAGTTTTGAAGGCAGCCGAAAGCGTCAGGTCGCAAGTCCCAGAGGTAGCCGCCTGGGCAATGTCGTCGCCACTTCAGCGTCGCCAGTTTTGCAGGAGGAGATGGACGTCGTACACGGCGAAGGAGAGTCGAGGCACTGCAGTTCTCAGGATGAGCAGGGCATCGTGAGGAGGGAGGCAGTGCAATATCTCCTATCGGCAGCCTCACGTGTGCAGTTGAGGGCGGCGTCTCCGATTGAGCTGGCGGCATCACAGAGAGCCAGGCCTGCTTCAGTGTCGCCGTCGGGATCGATGGCGCCGAGGGGTTCAGTGGAGTTGCCGACACCACAGAGTGCAAGTTTGAGTTCGCAGAGTCAGGCCCGACGGAGCGGGACGACCGCGGCGAGGAGGATTGCTGGGTCGTCTGAGTACGGGGGCTCCGTGAGGCCTGACTTCCAGGAGGCAGCCCGTGGCGCTGCTGCCGCTGCTGTCTCTTCTCCCCCTCCTCCTTGTCCTTCGAGCCTCCCTCCTCGCCCGTCCTCGACTCCCAGCGTCAAGAGCCTGGTCGAGGGCTCCGTGAGGCCTGACTTCCAGGAGGCAGCCCGTGGCGCAGCTGCCGCTGTTGTCTCTTCCCCCCCTCCTCCTCGTCCTTCGAGCCTCCCTCCTCGCCCGTCCTCGACTCCTAGCTTCAAGAGCCTGGTCGCTTATGCGACCAGTTTTTGATTTCTGGGCTGCTTTGTTCCTGGCCTCGGGTCCGCCCTGGGGCCGTCGTGTGTGAAATTTATTCGTAGTCGTCGCTCGCCGTGAACCGTGGTTGAGCAAGGACAATTTGGGGCTCCCACCTGCCATGGGGGGGGGTGGCCATCCGTATATCGCATTCTCATGCGCACGATAGGTCGCACATAGTGTAATATTCTCGCTGAGTGGTGCTATGTGGTCAGGGAGACATTCGACCCGATATCGCTTTGCCGCCGCCGCCTCCTCCTCCTCCTCCTCCTCCTCCTCCTCCTCCTCCTCCTCCTCCTCCCCCCCTTCCTGAAATAGGTCGCAGCGAGACTGGACTGCGGGAAACCTTCGATGCCAAAAGAATTCTCCAGGGACCACTCCGAGATAGCCCAGGCCCTCCCAAGACACTCGAAGACAGTCACCAGCTGGAGCAAACCCGCAGGCGTCGGCGACGCATGCGCGTTCAGGACCGACACCTTGACCCGCCATCCGTGGATTTTCCACGGGTTCGCGCAGTCTATACTACAACGGCGGGAGCACCGTGTGCCAGAAGGGCGGGGAAACAATGGTGTCAAATCGTGCTTGCTGGCCCCGGCGCGCCCCCGTGCGGCCCCCTGGGACGCCCCAAGGTGCCCCGAGAAGGCTTTCGCTGGCCTCCCAAAGGCCCCAAGACGGGTTCCTAACGCTCCAGAGGGCCGCATGGCAGCCCAAGAGGTCCCCACAGACGCCCCAAGAGGGTTCCGAGAGGACCCCGCAGAGGGCCTCAAGAGGTAACATGTGTACCAATCCCTCGGGGAAACGTGCATTTTTGGCGTACTTGCCCTTGTCCTCTTCGCAGCGTCCAACACGGACCCACAGCTTCCCAATATTGCCTCAAGACGTTTCCGGACGCCCCCAAGAGGCCGGCCCAAGAGGCGCCCACGACGGCCCAAGAGGATTGTGGAAGGGTTCCCAGAGCGGCCCAAAGATGGGCAAAGACGGCCAACGGGCGGCCCGAAAGGCCGCCTGGGCCCTCCGGGGCGCACTGCGAGCCCCCCAGGCGCTCCGAGACGGCTCCGGGGGGCCCCAAGATGCCCCAAGACGGCTCAGAGATGGTCAGGGCGCCCCAAGAGGATCCCAAGCGAGCCCCAGGATGGCCCCTGAGGCTTCTGAGGCAGGCCAGGAGGCTCCAGAGACAGCCCAGGCGGATCCCCAGAAGACGTCCCATTCCTTCCAAAAAACGTATATTTGTCCTATGCCCGTTCTTTTCGTCTGCACAGTCTCCAAGACGGCTGTGCAGGCCCCCAAGATCGCCCCAAGACGCCCTCAGGAGGGCCCCGAAACGGCCTGAGACGGCCTTGGGACGGCCCCGGAGCCGCCCAAGACGACCCAAGAGGCACCCAAGACTGCTCCACGAGCGCCCAATAACGGTCCAAGATGGCCCCAAGACGGCCACAAGATGGCGCGAGAGGCGCCCCAGACAGCCCCACATCGCCCTCCAGACTGCCCTAGAGGGCCCCGAGAGCTGGAGAACGAAAAGATGCCCCCAAACGGCCCCCAAGAGGCCTTCGACGCTTCTCTTTTGGGGAGCGTCGACGATTGACGATCGAAGATCGACGGGATGAAGGATCGAAGGGCGAGAAGGAGAACGCCCAGAATTGCCCCACAAGCCGGCAGGACCCACCGATATGTCCCGAGCATGACCCGAAGGAGGCCCCTAGAGGGTCCAGACATACCGAGACGGCTCCTAACAAAGATTGACGGGATGCAGGATCCAGGGAAGGCTTCAAAATTGCCCCCAATAGGAGGGGGCGAACGAGACGCGCGCCAGGGCCAAGCTGCTGGAGCGCTGCAAGAGCTCGGACACAAAGGGGCAGTCTCGCTGCGGCCGCCCCGGCCGCCGCCGTGCTTACAGGTTTTCGGCAAAATCTCCGCCGTTCCTCCGAGAACCATTCCAGAAAGATGTCGTAGACGGAGTCCACGGGTCAGCCCCAGTCTATACTATATGGCCGGAGGAACCGCGTGCCGGAAGGAAAAAGCGCCAAATGCCGGGAAACGGCTCCGAGACGCTCCGGAGGCCGCCCCGACGGCCCAAAGACGGCTCCGAGCCGCTCCAAGACGGCTCCGACCCGCTCAAGATGCCCCGAAGGTGGCCCAAGAGGGCCCCGAGACGCGCAATCATCCGGCCAAGACGCCCGAGATTGGCCCAAGACGGCCCACGAGCCCCCCAAGACGGCCCAACAGGCCTCCCAAGAGGCCTCCCAAGAGAGCCCCGAGAGGCCAAAAACGTTGATTTTCATTTGTTTTTTTTCCGAGGTTTTGTGCTTCCTCGCTTTTTTGGCTTCCCGATGCTCCGACACCCCCCCGGAGGCATCCAAGACCGCTTCAAGAGGGTCCCAGAGGGCCCCAAGACGGTCCAAGGCGGCCCCAGGACGGCCCCAGAGGCGCCCAAGACAGGCCAACGGAACCCCAAGATGGCCCGAAGAGCGGCCCAAGATGGCTCCAAGACGGCCCGAGGACCGCCCAAGAAGGCCCTCGGGGGCCCCAAGACAGCCCAAGGGGCGCGATAGACGAGCCAGAGAGAGGCCCAAGAGGCCCCCAGGAGCCCAAAAGAGGTCCCCAAGAGGTGCCACGGGGGCGGACGAGGGGACCGCCTCAGGAGGTTTTGGACGGTTTTGGGCCTCAGAATCATCCGCTTTACGACGGTTTTGGAAGGATTTTGGCCTTCTCGCTTTTTCCGCTTTCCGACGCTCGAGGACGGCCAGAGGCCTCCAAGAGCGCCCCAGAACGGCTCAAGAGGTTCCCAAGAGCGCCCCAAGACAGCCCAAGAGGGCCCCAAGACGACCCAAGAGACGCTCAAGACGCCCCACGAGGGCCCGAAGACAGACCCAAGAGGGGGCCAAGAGGGGGACCGCGGACCGAAAATCCGAGCATTCCGCCCCAAGAGGGCGCCAGGAGGCCCAAACAGGCCCCCAAGAGGCCCCAAGGGGCCGCCAAGAATCCCCCAAAGAGGCCCCAGGAGGCTCCCAAGGAGCCCAGACGAGGCCCCAACAGAGGCCCCAACAGCTTCCAAAATGGCCCCAAAGAGGCCTCGAGCCCGCCTCCGAGCTTCCTCGCCGCGAGGGTGCCAACACGGCCCCAGACGGGCCCAGGACGGCCCAAGGCGCGCTCAAGACGGCCCAAGACGATTCCAAGACGGTCCCAGGAGGGTGCGCCCAGGACGGCCCAAGGACGCGCCGGGTCGGGGCCTCAAGACGGGCCAAGATGGCAAGAGAGCCCCAGCTGGCAAAAATCGTTAATTTTCCATTGTTTACTGTTACACCCTTTGCGTTTCCCGCCGTTTCGGCGGTCCGATGCACCAAGAGGCCCCAGAAAGTCCCAGGAGGGTCCGAGGAACGCCCAGGAAGGCCCCAAGACGGGCCAAGACGGACCCAGCACAACCCAAGGCGCGCTGCGACGGCTCAAGACGGCTCCACGACAGCCCCAAGAGGGTGCCAACACGGCCCCTGCTGGGCCCAGGACGGCCCAAGGAGGCGCACAGGACGGGCCCAAGACGACTCCAAGGCGGCCCCCTCACGGTCCCAGACGGCTCCAAGACAGCCCCACGAGGACCCCGATGGGCCCAGGACGGCCTACGGACGGCCCATGAGGGGCCCACGACGAACCAAGACGGCCCCATCACGGCACACGGTGCCCTCAAGACGGGCCTGCACGGCTCCAAGACGGCCCTTTGAGGGAGCCAACGCGGCCCCACACCCTTCGGGCGCACACTTGGGGGGGCTGGGAGCTTGCGACAAGTCTCCCACATTCATTGTCCTGCCTCATTCTGTTCGCCTGGAGGCCTCCTCCAACCCTGTGGGCGATCAAGAGGACACCCAGCGGGCCGCCAACCCTGGGGCCCGTGTGCCCCGCGCCGCTTGGGCAGAAGACGAACGCCGGGTCTGACAGGCCAGCTACCGCCCCCATTTGCCCGATATGCTGTGCCATTCTGTTCCCCCAGGGGCCGTGGCGAACTCTTCGGGCCAAGCAGACCGGACCCCTGGGACAGCAGCCAATTGATATGACCTTGGGACCTCTCCGCATTCTTCGGACGAGCATCTGGGGGGCCCAGGAGATTCGGACATGTCTTCCCCATTCCTTGCCCTGTCCCGTTCTGTTCGCCCGAAGGCCTCCACAGACCCTCTGGGCGAACAGAATGGGACATGGCGAACAAACCCTCCCGTTGGCGGTGATGCGACTGGATCGCACCATCAAGGCGCGCCCGGAGGTGATGGCCGACCCAACAGCGGTTTCTCTAAAGATTTTACAGAATTTCAAATTTTCTTGAAGCTCTCTTGGGCCCTCCCTGTAGATCCTTGCGAGCCTCCCTGGCGCTTTCGGTGGCTTTCCCCGATGGCCTCCCGAGCCCTTCCCCGAGCTCTCCTGAGACGCCTCAGATGGGCTTCGACTTCGACGCACATCCCCGAGAGACTTCGAAACTGTCCTCAATAGGAGGGGGGTGAACGAGCAGTGCGCTGGGCCAAGCTGCTGGAGCGCTGCAAGAGCTCGGACACGAAGGCGCGGTCTCGCTGCCGCCGCCCGAGCCGCCGCCGTGTTTGTAGATTTTCGGTACAATCTGCGCCGTTCCTCCGAGAACCATTCCAGAAAGATGTCGTGGACGGAGTCCACGGGTCAGCCCTAGTCTCTACTACATTGCAGGGCCCAGTGCGTGCCAGAAGGGCGCAGGCTCCAATGTCTCAAAACCGCCCCGGGCTGGCCCCGGGCCGCCCCGGGCCGCCCAGGCAGGCTCCAGGACATGTCGGGAGGGCCCCCAGAAGCCCCCAAGACGGCCCCGGAGAGCCCCGGCACGCTTAAAGATGGGCCCAAGACGCCCGAGATTCGCCCCAGGCGGCCCAAGAGGCGTCCAAGACGCCCGAAGAGGCCTCCCAAGAGGCCTCCCAAGAGGGCCCCGAGCGACAGAAATCGTAGATTTCTACTATGTTTTTCGATGTTTTCGGCCTCCTCGGCCCTTGGGGGCCATTCTGTTCCCCCAGGGGCCTTGGCAAACTCTTCGGGCCAAGCAGACCGGACCCCTGGGACAGCAGCCAATTGATATGACCCTGGGACCTCTCCGCATTCTTCGGACGAGCATCTGGGGGGCCCAGGAGATTCGGACATGTCTTCCCCATTCCTTGCCCTGTCCCGTTCTGTTCGCCCGAAGGCCTCCACAGACCCTCTGGGCGAACAGAATGGGACATGGCGAACAAACCCTCCCGTTGGCGGTGATGCGACTGGATCGCACCATCAAGGCGCGCCCGGAGGTGATGGCCGACCCAACAGCGGTTTCTCTTAAGAGTTCACTGGATTTCAAATTTTCTTGAAGCTCTCTTGGGCCCTCCCTGTAGATCCTTGCGAGCCTCCCCGGCGCTTTCGGTGGCTTTCCCCGATGGCCTCCCGAGCCCTTCCCCGAGCGCTCCTGAGACGCCTCAGATGGGCTTCGACTTCGACGCACATCCCCGAGAGACTTCGAAACTGAGGGGGGTGAACGAGCAGTGCGCTGGGCCAAGCTGCTGCAGCGCTGCAAGAGCTCGGACACGAAGGCGCGGTCTCGCTGCCGCCGCCCGAGCCGCCACCGTGTTTGTAGATTTTCAGTACAATCTGCGCCGTTCCTCCGAGAACCATTCCAGAAAGATGTCGTGGACGGAGTCCACGGGTCAGCCCTAGTCAGCTACAATGCTGGGATCAGCGCGTGCGGGAAGGGCCGTCAGTGGCAGCGGGCCCTGTCGCTACTGAGCGAGACGTGGGAGACGAAGATAAAGCCCGACGCCATCTACACTTCAATGCCGGGTTCTGCGCGTGTCAGAAGGACGCATTGGTTTCGCCTTCCGGGCCCGCGGCGGCGGCGCTTCCTCAGCGAGGGCCCCAGAAGGCCCCCAGAGCGCTCCTCCGCGGCGCAAGAGGCCTCGCAGACGGCCTGGGAAGGCCCCCACCAGGCTCCACCCGGCCCCCAGATGGCCTCCGAGGTGGCCACGAGTCCGTAAAACGATCGATCTATATAATCGAAGCTGTGTCACACCTCCTCGTGATCGCTCCTCTGGCCAAATGACGCCCGACCCGCCCCGAGAAGCTTCCCAAAGCCGCCCGCCGGGGGGGCGCCCAGGGAGCTCCGACTCCCAAGAGTGCGGGCAATAGTTATATCCACATCCAGTGCGTCTTGGAGTCTTGGGCTCTCTTCCCCAGGAACCGTAGACGCACTGGATATGGATACAAATCTGGCCCCAAGAGGCTTGACTTTATCCATATCCAGTGCGCCTCGGCGTTGCGGCACCTCTTCCTAAAAAGTCCAAGACGTTCTGGGTATGGATACAAGTACTGCCCGCAAAGAGGGCGCTGCGACTGCCCTGGAGGCCCTGCCCAGCAGGGCCCACCCTGGAGCGCCCATCGCCCATCCCACCCCACCCCAAGGCCAACAAGCCCTCCTCCTCCTCCTCCTCCTCTTCCTCCTCCTCCTCCTCCTCCTCCTCCTCCTCCTCTTCCTCCTCCTCTTCCTCCTCCTCCTCCTCCTCCTCCTCCTCCTCCTCCTCCTCCTCCTCCTCCTCCTCCTCCTCCTCCTCCTCCTCCTCCTCCTCCCCCTCCACCCCCACAGAAGAGCCCAGGACGGCCGTTGGAACACTCCACAGGGGCTCCCGGAGAGCCTCCGGCAGCTCCCTCGAAGCAGCTCTGTCATGCTCCCAGAGGGTTCCAGACTATGGAGCAGATGCGCCCCACGGGCTCCAGGAAGTCCTCCAGCAGCTCCCCAGCTCCCTCCAGACGGCCCTGGTAGGCTCCTGGAAGCACCCGACGATTGGAAAAAAATGCGCCCCCCCCCCACACCTCTTGGGACATCTCTCGCCAGGGAGGGGGTGCAGAAAATAGCTGTCCGACGCAGCCGCGGACACCCGCGAACGCTGCTTCTGCGACCCTTCCCGCGCCGAGGGTGTCCCAAGAGGTGCGGGGTGCGGCTGCTCCAACTCATCTTGGGCCGCCTCAGGCTCTTCCCCGTCGTCGTTCTCCTCCGCCACAGGCGCTCCTGCTCGCGGAGTCGGAGCCTCACGACTTCCCGGAGGGGAACAGGGAGCGAGCCGGAGGACGAGGACGGGCTAAGCACGACGACGAGCAAGAGTAGGATGAGGCGGAGGACGAGTACGAGCCGAGCACAAGGAGGAAGGAGGAGGAGGAGGAGGAGGAGGAGGAGGAGGAGGAGGAGGAGGAGGAGGAGTTGGAGGAGGAGTTGGAGCTGCTGCTGCTGCTGCTGCTGCTGCTGCTGCTGCTGCTGCTGCTGCTGCTGCTGCTGCTGCTGCTGCTGTCCATGCCCCTGGATCTGCTACCGCTGATACTGCTAGCGCTGCTCTGGACGCCGTCAGCATCGTCAAGCAAGCAGCGCACCCTGAAGCAGTGAGAACAGCAAGGCGGTACTCTGACCGCTGGCACTCGTGGACGGTGGTCCACGTGTCGGTTCCCTAGTCTCTTCTACAATGTTGTAGCGCTCTTTGCGTGCTAGAAGGTCCTCTGTCTTGACAGGTCCGCCGGGCTCTCCAGGCCGCCCTGCGAGCCCCCGGGCCGCTCCGAGACGGCTCAGAGACGCCCACGAGGGCGCCCGGACAGACCAAGAGGGACCCAAACGAGCCCCAGGTCGGCCCCAGAGGCCTCCAAGGCAGGCCAGGAGGCTCCCAAGGCGGCCCAGGAGGACCCCCAGGAGGGACCCAAGAGGCAACAACTGCTCCATTCCCTTCGGAAAACGTGCATTTTTGATATGCTCGCTCTTTCCGTCTTCACCGCGTCCAAGACGGCTATACAGGCCTTCCCGATCGCCCCAAGACGCCCCCAGAGCACCCCAGGAGGGCCCCCCAACGGCCCGAGGCGGCCCCGCGACGGCTCCAGAGACGCCCTAGACGGCCCCAGAGGCAACCAAGACAGCCCCAAGAGCGGTCAATAACGGCCCAAGACGGCCCCAAGAAGGCCACAGGCGCCCAAGACGGCCCCAGATCGCTCCAAGGCGGCCCAAGATGCACCCAAGACGGCCCAAGAGGGCCCGAGAGACCCCCAGGAGGACGAAAAGAGGCTTCCAAACGGACCCCATGAGGCCTTGAATGCATCTCTCTTCGGGAGCGTCGACGACTGACGAGAATATCGACGGGATGAACGATCGAGGGGAGGAGGAGGACACCCAAAATGGCCCCCAACGCCGAGGACGAGGAGGGCGGCCAAAATGGCCCAAAAGCCGATACTAGGAGCCACAGAGATGTCCCGAGCATGCCCCGAAGAAGGCCACAAGAGTGTCCAGACACCCCGAGAAGGCTCCTAACGCGCAGACCAAGTAAACCAGAGTGACAGTTACTTGACAGTTTCTCCAGCGTCCTATCGGTGATCCTCCCGTGCACCGGGCGCCTGAGCGGCCCCAGTGCGGGCCGTCTCGGCGCCCTCTTGCGGGCCTCTTGGGTCGTATATCACGCGGCCCCAGCTAAGAGCAGATGAAATTATCACGGCGGCCCGCCCCGCAAAAGCTATGATGAACACAGTGCGCGGCGTGAGAAACAGCTTCTGTCCACACCGCGTTGTGCCTACATGCGTTCCTGCCTTCAGGCCTGCTTGCTTGCATCCCTCGCCCACCTCCCCCTTCAGCGGCCACCTCCTCCATCCACACCGTCCCCTCCAACCTCCCCCCCGCGAGGCCCCAGAGGCGCTCCATTTCCACGTCCGCACCATGGCGGGCAGACTCCGCGGCCGGAAGGCCGCGGGTCAGCCCGAGTCTCTACTACATTGCAGGGCCCAGTGCGTGCCAGAATGGCGCAGGCCCCAATGCACCGAAACCGCCCCGGGCTGGCCCCGGGCCGCCCCGGGCCGCCCAGACAGGCTCCAGGACATGTCGAGAGGGCCCCCAGAAGCCCCCAAGACGGCCCCGGAGAGCCCCGACACGCTTAAAGATGGGCCGAAGACGCCCGAGATTCGCCCCAGACGGCCCAAGAGGCGTCCAAGACGCCCGAAGAGGCCTCCCAAGAGGCCTCCCAAGAGGGCCCCGAGCGACAGAAATCGTCGATTTCTATTGTGTTTTTCGATGTTTTCGGCCTCCTCGCCTCTTCGGCTTCCCGACGCTCCAAGACGGCCCAAGAAGTCCCCCCGACCGCTCCAAGACGGCCGAAGAGGACCCCAAGAGAGCCCCAAGACGGGCCAGGAGGGCCCCAAGACGGTCCCAAGACGCCCCAGGACGGCCCCAGGACGGCCCAGGAGGCGCCCAAGACGGCCCAAGAGGCACCCAAGACGGCCCCAGGAGCGGCCCAAGACGGCCCAAGACAGCCCAAGAGGCGCCAAGGCGGGCCTCAGACGGCCCCAAGACGGCCCAAGAGGCACCCAAGACGGCCCGAGAGGGCCCTAAGAGCCCCCCCGGGAGGCCCAAAAGAAGGCCGAAGAGGCTCCGAAACGGCCCCTACGAAGCCTTCAGTGGCTTCAGAATTCCCTCCAGGAGCGGGGGAGCGGACGAGAGGCGACAGGCATATCGCAGGCAAAAACGCCCCAAGAGATCCCCAAACGGCCCCCACGAAGCCCTAAGTGGCCTCAGAATTGCTTCCAGGAGGGGGGGAGCGGACGAGAGGCGACCGGCATATCGAAGGCACACAAGAACAATGATTGCCTTTCGGCCCTGCAGCCGCACCCCCCCGCGCTTGCCCAGAGACCCCTCGCCACGTCGAGCTGATGTCGTGGACGGAGTCCACAGGTCTGCCCTAGTCAGCTACAATGCTGGGATCAGCGCGTGCGAGAAGGGCAAGCAGTGGCAGCGGGCGTTGGCGCTGTTGAGCAAGATGAGGGAGAAGAAGTTGGAACCCGACGTCATCTGTACAACGGTACTGGTCGCGGCGCGTGCGAAATGGGCGAGCAGCTCGACACACTGGCGCGCCTCTGGGCGCTCCACGACGGCTCCAACGGGTCTTCAAGTGGCACCGAGACGGCCCCAGGACAGCTCCGATGCGCTCCAGAGGGCGGCAAGACGGCCCGAGAGGGCCCGAAGCCAACCCCATGGCGGCCCAAGAAGGCCTCATAACCGACCAGGGGGCTCCATAGACGGCACACTAGGACCCCGATGATGGCCCGACGAGGGCAATACTCAAACAGCAACTTTGAGTGTTTGAGGGATTGCCACGTTTTCCCCATGACTGGCTTCAGGTCTTTCTCAGATCGTACCAAGACGGCCCAAGAGGCCCCGAAGAGGGCATCAAGACGGCCCAAGAGGGCCCGAAGACGGCCCACGACAGGCCCCAGGCGGCCTAACAGAGCCTCCCGTGGCACCCCGACAGCCCGAGGAGAGCCCCAGGAGCTGGGGCTCCAAGACGGCCCCAGACCCCAACTTGACCCCAAGACGCCCAAGAGACCTCCGAGACTGCTCCAAAATGACCCAAGAGGGCTCCAAGAACAGTCCAAGCAGGACCACTCACAGATCCCCTAGAGCCTCCCATCAGACGCCCACAGTTTCCAAGAAACTCCCAAGAGAGTGTCCAGCCCCAGCACCATTCGCCGTTTTTGGATTCCCTTTCAAAGAAAGCCCATCACCTCAAAGAAGGCCCTAGGCCAGGCCTAAATGCCCCAGAGGCGCCCCAAAAGATTATGATAGTTGCTAAGGACCTCCCAAGAGAACCCCAGCACCTTTCGCCCTGTTTGGGACGCTCGTAGCGCCAGAGAGAGCACCGAGCCCCCCCCCCCACCCAAAAAAGACATGAAAACCCCTCTCCTTTCCTACTTTCTTCTTGTCCTTCTCCTCCTCCTCCTCCTCCTCCTCCTCCTCCTCATCATCATCATCATCATCATCATCATCCTCATCCTTCGTCCTCGATTCAACATCGTGTCGAGGACTTGGGTCACGTAGTCAGGACGTTCGGCAAAATCTTGCGACAACAGCTGCAAAATCTTGCGACAGGGCGACAGCGCCCTCCGCTCCAGGATGATCCCAGAAACCACCAGTTGGCCCCTAAGGGGCCCCCCAAACGCCCAAGAAGGCCCCCAAGAGGCCCAAAACAGGTTCCAAGAGACCGCCTCCAAAACCGCCTCCAAGAGGCGTCCGAGAGAAGGTCCCTCAGAGAGCTCTTGGACCGCGCCGGCCACTCAGGAAAATAAGGCGCCCATGCGCCTCTTATTGTTCCTCCCCTCCTTTGCAAAAGTCTCCAGTCTGAATTTCTCGCCTCTTCGGAGCCTCCACGCCCCAAGCCTGCCCGGGGCTCCCAAGAAGGCTTCCGAGGGAAGGTCCCTCGGAGAGCTCTGGGACTGCGCCGGCCATCCAGGAAAATAAGGCGCCCATGCGCCTCTTATTGTTTCTCCCCTCTTTTGCAAAGGCTCCACTCTGAATTTCTCGCCTCTTCGAGACCTCCACGCCCCAAGCCCGCCCCAGGGCTCCCAAGATCGCGCCAAGATGGCCCAAGATGCCCCCAAGAGAGCTCCCAGACAGCCCAAGCGGGCCCCACGACGGCCCAAGAGGCCCCCAAAACGGCCCAAGACGGCCCCACGAGAACTCCAACTGACCTTTCGCGCCCTCCGCTCCAGGATGACCCCAGAAACCACCAGCTGGCCCCCAAGAGTTCCCCCAGACGCTTCAGAAGGACCCCCAAGAGGCCCAAATCGTCCCCCGAGACCCTCGCGAGGCCCAAAGTCCCCAAGACCCTTCCAAACCGCCTCCAAGAGGCTTCCGAGAGAAGGTCCCTCAGAGAGCCCTTGGACCGCGCCGGCCATCCAGGAAAGTAAGGCGCCCATGCGCCTCTTATTGTTCCTCCCCTCTTTTGCAAAGGCTCCAGTCTGAATTTCTCGCCTCTTCGAGGCCCCCACGCCCCAAGCCGGCCCCAGGGCTCCCAAGATCGCGCCAAGATGGCCCAAGAGGCCCCCAAGAGAGCTCCTAGACAGCCCAAGCGGGCCCCAAGACGGCCCAAGACGGCCCCAAGAGGGCTCCGCGAGGGGGAACTTCAACTGACGTTTCGCGCCCTACGCTCCAGGATGCTCCCAGAAGCCGCCAGTTGGCCCCTCAGAGGCCCCCCAGACGCCCCAGAAGGCCCCCCGAGAGGCTTAGAACAGGTTCCAGCAGACCCTCGAGATGCCCGAGGACACTTCCAAAACCGCCTCCAAGAGGCTTCCGAGAGAAGGTCCTTCGGAGAGGTCCGGCCACCAAGGAAAATAAGGCGCCCATGCGCCTCTTATTGTTCCTCCCCTCTTTTGCAAAGGCACCAGTCTGAATTTCTCGCCTCTTCGAGGTCCCCACGCCCCAAACCTGCCCCAGGGCTCCCAAGATCGCGCCAAGATGGCCAAAGAGGCCCCCCAACGAGCTCCCAGACAGCCCAAGCGGGTCCCAAGACGGCCCAAGACGGCCCCCAAGACGGCCCAAGACAGCTAAAAGAGGGCCCCAAGAGGGGGAACTCCAACTGACGTTTCGCGCCCTCCGCTTCAGGATGACCCCCGAAACCGCCAGCTGGCCCCCAAGAGTCCACCCAGACGCCCCAGAAGGCCCCTCAAGTGACCCAAATCAGGTCCCCAGAGACCATCGAGAGGCCAGGAAGGTCCCTCAGGGAGCTCTGGGACCGCGCCGGTCACCCAGGAAAATATGTAAGGCGTCCATGTATGTTCTCTCCTCCTTTGCAGAGGCTCCAGTCAGAATGGGCGACTCGTCCAGGATTTCTCTCTGAGAGTGGTCCAGACAGGCTGTCCATTTGGGGCATGCGCCGCAGTGTCTTCAGTCTTCTCCCCAGCCCACGCAGCCAGCACGCATCCTCCGAGCTCCTCGGGCTGCCACAGCCACCATGGAAGATCGTTGGAAGAGAAGGCCCCCAAGAGGCCCCACACGCTCCCAGGAGGCCGCAAGACGCTTCAAGGCTGCTCCGAAGGCAGGGGCAGCGTACGACAGGCGACAGGAGGAGGAGGAGGAGGAGGAGGAGGAGGAAAAGGAGGAGGAGGAGGAGGAGGAGGAGGAGGAGGAGGAGGAGGAGGAGGAGCTGCTACTGCTGCTGCTGCTGCTCATGCCCCTGGATCTCCTGCTGCTTGTATTGCTCGCGCTGCTTTTGACGCCGTCTGAGTCATCATGCAAACAGCGCACCCTAAAGCGATGTACAGCAGCAAGCGCACTGTGACCACTGGTACTCGTGGACGGTAGTCCACGGGTCAGCCCTAGTTATCTACAGCGCTGGGATCAGCGCTTGCGAGAAGGGCGGACAGTGGCAGCGGGCGTTGGCGCTGCTCAGAGAGACGCGGGAGGCGAAGGTGGAGCCCAACGTCATCTGTACTACAATTCCGGGCGAAGCGCGCGCGAGAAGGTCAGGCAGAGGCAGCGCCCCGGGCCGCCCAGAGAGCTCGCGGACCGCCCGGAGAGCCTCCGGGCCGCTGCCCGACGGGCCCGGGAGGCCCCCGGACCGCTGGCGGACTGATCCAGGATTCCCAGATCGCCCCAAGACCGCGTCAGGAGGTCCCGAAGACGGCCCAAGACGGTCCAAGAGTGGATCCGAGACGCTCAAAATGGCTTCAAGTCGCCTTCAAGACGGCCCGGGACGCGTCCACGAGGCCCCCAGAGCGCTCGAAGTGTACCTCCAAGAGGGGCCGCAGAAGCCAAAATCGTTGATTTTCTTTGTTTTTTTCCGATGTTTCTGGCCTTCTCGCGTTTTCGGCTTTCCGACGCTCCAAGACCGCCCAAGAGGCCCCCCAGACCGTTCCGAGACGGCCCAAGAGGCCTTCAAGACGGCCCCAAGACGGCCCAAGAGGGCCCCAAGACGGCCCAGGAGTCGCCCAAGACAGCCCAAGAGGGCCCCAAGAAGGCCCCAAGAGAGGCCCCAGACAGGGACCCGGAACCGAAAAATTTAGGCCTCCACCCCAAGAGGCCCCCAGGAAGCCCCAAGACGCCCCAAAGAAACGCCGGGACGCTCCCAAGACATCCCCAGGAGGCCCCAGGACGCACCAAAGAGGCTCCAAGAGGCCCCCCAGAGGCCGCCAAGCGCCCCAAAAGACCCCCAAGAGGCCCCGAAAGAGGGCCCAAGAGGCCCCAAGACGCCCCCAAGCTGCTACCAAGAAGCCCCCAAACTGTCTCCTAGAGGCTCCTGAGAGGCCAGCCATGAGATCCCAACCAACATCCACGAGATCTCTTACCCATTACCCAGGCCCGCAGCGACATTGCCCGCAGGCCACTACAGCCAGTTCGGGGGCCCTACGTATACCAGCACCCGCACCCTTGGCTGTATCGGGGGCCTCACCGCTGCTCTCTCGGTTCTGCTGGCTTCGATCTGCCAGAGCTCTCGAGACGGCCATCTCGACGGCCCGAGAACCCCGAGATGGCCCCAGGACCACCCTGCGCGGGCCCGCTAACGTGGCCCCTTCACTCTGACGGTGCCTGAAAACCC
Organism: Prorocentrum cordatum; assembly: GCA_963575745.1. Classification (NCBI taxonomy): domain Eukaryota; class Dinophyceae; order Prorocentrales; family Prorocentraceae; genus Prorocentrum; species Prorocentrum cordatum. The sequence continues at coordinate 1,247,957 of CAUYUJ010009335.1, forward strand.
TTGAGTTTGCTGATCGCGCCCAGCCCCAGCGCGATTAGCAAAAACCCATTCCTTTTCACGCTTCCAGGTCAGTGCCCCCGGGGCTCCCCGACTGCTTTCTGAGATCGCCCCTGGACGTGGCCCCTTACACGTCGGCCCCACGCGCGGCCTCCAAATGGGACCCCCAAAGGCGGCCCCCACACAAAGCCTCCGAAGGTCGCCCCTACCGCCCCAGTAAGCGTGGCCCCCGAACGTCAACCCCACGCGTAGCCCCCAGGCGCCCCCAAACGTGGCCCCAACACACACAGCCCCCAACCATTGCCCTCAAACGTGACAGTCACATCTGCCCCCGAACCCCACACCCTCAAACGCGACCGTCACATGTGCCCCCGAACCCCGCACGCGGCCCCCAAACATGGCTCCCAGCAGGGCCGCGAACGTTGGCCCCAACCATGACACCCTGACGAGACCCCCCAACGTGGCCCTCAAACGAGGCCCCCCAACGTAGCGCCCAACTCTGGCCCCCACGCGTCCACCCCCCACATCGAACTTCTCGCGCACAGGGACTCTGTAAGATCGTTCGGGCCCCCTTACTCTGATTGCGTCTGAAAACCTATATGTTTCTGCTAATCGCGCCCAGGCCTCGCGCGATTTTTGTCAAAAACACAGTACTTTTGACGCTTCCAGTGCTTCCGACACGTGCGCGTTCGGGACCAATGCCTGGACCTGCGGGCCGTGGATTTTCCACGGGTTCACACTAGTCAGCTACAGCGCTGGGATCAGCGCTTGCGAGAAGGGCGGGCAGTGGCAGCGTGTGCTGGTGCTGCTTAGCGAGATGTGGGAGGCGAAAGTGGATCACACCGTCATCGGACCTACATTGCAGGCATAAGGGCGTGCGAAAAAGCCTGGGAATCACAAGCATCCCAAATCGCTCCCAAGTGGCTCCTGAGCCCTCGGCGAGGCGCATGTCGCGCAAAGGCAGCCCAAGACGGCTCCCTGATCCACACGAGACGCCCGAAGACTGCCCAACAGGCCCCGATCCGACCACGGCCTCGACACGGCCCCAAGGTGCTCCACGACGGCTCCAGGAGCAAGGGAACGGCCTCTTGCGGGGCGGCCGCTTAGCCCTCGGGGAGGCGAGGGCCTGCGCACGCATGCCGCGGACCCTGTCAGATCATGTCCGCGGCCCTGGAGTGGGCGCTGAGGCCTCGGCGCCACGGCCGCGGACAGGATCGGACATGCCGCTCCCGCGCTCGATCCCGTCTTCGGGGCAGCGGCACGCGCCGGCACGGAGCTGCTTGGACACGACGCCCGAGACCGCCGGGAATACCGACAACGGCACGCTCCCGCTCCCTTTGAGTCGGGCTTGTCCCCCTGCAGGGGGATTTTGGACGAAAAATATAAAGTAGTCAAACATACCCTGAAATATTCACATTGATTTTAAATTGCCCACAGACTATGTTTCCCTACCTAGGCTCTGCCTAGAAGGGTTCTTACTCTCTGAGCTTAAAGGGGCCGGGCAGTGGTCCCCGCCCCGGGCGGTTCCCCCAGGACCCCTGGGAGCGGTTCCCCCAGTCCCCTGGGAGCTTTAGCTTTAGCTTTAGCTTAGGCTTAGCTTAGGCTTAGTTTTAGCTTAGCTTTAGCTTAGGTTTAGCTTAGCGTCAGCTTAGCTTTAGCTTAGCTTTAGCTTAGCTTTAGCTTAGCTTTAGCTTAGCGTTAGCTTAGCTTTACCTTCAGCTTAGCTTTATCTTAGCTGTAGCTTAGCTTTAGCTTAGCTTTAGCCCAGCTTTAGCTTAGCGTTAGCTTAGCTTTACTGCTTTCCTAGGGGCTCCAACTCCTAGGTAGGATCGCACTGGGATAAATTGTTATTTTCGAATATTCCTCCTGTAGAGGGGCAGGCCCGACTTAACGCTCCCCCACAAACTCCCGAGGCTGGAAAGCGAACGTGGGCCCAGCTTTACCCAGTGCGCCTGGCGGCGCCACCTCTTCCCCCCGCAAGTGGACACAGTCCACGGGTCCGCCCCAGTCAGCTACAGCGCTGGCATCAGCGCGTACGAGAAGGGCGCCCAGTGGCGGCGGGCGCTGGCGTTGCTGAGCGAGATGCGAGAGGCGACGGTGGAGACCGACGTCATCCGCACTACAATGCTGGCCGCGGCGCGTGCGAGACGTGGGCGACGGGCGAGGTCCTGGCGCGCCTCGGGGCGCTTCACGACGGCCTGGCACCGCTCGGACGTGTGCATTTTTTCTCGGCGAGAACCATCGAGGACCATCCTGGACCATCGAGCAACAAAAACACGCACGACACCGAAAAATGCACGGGAAATGGGCGTCCGAACGACGGCAAGACGGTGCCAACGGGTCCCCCGATGGCCCCAAGACGGCCTCGGGCGGCCATACCAAACACTTGCAGGACAGCTCCCATGCGCTCGAGAGGGCGCCAGGACGGCTCCAGGGGATCCGAGGCGAGCCCCATGGCGGCCCAAGAGACTCCGAAGACAGACCAGGAGGCTCCACAGACGGACCCCGATGGTGGCCCGACGATGCCAACATCGATGCCCGACGAGCCGATCAAGCAGAAAGCATTGTTTTTGAGGTTAATCGAGCTGTACGGCCCCACACGGCTCCAGGTCGTCCTTCCGAGATCGCCCCAAGACGGCCCAACAGGCCCCAATGAGCACACCAAGACGGCCCAAGAGGGCCCGAAGGCGGCCCAAGACAGGCCCCAGACGGCCGAACCGAGCTTCAAGTGGCCCCCCAAAGGCAGCCCCAAGGAGGGCCCCAGGAGCTGCCTAAGAGGGCCCACAACAAGCTCCGAGACGGCCCCAGACCCCAAGCATGGCCCGAAGGCAGCCCAAGATGCCCCCGAGACGGCCCAAGAGGGCTCCCAAGCGGCCCAAGAAGGCCCAACAATTGCCCAAGAGGACCCCAAGAGTTGCTCACTCAAGAAGGACCCCTCCGAGGTGCTCCAGAGGCTCCCAACAAACTCCCACAGTTGCCAGGGAACTCTGCGATTCCTCATCTGTCCTCCCCTGTTCTCCTCCGTGCCAGTCCTCCTCCTGCTCCTCCTCCTTCTCCTCCTCGCCTCCTCCTCATCCTCCTCATCCTCCTCCTCTTCCTTCTGCTCGCGCACCTTCCCCTCATCCTCTCCTTCTCTCCTCCTTGCACACGCCAGCAAGCCTCGCCCCCCCTCCCCGCCCCGCCTAAAAGCCAACGAGGACTGAGAAAGGGGGCCACCACGACAGCAGCTCCCCCAAACACAGCCTCAGACCCCAAACACCGCTCCAGAAGGTGTCTCTCCTCGTTCTCATCGTTTCTGCAATGGATTTCCACGGGTGCGCAACGGTCATCTACAATGCTGGGATCAGCGCGTGTGAGAAGGGCGACCAGTGGCAGCGGGCGCTGGCGCTGCTCCGCGAGATGCGGGAGGCGAAGGTGGAGCTCAATGTCACTTCTCCTACAAAGCAACGCCAACCGCGTGCCGCAAGGATCTGTATCTCAAGCGAGCAGATTCGCATTCCTGCAGGCCCCGAGGGCCAACACAAATTGGCCCGGCACGTTCCTGGAGACCCAAGACAGTCCATCATTGAGTCACCTCCAGACGGCCCAAGAGGTCACCGATATTGGTGTCAGACTGCGCAGCAGGGCCCCAAGCCGGCCCGAGAGAGCTCCTAGATGCCCCTCCGAGAGGGCCCCGGCAGGCCCACATCATTGATTACCCATAGGTTCCTAAAGGATTTGGGAGCTGTCGCCTTTTCGGGCTTCCGACGCTGAAAGATTGCTTGCGAGGCCCCCAATCCCAAACGGTGCAACAGGCCTTCATGAGGACCCCAGACGGCCGAAGAGGTCCCCAAGACGGATCAAGAGGCCCCCAACGCGGCCTTGGATGGCCCCAAGAGTGCACCAGGATGGCCCCAAGAGGGGAACTCGAACTCCAGATGGCTCCGAGACCGCCAGCAGGCTCGCAAGAGGCGGTCCAGAAGCCCCAGGAGGCCCCCAAGACCTCCAAATCGAGCCCCAGCAGTCCCCGAGGAGGCCACCAGGACAACCGCCCAAGATGCCCACAACGGGGACCTCGAACTAAAGTTTCGAGGAGGAGGATGAGGAGGAGGAGGAGCAGGAGGAGAAGGAGGAGGAGGAGGAGCAGGAGGAGGAGCGAGCCCTTGGTGCCTAAACTGGCCCCTGCGACGGCCAGCACGCTCGAGCCCTCCTCCCGCAACTGGCCCCTGGCTGCGGCCCGCAGACCTCCAGCTCGCCCCGCAGAGCTGCCCAGACGCCCCAAGAGGCCCTCCTCGTCCCTCCTCCTCCCTCCTCCTCCCACCTCCTCCTCCTCCCTCCTCCTCCTCCTCCTCCTCCTCCTCCCACCCCTCCTCCTCCTCCTCCTCCTCCTCCTCCTCCTCCTCCTCCTCCTCCTCCTCCTCCTCCTCCTCCTCCTCCTCCTCCTCCTCCTCCTCCTCCTCCTCCTCCTCCTCCTCCTATGGTACGTTTGCTCCTCCTCCTCCTCCTCCTCCTCCTCCTCCTCCTCCACAAGCTTCCCCAGATGCATCCTACGAGCCCCCGACAAGCAGCCAACACGTCTGCCACCCACGACGGAGGCGCGGATGCGATGTACCGAGTGCGAAGTTCCAGCCCCCGATATCCGCCACACGCGGGTAGAAGCGTTTGAGAGACTCCTGGAATGACCGTTCCTCTACCCTCCGTTACCCCTTCTCATCGTTCCGGGCTCTCCCTTCTGGACCTTTTCTCTTCGCTCCTCGCGCCCTGCACCTCGTTCCTCGCATCTCTCTCATCGATCCCGGCCTCCATGTGCTCTGTCATCCGCCCCTGTTCCAGTCCCTTGACACTTCTCACGTCCCTCCTCGCTTCTCCGTCTTCGGCTATCCTCCCTCCCTCCTCGCCCAGACCTCAACGGTCGGCGCTCCTCTGTTCTTGCGCCTCGCTGCCCACCGACCGCTCGTCGCTTCCCCTCCTCTCCCTGCTGGGCTCTGCCTGTGCTCGGCTCCACGCCGGTCGCCCCTGCCGCCCCGCCTCCTCGGCGCACGCTCCCCCGAGCCTGCCTCCTCGCCCCCTCGCCTCCCCGAGGACATCGCGAAAGCTTTTTCCAGCAGCAGCCCTGCCAGGGCCCCTCGAGTCCTCGGGGGCAGCCCCCGTCCCGGGACCACACCTCTGGGCGAGGCGCGCGGGCGACGAAAAGGCGAGCTGCGCGAGACCCTGGCGCGCCTCGGGGCGCCGGCAGGCCCCCCGATGCCCCCCCACCCCCGATGGCTCCGGCTCTCCGATGGCCCCCCCCCGATGGCCCCAGGCCAGTCTTAGACGGCCACATGTCAGAGGGAGGGAGGGAGGGAGGGATGGAGGGAGGAGGAGGAGGAGGAGGACGACGACGAGGAGGAGGAGGAGGAGAAGGAGGAGGAGGAGGAGGAGGAGGAGGAAGCTTCGATGCGCTCAGGGGGCGGCAGGACGGCCCAAGAGGACCCGCAGCGAGCCCCAGCCCACGAGGGCCCGTCCGGCAAGGAGGCCCCCCGCAGACGGCCCACGAGGGCCCCGACGACGGCCCCACGAGGCCACACACCAAGCAGAAGCAGTGTGCTTCACACTCTCCCGACACCGCCTGGTTCCGAGGCTTTGCCTCCTCCCGGCCTCGTTCTGAGGCTGCGCCCCCCTTCTCCTCCCCCTTCTCCGCGTAATTCAAGCTCTGCGCGGCCCGCTCAGCTTCGACCGGAAGAGGTGCGCTCTCGACCCGCGAATCAAAAAAGTGTGTTTCACATTCTCCCCACGAGGGGCCCAAGACGGCCCCACACGGCTCCATGTCGTCCTTCCAAGATCGCTCCAAGACGGCCCAACGGGCCCCAATGAGCACACCAAGACGGCCCACGAGGGCCCGAAGGCGGCCCGAGACAGGCCCCAGACGGCCGAACCGAGCTTCAAGTGGCCCCCCAAAGGCAGTCCCAAGGAGGGCCCCAGGAGCTGCCCAAGAGGGCCCACAACAAGCTCCGAGACGGCCCCAGACCCCCAACATGGCTCCAAGACTCCCAGGACGCCCTCGAGACGGCCCAAGAGAGCCCCAAAATGACCCAAGAGGGCCCCAAGATCTGTCCAAGCAGGACCGCTCCAAGATGCTCTACAGCCTCCCAGCAGACTCCGACAGTTGCCGATGAGCTCCCGCGATGGTCTCCAGCCTCTGCACCTCCCACCTTCTTGGGGACTTTCAAAAGCTGAAGATCAGGAGGGGAAACAACACACAGACACAATGAATCGTCGACTCCCAGGAAAATATATGAAAATATGGGAAGTGGGGGGAAGACAAAAACCCAGAAACCATGGGAAATATGGGGAATCCAGTTATTTGTGTGTGTTTCTCTGTGTGTCCCAGGGCCCCTTCCGAAGAGACGGCCCCGCACCGAAGCCCCAGAGCACTCCCGGATGCCCTGCGGCCCCTCAAGAGACTCCGATGGCGCCGGGCAGTTCCCAGGAGAGCCTCAAGCCCCAGCGTCTGTTTGCCGTTTCTGGTTCCCCTGGAACTCAAAGTATCGTTTTCCTTTCTTATAGTATATTAATCCTTCTCCTCCTCCTCCTCCTCCTCCTTCTCATCATCATCATCATCATCATCATCATCATCATCATCATCATCATCATCATCATCATCATCATCATCATCACCATCATCATCATCATCATCATCATCATCATCATCATCATCATCATCCTCACCTCCCTCCACCTCGCCCTCTCCTTCCCCCTCCCTGCACACACCACTTCGCCCCCCCTTCACCCGCGGCCGATCAGGGGTGAAAGGGAGAACCTCAACCGACAGGTTCCCCAAAGAGAGCCCCGGACCCCGAACAGGGCGCCAGGCAGCTCCTCTCCCCGCTTTCCTCTCTTCTCCTCCCTCCCCTCCCCCTCTGCCCCCGGGAGCCCCCACCCCCCTCCCTCTGATGCCGCTCTCCTTCTTCTTCTTCTTCTTCGTCTTTTTATTATTATTCTTCTTCTTTTTCTCTTTCTTCTTCTTCTTCTTCTTCCTCTTCTTCTTCTGCTCGACTCCTTTCTACTGGCCCTCTCCTGCTCTCCTCCCTCACACGCACACCAGCGAGTCCATGCCCCTCCCTGCGGCCGGTCAGGGGCGACAGGGAAGCACCAAAGGAAGCCAGAAACCCCACCGAGGTCCCAGGCCACGCCTAGATGCCCCGCAGCCCCTCGAGAGACTCCGACTGTTGCCAGGGAGCTCCCAAGAGAACCTCAAATCCAGGCGTCGTGTGCCTTTTTTTAGATCCCCCGCAGCCCCAAAGGAAACTCCGAACCCGAAAAACGCATCTGAAAGCCCCCCCTCTCGCTGTTATGTTCTCTTCTCATCTCTTCCTCCTCCTCTCCTCCTCCTCCTCCTCCTCCTCCTCCTCCTCCTCCTCCTCTTCCTCCTCCTCCTCCTCCTCCTCCTCCTCCTCCTCCTCCTCCTCTATGGGGCGCAGTCCAATGAGGTTCCCCAGCTGATAGACATTCGGGGGGGGGCATCACTGACAACCTTTCTGTCACCCCACCTCTTCACCCAGGCACGGGCCAGCGACAGGGCCACCCTCCCAAAAACTCGAAGTTCAAATACTCCACCGGAGGGGGGAGCTCGAGGTGCGGCCCTGGTTCATGCCACCCAGGGATGTCCTCAAGCAGCACCCCCCTCTCCAGGATGTTAAGTATTTTCTCTCCCGTGGACACGAGCTACATGAGTGCAGGGTCTGGAGAGCTGTTGGAACGACTTGTGCGCGCAGCTCCCCACAGGACCGACACCAGAAGACACCTCGGAGTCTTTGGATTGGCCTGCGGGAGGAATGCATTCGGCTCGGGAGGCCCAACCAATCTTGCTGCAACCACCCGTCTTTGGCCACTAGAGGGAGACTCGAGACACACGCTGCACTTGAGGGCTTAGCCAGGCACAGAGGCAGCCGAATGCCTGGTTCCCTGCAGCAGTCCCTGGGTGTCGCCCGTGTCCGCCAGCTTTCTCCGCTTGACTTCCACTCGGCAAAGCTGGTGGGCCCGTACAACTCAGGGGCGTTCGAGGCAACATAAAGCAAGACCGTCAGCAGCAGGGTCTCTTGCACCTCGAATGCAAGTATGTCGACCCCTGCAACTTGGGCAATGGCCCACCCTGGGAGCCGGGCCTATCTCGCAGCCTCTTCAGCTAGTTTGTCGACGACGGCGTTGGCAACCCAATGCTCGAGCTTCGCTTCCCGATTGGGCACAGAGTCTGCTGCGTTCTGGTGGGACTTGACCTTGACAGCTCGGACGCTACGGCCCTCGTACTGCTGCCCAAACGCATCTTACACACTCTGATGTCACGTGTGGTTGCCACGGGCACCTATGCGAATGCTTTGGACCACAGTCGGCGGCGGGCGAGGGAGGGAAATGAGAAGGAGAAGGCCTTCTCAGAAGGCGGCGGGTCTTCCGGGAAGGCGGAGAAACTTCTCAGAAGGCCAGGGAATCTCCGAGCCTTTTGAGAAGGCCTGCCCCGTCACTTTTCCCCCCCGGGGCTCGCCGCCGCCACGGGACCATTATCTCCAACGAAAACTATGGAGGAGGAGGAGGAGGAGGAGGAGGAGGAGGAGGAGGAGGAGGAGGGCGGGCGAAGTGGTGTGTGCAGGGAGGGGGAAGGAGAGGGCGAGGTGGAGGGAGGTGAGGAGGAGGAGGACGATGAGGAGGAGGAGAGGAGGAGGGTGAGGAGAGGAGGAGGACGCTGGCTAGCTGGGCCATGCGAACACAAGCCTACATTTCGGACAGCGGCACGTCTTGCTGGACGGCGGGGGGGGGGGGTGCGCGCGCCCCCAGGCCGGCAGGGTCGGCGCCTGGGAGCACCCCTGCGCCCCCTCCACATCTCCTCCTCTCCTCCTCCTCCTCCTCCTCCTCCTCCTCCTCCTCCTCCTCCTCCTCCTCTTCCTCCTCCTCCTCGTCCCCCTCCTCCTCCCCCTCCCTCTCCCCCTCCTCCTCAGCGGGTCGGCTGAGCACCCGTCGGCAGCCGAAATCAGGTGCTGCAGACTCCAGTATGCTTTCGGCGCCTTCCAGCCTCGAGGATGGAGTGGTCTCCCCATAGGGGAACAACAAGTGACATAAACATAAAAACTCGGAGGTCAGCGCGGATTTCTCGGATCGGCGCTGGACCCCCCTCTCTGGCGCGCGGAGCGCGCCAGGGGCGGCGCCGGAGGCGCGGGCGGCGCTGGTTCCCCTATCCCCTCTTCCTTCCTCTTCGGGGGGCGGGCGGACGCCGCATCCACTCTCACCGCCTGCCTGCTTCATGTGTTTCCCCACGTCTTCCGACCGACGGGCAGGCCCCTCCAGAGCCATCGCCTCCAACAGGGGCACCGGGCGGCAGCACTGGCCGCCCTGCCTCTGGTTCTGGGCTTGGGACCTCTTCCCGTCGGATCGCGAGGTGAGTGGGATTGAACGCCCAGGCCTTGGGCACGAGGCCCCTGAGCCAGCAGCACTCGTGCACCTTCCCACTCCTCGCGCGCTGGAGGCGCAGGTTCCGGCCGGAGGCCAGGCCCTGGGATGTCACCATTACGCCCAATCCCAGAATTGGTGGAACAAAGTTTCTGGCACTTGCATGCACCTTGGGCACAGTGGGGAGGTCCACGCATGCCGTGCAACTCGGCACTAAGGTCAAGGTAGTCCACCTCCTCCTCCTCCTCCTCCTCCTCCTCCTCCTCCTCCTCCTCCAAGCCGTCACTCCCCCACTCCCAATCCTCAGGGTAATCCCGTCCAGAATTCTGTGCACGGTCATCAGGTCCCGCCGAACTTGCGCTTCTGGCGGTATCTTTTTGCACGATGCTAGGGGGAGGCGGCACGGCATGGGCACAGCGGAGTGCTCGGAGGAGGGAGTACGTCAACAAGTTTCTCTCACTCCCGAATCGCCGATCAGCAGACCATACAGACCATCATGAGCACTGATTGTTGTCCGCCTCTTTCATGTTTTGGAGCTTCTTCAGAAGCTGGCTCAGAACAGAGAAATCAACTCTTCTCCCGATGCCCGCACCTTGCACGTGGTATGCCGCTCGACGTCAACAGAAAGAATCGATCGCGTTCTCGAGCTCTGACAGCATCTGATGCTTGTCATGCTCCTCCTCATTCGCCTCCACCTCCTCCTCCTCCTCCTCCTCCTCCTCCTCCTCCTCCTCCTCCTCCTCCTCCTCCCCCTCCTCCTCCTCCTCCTCCTCCTCCTCCTCCTCCTCCTCCTCCTCCTCTGCTCCTCCTCATTCGCCTCCTCCTCCTCCTCCTCCTCCTCCTCCTCCTCCTCCTCCTCCTCCTCCTCCTCCTCCCCCTCCTCCTCCTCCTCCTCCTCCTCGCCGTCAGGCCAAGGTTTTTTTTGTAAGTCCCTGCCACCGCGGCCAATCGGTGCAGCCTGGGCGCCCTGCGGCACCTACAGGTTGAGACTTGCAAGAATGGTCCTCCCGCCACCGTTGTCCGTGCCTCTCCCCCCCTGTCCGGGGGTGGCTGACTGGCAGCGTGTGTTGCAGTGCTGCTGGGCAGGTACGCCTGGTCCCAGCAGCACCTCAGTACCCTGGCATCGCTCGGACGTGTGCATTTTTTTTTCGGCGAGGACCATCGATGAGCATCCTTGATCATTTGGCGAAAGAGCCACGCACGAAACCGAAAAAAACTCAGGGAATGGACGTCCGAGGAGCGATGGCCAGGGGTCCACTTCTGAGGTGCGCCGCCGATGACTCTACGGAGGCGGGGCCCGCTGCATACAGCTTTGGACCACCTTGGTTTGAGCGCTCTTCGCCGCGGGCCCAAGGATCAGGAGCGAAGAAGGGAGCAGGCTAAGGGATACCGGCTCTGTTTACTATGGGGTCCAAGCTTCCAGCTTGCAGGGACAGACCCAAGGAGGCAATCTGCTGGGCAGAGGTTCGAGTTTTCTGTTACCCCGATCAGGATAGCGTAATGCCCAGTCGTTGGCTTGCTGCGGCCGCCTGTCGTTGGGCCTTGTGGCGCGCCAAGCAGGCAGCAGCCTATTTACATTGCCTTCTTGAGAGTGGACGGTCCCTCATCTTTTTCCCAATGGTTCGCGCCCGGTCTGACGGTGTGCGTCATGGCGCTGTGCGGCTGTAGTGTGTCGGGGATTCCTGCGGGGCACTTCCATGCATCATCGTCGTCGTCCTCCTCCTCCTCCTCCTCCTACCCCTCCTCCTCTAGGTACCTCCACACCCTTCTCTCTGGGGTCGACCTGCATGCCTCGGCCACCTCTCTACGGCCGATTAGTGGCGGCAGGGAGGGATCTCCACGACAGTGTCCACAGGAAAAGCTCCAGACCCCAAACAAGACCCCAGAAACCGTCTCTCCCCGTCCCCCTCGTCGTTTCATCCTTCCCTCCTCTTCAGCCTCTGAAGACCCCCACCACCCTCTCTCTTGTGCCGCCTTCCCGCTCCTTCTTCTGCTCGCGTCGGTGACATCTGCGCGTCTGGGACCCATTCTTCCACTTGCCTGCCATGGATCTTCCACGGGTGCACACAACTCAGCTACAATGCTGGGATCAGCGCGTGCGAGAAGAGCGAGCAGTGGGAGCTGGCGCTGGCGCTGTTGAGCGAGATGCGGGAGGCGAAGCAGGATCCCAACGTCATCTCCTTTCTACTGCAGCGCCCCCTGAGTGCGAAAAAGGGCTTGTGCCTTGATCGACGTCTTCTGGGCTCCACCAGGCCTCAGGAGCAGAACAAGCATGCCAGGGCGTTCCAAGACGGCCTAAGCGAGACCCAGGCCTGTCCAAGATGGCCCGGGACGCCTCCAGACAGCCCAAGAGATCGCCAGTGTGGTCTGCAGACGGCCCACAACAGGACCTCCAGGTCCGCAATTTCGGGCTCCGACGCTCCGAGTGCGGCCGATCATAAAACAGCCTACTGCTGGTCGCGCCCAGGGTTGCGCACCCGGCGGCCGAGGGTACGACAACCTGCTGCTGGTGGCACCCCACGACGGCCCCAAGAGGGACCCCACAGGGGGAACTGGAACCGACATGTCGCGCCCTCCGCCCCAAGACGACCCCTGAGAGCGCGCCCCTCCAGAGGACCCCGAGGCGCCCCAGGGAGGGCCCGAGATGCCCAAGTCGGGCCCCACAGATCGGCGGCGAGCCCTGGGGGGGCGTGAGGAGGGGCGGGCCTTCGCAGAAGGCTTGGAAGGCCCCCGGCCTTCCGAGTCCTGTCCGAAGCCCTCCCCAGAGGCGCAGAGCACCTCTCAGAAGGCGCGAGGCCTCCTGAGAAGCCCCGCCGCCTTCTGGGTAGGCCTTCTGCTCCTCATTTCCCCCCCTCGCTCGCCGCCGGCAAGAGGCCCCAAGGAGGCCCCGAGGCGCCCCACTAACTTCCTCCGAGAGGCGTCCTCCGAGGGAAGATCCCCTGGAGAGCCACCCGAGAGAGCCCCGTGACGGATCCACGATGAGACGAGATGGTTGGCGACACGCGCGCCGAGGCCACTGAGAAATCCGTGTCGTGGCCTCCTCTCGTGCCGCCCTTCTCGCTCCTCGCCCCTCGCCCTTCGCCGCTCTCTGTTCGCTCTCACCTCGCCCCTCCCTTTTTCCCCGTTGGCTAACAGCGTCTGCCCTCCCCCCTCGTCGGCTCTCCCTCATCACTCATACATCTATATCTCTCTCTCTCTCTCTCTCCCTCTCCTCTTACCGTCCCTAGCCCGTCGCTGACCGCTCCTAGCTTCACCCCCGTCCATCCTTTGGCAAAGGCACGCTTGAGGGGCAGTGGTAGCAGGGAATCCAAAAGGTGCTGGAGGTGAGAAAATGCTCCCTCTTCCTGTTCACCTTGGGCCCTTGTCCTCAGGAGGGGGCCTTCCGTTCCATAGCCACGAGGACCCACGCCCCTCTAGCAACTCACGTCCGCTCACAGGGAGTGAACGCATCCAGTTGTCCGACCTTTGACCTAGACCTATTCACGGCCAAGCCATTGGTGGTGTAGTCGAAGGCTTGCTTTGGTTCGCGTCAGCGGCAGCCGCGACCAGTGGCAGCGTTTCAGTGTTTCGCCCCGCCATACGAGGTCGCACACCTTCAAGATGAAAAGTCGTACACCGCTTAGGCAGCGATTCCCGTTCTATGGATCTCGCCGTGAAGACTACATGTGCCCAGGTGGCGAGTTTCATGACCCAGGGTGTCAAGATGATGATGAGTAGGAGGGCGTCGACGATTCTAGTTTCGAGCAGTTGCCCTCCAGCGCCGAGCGGCGACCTTGTGGGCGCAACCCGAGAATCAAGAAGACGAGGCGCGTTGGACCTCCACCGCCTGCACCAGAGTGGTTCTCGTGTCACGATGACGTGTACCACGAGTTGAACGATCATGCCAGACAAGCCGCTCAGCGAAGCGGCGCTCGACCGAATGGATCGATCAAGGGCGACGGCAAGCATAGTTTGGAAACCGTACGTACTGCTAGACCAGAGCCGAAGTCACACCCGCAACATGTTGGACGCGTGCGAAGAATTCCGCCGCATGGACGGCACCAACTTAACCACATTCGCTGGACGGCCCGTAGGGCACATTCGCAGCGCAGGGAGCTTGACTTGGACATTCAGCCAGGCCTCGCTAGAAAACCGTCGCACTCGGTCCAGACAGCCAACGCCACATGATGGTCGAGCCGAAGGAGCAGGGCCCCGACGCCGTCGTGAACTCTCTCGAACTTATTTAACCCAGGTCGGCTCTTCCAACCCATCGAGCTGGCAGTCGCGCCCCGCCGAGGGATCCCCGCGGCAAGACGCATGGCGGTGGCACGGAGTGGCGCGGTACCGAAGGATTGGGAAACATGAACACATGGGCCCCTTTCCAACGGTAAGATGTCGCAGCGGTCAGCGAGGCAGACGACGAAAACGAGCCTGCGGCAGCCAAGGCGGAGCCAGAGGACGACGCGCTGGAAGTTGACCATGCATGTTGCTTAAGTCCCAAGTACGGCTGACCCAGCGACATAGCATCGAAGACCAGCTGGCCCAGGCATGCCGAGGCGCATGACGACGACCAGACCCTCGCGCAGTTTGACCCGGCCGAGGACGTCGGAGCGGCAGCGAAGGCGCTCGCCGAAGCGCGGCGCGCCACCGCCGACAAGCCGACAGGCACCACATCGGCCGGGTTTGGATTGACCAGAAGAAGCAGCAGCATCGCCCTCCAGGAAGCTCGACCATTTCGCCAGCGGCGGTAGCTATGCGCTCAGACCAACGGGCGGCGGCGGCAAGCGGGGCAAACGAAGACATATTCCCATCGTGTCAGGGTTGCGAAAGTGGCGCGCTGAAGCAAGCTGCATGTTCACATGCGACGTTCGTCGCGCCCCTGCAGAAGATTGACGCAACATGAGGTGGGCATCAGGTCTGCGCTGTCATTTCCGATCAGAATCGGGAGTTGCATGGGGATCAGAGCAGCGCAAAAGAGCTCACCATCGAGAGTTTGACAGGGGGCAGCATCGCACGCGACGCCAGCGAGAGTTCCGCGATGAGCAGCATCACACATCACACCGCCAAGAGTTCCACGTTGATCATCATCGAGAACCACCCTGCCCAGAGCGCCACGTTGATCATCACCATGAGCCACGCCGTAGAGATACACAGCGCGATCATCACCCGCCACAGTGCTTCGACGGGGCCCCGTCAAGCCTCTAGAGTTAGGCCCCGAGCCTTGCGTGGTGCTCAAGGTCCAAGACGACGTCGCGTGCCTCGCGGCCTTGCGAACCGCCCCCCCGAAATCGCGTCGCGGGGCCGCGTGCTCCGAGGGATGCGGGCCTCCATCGAGGCCCAGGGGCTGTCGACATTGGGCCGAGACCCCCACGAACCGCCCCGCTTCGGCATCTCTCGGACCGACTCGCTCACCACGGGGGCCCCGACCATCAGTGATCGCGGGTTTCCGCTTGGCGACAGGGAACCCCCTGCCCCCTCCCCTCGGGCCCCTGGCCACGCCAGAGCTGGCGTCGCGACCCCGCGCGCTGCCACCCGGGCGGTGGTGTTTTTCCAGTCGCTAGGCCTGCCGGTGCGCATGGCCTCGAACGGGCGCTCGCGCACCCGGGTGGATTGAATTCCCCGCAGTATGCGTTCAATTTTAGTCGCAGGTGGTCGGCCCAAGTCGCTCGCTGATGCGACGCGATGCTGTCTCCCAGCCACCGCGCCCTTTCCGACCAAGCGATGTCTCTCGTTTCGGGCGCCCCTGCGTTCGCGGCCGACCCGCCCCTCCCGCGTTCTCCACATCGCGCGCCCAGCGGGGCGGGGCCCCGACTGCAGTCGCCGGCGCGAGCCAGGCGGGGGATGGCGCCTCCAGGCGGCATTCGCTCGCGGATGCCAGGGGCAAGACCTGGAGGCCACGACCGCGACGTGGACCAGGCAGTTCGGCTGGCCACAGCGACGGCAGCGGCCGCAGGATGGCCGCCGCCCCAGCAGTTGACGTCGCGCGAAGACTTGGGTCGGCATCGCCACATGCGCGTCCAACGCTACGCCGCGAGAGTCAACCTGGCGCATCAGCGCGCGAGGGCAGGGGAGAGGTGGATGTTCCCCTCGGGACGCCAGCGCCGCTGGAAGCTCGCCCTCCCACGCTCGGATAGTTAACGACCAGGGCGCCCCAGTCATCGGGCTTCTTCGCGAGCAGGACAGGCGAGTCCCTTCTGCAACCTCGCGGCGATCTGCGCCCAGGGGGCTGGCGACGCCTTCGTCGTGGGCATCGGCGACGGCCTCGGCATCGGCGCGCGCGGCGGCTCGGAGACGCGCCCGGTTGCGATCGGCAACCATCCCCGAGGGGGCGGATTCGCGTCTTTTTCAGCAGCAGCCAGCACGAGTGGGACGAGGACCTGGAAGATTCCAGTGGGCGACGAGGACCAGGGCGAACTGCGAATCACAACGCCAGCTGGAAGCGCGTGGTCCACGACCTGGACATGGTTTCGCGAGCGCTTCAGGGCGAAGTGACGGCCTGCGAAGCGTCGGCTGAACGAGTAGAAGAGTCACGACGCGGCGGCCCCGCCAACGCAGGCGCCGCGGCCGCCGGCGGCGCCAGCCCGGCGGACCAGGCGGACTGGGCAGTTGCAGTCGCCCGCGTTGCCAGACTTGCTGAGCCAATGTCCGCCCCACCCGCCGGGCGCCCCGCAGCCCATGTTGAACCCGATGGGCCACGTCTCTAACGACGTCAGCAAGTGGGCGGCTGGTCGGATGCACAACGTGCGCGGAGTGGTCTGCGGTCTACACCGACGGAGACGATTGGTTCCATTTGCGAGCGTCTTTCCGTTTGCACACTGAACGCGGGGCACAAGGCCAGGCCCGGGGCTATCCCTGGAGCGCGCCGCCGGGCAGGCTAGCCCCGCGGGGCCGCGGCGGGCCAGATCGAGCACGAGTGGCGCAGCATGGCGCTGAGACGGTCGTCGCCGCGGCGTTGATGAGCTGTCGGCGCCGAGAGCAGCCGAGCTGCACTTGAAAGGGCGCGGGCCGACGACGCCGACCGTCCGAGCACGTCCGCGACGGGCGCGACCGAGGAACGAAAACTTCGGCAAGTGGCGTTCGCTGAACCAGAAGAACGTGGACTTAGAGGAGGTGGCTCATCTTCTCATGAAGCTGCATGTTCTTTCCTTCCAGGAGGGGGCCCGCAGGGCCGTCGAAACGACGCCGCGCGAGCAGGGGGCGAACGATTCGTCGTCGTTCGCGAAGCCATGGCGTTCCTCCTCCAGGAAGAACAGGCCGAACCTCCGACCGACGCGTCGCCGTCGCCGCCTCGCGTCCACTAGTCGCAACAGCAGGAGGGCCCCCGCGCAATCTCGGCCGCGTCGATGGCAACGTCTATGGCGGCGCCAACGGGCCGCGCCTTTGGCGGCGCAGCGTTCGCATGGTTCTGAGAGGCCAATAAGGGGCTTCGATCATTGCGGTCGGACGAGGTGGTTTTCTCCCCCCCCCCCCGAGCTGCCGCATATCGCCAGTGTCCGCGTGGGCGACGCCCCCGTGGCTGGTGGAGATCGTCGGCCCCAGATTTGGCGGGGCAAGCTTAGGGCCCGGCGCGGGCGCCACCAAGGCGACCCAGACCAACGACATGAAGACGCACGCCAAGAAGGTCCTTTTCGGTTGTCCAGGGCAAGACCGACTGTTCGTTCTGTTTTGGCTGGCTTCAGGGAGTGTCGGGAAAGATTCGCGTCAGCTTGCGGCGCCGACGTCGCTGCTGCAATCGGGCCAGTCGGCCCGCGTCAGCCCCGCGAAGATGGAGGATGCCACCTTCGTCGCCTTCCACGACAGCAGCTGGGCGAGCGCCGAGGGCCCGCGGATGCAGATCGGCCGCGACGCGCGGTGATTCTGGCGGACAAGGCAGCGGCGCGAGATTCAGCCCACGGAGCAGTAATAGGGAGGGCACCGATCAGCGCGGACGCCGAGCGGTCAGGAGCAGCTTGACAGGAGAGGCCCGTGCAGCCACGACGACAGCCGTCGACTTCGCGTTGAGCGACATCATTCGCGACATTTACCCGACCGACGAGCCGCCGAAGTTCCGCGTGCACAGAACCGCCCGTTGCAAACCAAAAATCCCCCGACTGGCTTCCGCCCGGCCCCGGCCGAACCCATTGGCAGACGGCCCGGCGAAGTCCGATCGGTAGTTGGCGGCCGAACCAACGTCGGCCATGAACGACCCGACCTCTCGCGACGCGATGATTCCAGGCGGCCGCCGCCCAACGCCCAGGGGCGCGCCGGCCGAGGGCCTTGTCTCGGCAAGAAATGACTTGTTCTGTGCGCACGTTCATATCGTCCCGCTTGCACGCGTGAACAAGCGCGCGCTTTCGGGGTGAGTCCTCGGTCCGAGCTCGCGTTATCCGAGGTGCTGGTTTGGATTCTTGTTTGTGATATCCTAGGCGCGCGTTTCATCTCAGACCCGGCAGTGGCTCAAAATCCACACCCCATATGTGATAGTCGGGATTCCATGCGTGCTTGTTCCTGGTTTTGACGCTTCGCAAGTGGCAAAGCACCGTAGCTGGGACACTGGCAACATATGGCATCGCGGTGTAAGGGGGCGAGGTATTGCGCATTTCTTGTTTCACCCTTGGCCTGTCTACTGACGAGGGCCCCTGCCCTTTCTATAGCGTGCAGAGCCCAAGTTTTTCTAGCATGTCGTTCGCAGCTGTTCACGGGGAGTGATAACATCCATCCTTCGGACCGCAGAACTCGATTTGTCCGCGGCCGAGCCACCCTCGAGTTGGAATCCTCGCTCCTGACTCCTCGCCCATCAGTCCACTCACGAGCTGCAGGATATGTCAGCCAACAACGGCACCAAGAAGCAGCACGCTGCAGCCAAAATCAACAACAACAGACAAAAGCTTCCTGCAGCGGGCACCGGCAGCACACAGCACAGCTGAGCAGCGTCAGCACCAACATGTCGCAGGCAGCAGCAATCTGCTGGCGCATGCAGCGGCAGCAGATGCGAAGTCGGGGCCAAGTGCCATCATGAATTTCTCTCGGCAACATATCTTCTCTGTCCCATCGTGCCATAACTGATATATTTTTTGGTTGGTAGGCCACGGGGCAACAGCATTTTCTGTTAACATTTGAAGGAGGTTTGGTAGAACTCACGTCATCCTGACCGCCAGCGCGCGACAAAGTCGCATCCTGGCGCACCCCTAGGGACCATTTCCGGCGATGCGCCGGGCGCGCCTAGCGTGTCCCCATCCGGCGCCCTCCCTCGAGACATCCTCGCAGAATCGCCCCACGGGACCCCAGCGCACCCAGGGACCATTTCCTGCGATGCGCCGGCCGCGCCGGGCGCGCCGAGCGTGTCCCCACCTGGCGCCCTCGCTCGAGACATCCCCATGGGGCCCACGGGCCCCCAGCGCACCCCCAGGGATTATTTCCGGCGATGTGCCGGGCGCGCCGGGCGTGTGCCGATCCGGCGCCCTCGCTCGAGACATCCCCGCAAAATCACCCCGCGGGCTCTCATCCAGGAGGAAAAAAACACAGACACAATTAATTGTCGATCCCCCAGAAAATATGGGAAAATATCGGAAGTGGTGGGGAAGACAAAAACCCTGAAAATGTAGGAAAATATGCGGCATCTTTTTATTTGTGTGTATTTGTTTGTGTGTGTCCTGGGGCCCCTTCACTCATGGCACCCCCGCGGACCATTTCTGGCGATGCGACGTGCGCGCCGGGCGCACCAGGCGTGTCCCAGTGCGCGCTCGAGACATCCTTGCAAACCCGCCCCACGGGCCCCCAGCGCACCCCCAGGGATCATTCCCGGGATGCGCCCGGCGAGGATCGATGACGACATCGAAACCGATGACTAGCACGAGGGCGAGGGAGGAAAACGCAGGAGGACGGAGGAGGTAGGAGGGAGGCGGGAGGAGACAGGAGGAGAGAGCGAGAATGTGGAGGAGGGGGAGGAGGAGGTGGAGGAGGAGGAGGAGGGGGAGGAGGAGGAGGAGGAGGAGGAGGAGGCGGAGGAGGAGGAGGAGGAGGAGGAGGAGCCTCGAGGACGGATGATCTCCAGGGACCTCCAGCTCGTGAGCCTCACACTCCTGATCCTCACCCTCCTGATCCTCACCCTCCTGATCCTCACCCGCCGCACCACCGCCGCCCGCTCATTCTTACCACCGTCGTCGAGCACAGGCGCACCTTCTTCTACATAGAGAAACTCCCGATTAATCGCAGAGCAGCCGGCTACGGTGCCCGGACAAAAAGTGTCCACGCCGACGGCGCGAAGAGAAACAGGCATGATGGCAACGACAATTGCAATGCACATGTGGCTCGCCCCCCTGACCCCCAAACCCAAAGTTGAAGTGTCCACATTTTGTCCCCCGCGCGTTGCCTCGCACCCAACCCCGTCAACTTTGGGTTAGGGGGGGCGGGGGCTATGGATATTTGTTCGACGCAGTTCGATGTCGTATCTATCATATTGGCGCGATGGGTGTGGGCACTTTTTTTCCACCCACCGTAGTTTGGGAATCTCTGCATGCCAGAAGGTGCTGTGAAACAGTGGCCCCTCCTTCGAGAGGCCGCAGGAGGCAGACATACACTGCTGGGGCGGACAGGCATGCGGGCCTCGGGCCACGCCCCCTATACTCAGGAGGGAAGGAAACACACAGACACAATGAATCGTGGACTCCCAGGAAAATATGGGATGTGGGGGGAAGACTAAAACCCAGAAAGTATTGTAAAATATAGGGGATCCTGTTATGTGTGTCGATTTATTTGTGTGTCCCAGAGCCCCTTCATATACGGCCCAACAGAGGCCACAGACGGCCGAAGAGGCGCCCAAAACGGCCCTGGTCAATTGGACGACCGCCCACGAGGCCCCCCAGACGCTCCAAGGCAGTCCCGTCATGCCACAGGCATCCCAATCCGTCCAGAAACTGGCATTGCTTGTGACAGTTTTGCTACTCGTGTGCACAGCGTTC
Organism: Prorocentrum cordatum; assembly: GCA_963575745.1. Lineage (NCBI taxonomy): Eukaryota > Dinophyceae > Prorocentrales > Prorocentraceae > Prorocentrum > Prorocentrum cordatum. Next base: position 1,268,269 of record CAUYUJ010009335.1, read on the forward strand.
CAGCCGGACCTCGAGGACCACGGAACTCCCCCCAGGCAGCCTCTGAGGCCTCCATGAGAGCCCCTGGGCGGCCCCAAGACGGCCCAAGAGGACCCCACGATGGCTCCCCAACAGCGGCGCTGGACGGCCCAAGGCGGCCCCCAAATGCCCCCAGAGGCGCCCCAGAGAGCCTCCGTCGGTCACCAGACGCCCCAAGTAGCGCCGAAGGCGGCCATGAGGGTCCCAAGAGGCCAAGGGGTTCCGATGGCCCAAGAGGCCCTCAGGAGGGCCCCAAGACGGCCCAAGAAGGCCCCAAGACGGCCCAAGAGGGCGCCAGACGGCTCGAGAGAGGCCCAAGGACGCTCCAAGACGTCGCGAAGACGTCCCCCAGAAGTTTCTAACGATGCTCCAGGAGCGACCAAGGCGGGCTCGTGACCCCCAACGCCCAACATGCCTCTGATGGCTCCCAGGAGGCCCCGAAAGGGTCCCAACTCGCCCCAACAGCGCGAGACAGACTTCTTGCGTGGCCGCTCCTGAGCCCGGGGAGAGGAGGGCGAGATTTCACGCAAGGGCGGCGTGTGAAATTGTGTCCGCGGCCCCGAGCTCGGGAACTGCGGCCTTCGTACACCTGCCGCGGACCGTGTTGACCTACACATTGTTCATCTCTAAGTCTTCGAAAGTTCATTGATTTGTGTTCGGGGGGTTAAGGGCCAAGATCCTTTCATTTCTAGTTTTCTTCTGTCCTGGGCCTCTTCCTGGCCACTGGGGGGCCAGGAACAATTAGAAACGAGCACACCTAGAAGTGAGCACGATTAGACATGAACGAAGTGTACACTTATGATGTTCCAACCTATTTTTGCCTTGATCACCAGCAAGAATTTCGAGCGCACCACAAAGCTCGAGGGTTGTCACGTGTCAGGCCCTGTTCGACACTGTTTCGATACTCTTTGGACACTTTTCAGGGTGCTCGAAATTATTTCTGGGATGCGGTCCTTAAGTAGGACGGGAACAACATAAGCTTAACAGCGAGATGTGGAAAGCGAGCATGGGGCCCAATCTTATCGAATGCGCTTGGCGCCAGCACCTATTCCCCCCGCAAGTGAGCGTACGGCGGGGGCCTTCGTTAAGGGATGTGCCCAGGAGGCTGCAGACCCTGGAGGGTTCCTTATCTGAGAAGGGCGGCGGTGGTATCTGTGGCCGATCCACGATTGGACTTCCACTGGCTTCCAGACTCTGGATTCCTTATCCAATGCTTCCTTGTTCTGCGGCGTGACAGCGAGGCACTAGTGACCCGTCAGCTCTCGAGTGTAGTATACGTACTTATCACGTGCAGGTGAATATTTCACCAAGTGGTCCTCTATGCTGCCTAATAGAAATAATGATAGTAGTAGTAATAATAAGAATGATACTACTAATCATAATAATATGAATACTTATAATAGTAATAATAATTCCTTGTTCAATGCCCCCACGTAGTCCACGCGTCAGCCCTAGTCAGTTACAGTGCTGCCACCAGCGCGTGCGAGAAGGGCGTGCAGTGGCGGCCTGCTTCGGCGCTGCTGAGCGGCATGCGGAAGGCGAGGCTGAAGCCCAATGTCATCAGCTACAGCGCTGGGATCAGCGCGTGCGAGAGAGGCGAGCAGTGGCAGCGGGCGCTGGCACTGATGGGCGAGATGCGGGAGGCGGAGCTGGAACCTGACGTCGTCAGCTACAGCGCTGGGGTCAACGCGTGCGAGAGGGGCGGGCAGTGGCAGCAACCGTTGAGCATGCTCAGGACCATGCATTTGAGAAAGGTGGATGCTGATGTCATTGTCTACGGAATTGCAGCCAGCGTGTGCGAGCAAAGGGGGCAATGGAGCCAAGTGCTGTCGTTATTCACGGAGGTGCGTGACCGATTTATGGTGGAATGATACAACTCATGCCGCACTGTTCGGCCAGGCGTGTTCGATAACGCTATGCATTTCAGCTGTAACATTGGGGCCAGCGCCTGCGAGATGGGCGAGCAACGGCAGCGGGCTTTGACGCTGCCGAGCGAGGCGTGGGAGGCGAACAGCATGGCCAACATGAGGGAGCGCCACCCTGGCCGCTGGTTTCGCCTTTCCGGCCGTGGATTTCCCACGTGTCACACTCGTCATCAACGGGAGCGGCAACGAGGGGGGTGATGACTAGGGGGGGGTGGATCTCTTGGCGGGGTCCATGAGATCTCCTCAGATTTCATGGTGCCTCTTCTTAGTTCAATACGTCCCTGGCCCCCCCTTGGGCCGCGCACATGCCGCCGATCATGATTTGCACCCCCCCTCTTGGACGCCCCCCTCTTGGCCGCCCCCGATCATCATCATCTCTACAATGTTGAGATCAGCGCGGGCGAGAAGTTCGAGTAGTGGCAGTCGGCGCTGCCGCTGCTCAGCGAGATGTGGGAGGCGAACCTGAAGCCAATCGCCGTCCCCAACAGCCGCGTGGGGGTCGACACGCGCGAGAAGGGCGGGCAGTGGCAGCGGGCTCTGGCACTGCTCAGCGAGATGCTGGACGCGAAGGTGGAGCCCGACACCACGCAGTGCTGGGATCAGCTAGTGCGGGAAGGTGGGGGGCGAAGGCGGGGCCCAACGAGACGTGGGAGGCGAAAGCGAGATGTGGGAGGTCAAGGCGGGGCCCAACGCAACGTCATAAGCTACAGCGGTGGGAGCAGCGCATGCGAGAGGGGGGGAGCCGTGCCAGCGGGCTCTGGCGCTGCTCAGCGAGATGCGGAAGGCGAAGCTGGAGCCCAGCGTCATCTCTTCTACAATGCATTGATCTTTGCGTGCGAGAAGGTCCGTTGTCTTGAAAGTCCGCCTGGGCCCTCAGGGGCGCCCTGCGAGTCCCCCGGGCGCTCCGAGGCGGCTCTGGGGGGCCCCAAGATGCCCCAAGACGGCCAGAGACTCTCCAGAGGGCGCCTGGACGCCCCCCCCCCCGAAAAAACCACTGAAAAAACACCCAAACGTGTTTTTGTTATGGTGTTTTGGGTTTCTTTTGTCGGAAGGTTTTTTTTGTGTTTTTCCGGGGGGAGACGTTTTTCTGGAGACAGTATTGTTTATGAAAGTCTCGGGCCCCAGAACCCCCCCAAAAAACCCGTCCCCCCCCCCCGAGAGAGATCCGGGGTGGGAAAACCGCCGAAGAAAAAACCCAACTCGGGTTTTTTTCGCGGATTTCCCGGGGGGGTCCAGGGAACTCCCACACCGGTCTCCCTCGCTTTGTCGGTTCGCCTCCCCACTTTGCCACTCGGCCACCTTGCCTGAAACAAAGGGTCTGGCCATTGCCGCTTGATCTTTTTCTCCGGGCTTGATCTCGATCTCATCCCTCCTGCTCTTGCTTGTCATCCGCATCGAGTTTCCTTCTCCTCATCCTTCTCCTCCTCCTGCGCTGGCACTCCCTCATCGAGCATCCCCTTTTCCAGAAGATGTCAGCTCAGCCACGGGCACGAGTAACTAACAAGTGGGCCTAGCGTGCTGGACCGCCCCCAGTCTGCCTTGACCCCCGCTGAACCACTCTTTGCTCCTCTTCCTCCTTGTCTTCTTCTTCTTCTTCTTCTTCTTCGTCTCCCCATTCCTCTAGCCGACAGTTTCGGCGATGTCGTTGCCCAGATGTGGGAGGCGAGGGGCGTCAGTGGGTGGCGGTGCGTGCGAAAATAGCGAGCAGTGGCAGCAGGTGGCACTGCGATCTCCTGTCCTCGCTCACCGCCTCCTCTTCCATAGCAGCGCGCCCTCGCGATGCTTAGCGAGAGGTGGGAGGCATCGCTATTGGCCGCGCTTGATTTTCTTCCCCGGCCTTGAGCCCGATCTGCTCCTTTGTGTGTTGCTCGGCCACATCGAGATTCGTCCTTCCCCCTCCTCCTGCGCCGTCATCGTTTACGTCTCCCCCTTTGGCCGCATGATCTTCTTGTCCGCGCTGCTCCCCCCTCGCCTCCCCTGCCTGTTGCTCGGTTATCGATAACATCCCTTCCGCGCTGATCGTCCTCATCGAGTTTGCCATCTTCCGGCTCCAGACATGCCAGCTATATGCACAGGAGCCACAAGAGGGGCGCAGCGTGCTGGCGCGCCCCCTGTATGCATCCCGATCCCTGGCGGAGCCACTCCCCGCTCCTCCTTCTCCTCGTCTTTCCCCTTGCCCGTCCTGTCGTCTGAGCAACCGCGCGCGGAGAAGGGCGAGACGCGGCGGCGGGCACGGCGGCAGGCTGGAGGAGCAGCGCGAAGACTGCCCCGACGGGCGTCCAGCGGCCACCCCGAGGTCCTGCCTGCGGCAAGCCCTGCAGTGCTCGCTGGGTCGCCGGCAGACACCGCCGGTGGTCCCACCGGAGGCTCTCCGCAGACGGGCGGCCCTGGCAACGCAGCCCGTGTGGCATGCAGGTCGCCGGCGCCGGTCCCCGGAGCAGTCTGCGCAGTCTCGGGCGCCCTCCCGCGTCTGCCAGAGAGAGCCCGCGGCGGGCTGGCTGTCGCCTTCCCAGGCTTCCGGAGGGGGCGCTCGCCGCCACCGCTGGATTTTCTGGAAGAGTCTTGGTCAGAAGGCGCCCCAGGAGGAGAGGTGGGGAGAGCAGCGGCACCTTTGTCTTATTTCCCCCCTCCCCCGTCTCCAACAGCAGACTCGTGTTGCCCGCGTCCGCGCGTGCTCCAGAGTGTAGTGTTCGGGAGCACCTTCTGTCCTGGCAGCCCCTCCCGCTGATGAGAAGCCGCTCCCGTCGAGGGGGGCGCTCCCGTCAGGGGGGTGGGGTCGGGCCGCTCGATTTGTCCTGCTCCGGTCACCCCGTTCGGGCAGGCGCTACCTGGCGTTCATCGCGGAGAACGGGTCGGAGTTCGTCGTAGTCGGACGGGGCAGCGTCATAGTGCTCAGGCCGACCCCCCCCCCCCCGCCTGGTGCAGGCGAGGGCGGCGAGGGTCGCGAGGCGCGGGGGAGCAGGGCAGGGTGCCGAGAATGGAACCCCGCGCCGGCCTCACGCATCCGACGCCACCGCTCTGAACGTGGCATCGGACATTTGTCTTGCCGTGGCCCCGGGACCAGGGCAAAGGGCCCGCAAACGTCCAACAGAAGGCCCCTCCGGCTGTCGCGGTCTCTTTTGGCCGAGAATGTCTGGTACTCGCTTCGATGGGCTGACGCGTCGCCCTCGGCGGAAGGCAGGCGGGAGGCCGGCCGCACCCGTCGGAAGTCGGCGGATGCTTGGCAGAAGCTTGCTGGTCCTCCTATTCCGCCACCTCGTGCCTTCTTCGACCACCCCTCCTCCTGCTCCTCCTGCTCCTCCCTCCCTTCCTCCCTCCCCCCATCTTCAGTCCTCTTTCCTCCACCCCCTCCTCCTTTCGGCGGCGTGCTGAGGGTGGAAATGAGAGGGCTGCAGGCGGCAGGCCTTCTCAGAAGGCGGCGGGGTTTCTCAAAAGCCCTCGCGCCTTCTGAGAAGTCCCTGGAGCCTTCTCCGAAGACAGAGACGGCGTCCCCGAAGGCGCGAGGGCTTCCGAGAAGCCACGCCGCCTGAGAAGGCATGCGCCCTATCACTTCCCCCTCGGCTCCCAGCCGAGTAAAGGCAGACCGCCCCAAGAGAGGTGAATGCCAGGATACTCTGGGCTTTGGTTGGATGGTCGTTGTCGGCACCACACCGTGGTACATATGGTTGTTGAATATGTTTGAGAGGGGCGTGGATGGAGAAGGAGACGATGAGGAGGGAGGCGGAGGGAAGAATAGGAGAGGAGGAGCGAGGAGGCCCCGGAGGAACAGGATAGGAGGAGGGATGAGGAGGGACGACGCGGTGGTTTGGTTGCTTGGCGCCTCCTCCCCCCCCCTCTGTCCTTGAAAATACCGCGACAAAGATTGGAGCGCACAGTTCCTGGTATCGCCTTCAGGGGTCCAAGATGGGTTTGGGTTGGTTTACACCCCCGCCCGAATGACTCGAGGACCACTAATAAGGGTTCCGACAGTAAGCACCCAGATCCCCGACGTCATTCCTAATACCGGCTTCGCTCAAAAACTTAAACGGAGGCAGTGGAAGATCCAGAATCTCATCGATGCGTTGTTGGACAATTGCTGGCCAGTCGCCCGACACTTGTTTGTTCCAACCCTCAGGTGATCACGTGTTGCTTTATCGTTATTTTGACACGCCCGTGCTAGGAGTTGGTTCACAGTGATGTGGTTTTGTGTTGTTGTTTCGCCCAGGGAGGTGTCACGCCGGAACTACGATCGACGTTGTTTCATGATCCGAGTATTGCTAACACGACAATATGATCCCCCATCCTTCTGCTCCCCTCTTCCTCTTCCTCATTTGCCTTCCTCCTGGTCGCCGTCCGCCTCCTCCGTCTCTTCATGTACCTCCTCCTCTTCCTCCTCCTCCTGCTGACATTGCGCGCTTGCCTGCCCTGCTCCGCTGTCAATATTTGAAGTCCTTTACGTGGGAAGCTGCACGTGACACCCGTAATGAGCTCCAGGGGCCTCCCCATCTCCTCCCAAGAACCTAATGCGCGTGAAGTTCGCATGGTTAACTTGCGAGCCATCACCCGCGCTGCCTGGAGGCAAGATTTCAAAACGGCGGCTACGCTGAAGGCCACCACAGTGCTAGGAGCTCAATTTCTCGACCTCTCGTCCCCTACCATCTCCATCCTCGAACCCAGTGCCTGGCATGCTGCGCTCCGTGGTACCAGTGCTGCAGCATCGGAGACCCGCCCATCTCGCGCGGCCGCTCTTGCGAGGCAGGCGTCGACGGCTGGGGACGCCGTGCTCTCAACCGTTGTCACACGGCCAAGATCTTTTTAAGAACGTGCACTACGGTGCGCATTGCCGTTCTCTCACCCTTGTCACACGTCCACGAACCCTTGCAACACATAAACCACTACGGTGCACATGGCCGTGCTCTCACCCCTTTCACGCCTAAGGATCCTTAGGAATACCAAGGACTGCGCGTGTTCACTCACCGTCCTCCTCGACACGCCTCTTCACCTGTGCTGCTATTCGGGTGCGTTGCTGAGCTATGCCATTACAGTTTCCGTGCGAATTGCTTCGCGTGTGATGTTCCAGCATGTGCGTCCCACAAAGAACCGACCCAGTTTTCCCCGGTGCGACGCCTAATCATGTCCCATTAGTTCTTCACAAACACCCGCGGGCACCCCAACAGAAGGAAGGGGGGGAGGGCTGGAAGAGACGGGGGGAGGAAGGCCACCGAAGATGTACAGACGGAGGAATGTAGGAGGGACGGATTGGGTACATCTAGCAAGAGGGGGCCCCGACCACCGTCGGGTCCGCCCGAGCTTTCGCATGTTAGGAGCCACCGTGCAAGAATTGCATAGGCTCCCTCTCTCCTCAGCTCGCCCTTTCTCTTCCTCCCCCTTTATCCTGCACCACCTTCCTGCCCCTAGTCTTTCTCCCCGCCCCCCCCCCCCCCCCCCCCAGGGCCTCCTCCCCTTCTCAGTCCCCCTACTCCCCACCCATGCAGTCTGCTCCCCCCCCCGCCACCCCGCGCCAACTCCCAGCGTACTCCAATTTGGGGCTCTTCCTTTTCCTCGAGGGGGCTTCTCGGGTACGGGTGGCAAGGGCTCACGCCGTCGCCCCCCCGGCCAATTTACAGCTCCATCGTGTTCACGAAGCTTTGGACGTCTTCTCCGTATTATCCGAGTTATCCTCATTCTTCACCCTCCTCCTCTTCCTCCTCATCCTGCCCCTCCCCGCCTTCGGAGGCCCCCAAGCGGTGCGGTGACCACACTGTGTGGTGAGTCAGTGGGTATCCAGGGTAACCGAACGGTTTGGGGAGTTGGGTCTTTCTCCAAGGATGTCTCGGGCGATTGAGGCCTTCAGGGTCCCAAAACGGTGAGGTGACGGATCGTACGGTGCAGTTTTTCGGGATTTCGAGGTCACCGAACCGCTTTGGGATTTTCGACGCCTCTTTCTGCCCCTCCTCCTCCTCCTCCTCATGTCCCCCCTCCTCCTCTCCCTCCTGTCCGTCCTCTTCCCGCCACCACCCTCTTCCTCCCCCCTCCCGCTTCAGCCTGCCCGCCTTGCCACAGGGATGCACCCGCGGACCCCAGGCCAGCAGACAGCCAGCCAGGATGGCAGGGACTCCCCACGGACCCCCACGCAGCGAGAAAGGCATCGCGACGGAAGGGTTTTCGTGATCTTCGGCCTCTGGGGGCCCTCACCGGGCCCCAGGACCATCAACGACAACGACTCGTCGGGGCTCAAGAGACGGAGGCCAATGCAAACGGAGGTCAGGCAGAGCGCCAGATCCTGCACGATCATGTCGAGCCAGGGGTGCATTCGCCCAGGCTCGGGTGCAGGATCCTGCGGGCTCCTGCAGGATCTCGCAGCATCTTGCAATGCCCGGCTGACCCGGGTCTGGATCGACCCAGGTCAGTAGGGTTCCTTCGGATTTCCTAGGATTTCCCAGGTCAGTAGAGCCCCGAACTCGGGGCGAAGAGCCAGTCCCGAGGAGGGGTCCAGCCAGACGCTCGCGGGCCCCCGCCGGGAAGAGCCGAGACCTCGGCGGCCCCGGCCTCGCGCGCCTCCGCGCGGGGCCCGAAGCGAGCGCCCCGGCCCGCGCCCGCGCAGGCCCTGCACCATGATAGGCCACGCGCTGCTGGGCGTGTACAAGACAGCGACGGGGGAGGGGTACAGTCGGGGCCCTGAAGAAGGAACCCTTTTCGTTGGGGAGGGGCTCCGTGCTCCCTGATTGTTTTACAGCTTGCCCTGGGTTCTCCTTAGGTTTTCCACGGGGAATCGAAGTTTAAGTTCAGGGAAACAGGGGCCTCGTTCCTTATTTAGGGTTCCTTAGATCAACGCCCCGACTGTAGGGCGTGGACGACCGTGTTGGTTCCCTCCCCGAGCGTCCCGCCCTCCACGGGGGGGCGCAGCTGTCGAGCCCAAGCCCGGAGAAGGCAGCCGTCGGGAAGCAGAGGCCCGGCCAAGTTCTGCCGACGGCGCTGGGGCGTGGGCGACTAGACGTCAGAGTGACCTTTCGCCGGAGTGGCCTTTGGTGCGGGCACAGATGTCGGGGGTGGACAGAACCCCCAACAGTGACACGTCGATTAGTGAATTGTTAGTTTTCGGTTCTCGAGAGGGCGCCGTGGCCGTTATTTTCCAGGCTTGCGCCCGCCAGGTTTGGGCCTCAGGTCGTTTTCACTAAACCACGTTTTACTGAAGGGGGGCCTGTCCATCCCCGAAGATGGGCCCTCAGATGGCTGAAAACGAAGCGGTAGCAGTGGCTTGCGCGCCCAGGTTTGGTCGTCCCGCGGCCCCCCCACAGAGCCGCGCACCAACGGTCATTCTTACCCAGGGTCACTCTTGCGTGTAGCCGAGCGTGGGCGAGAGTATACGGTGGGGGCGTCGCTAAGGAATGTGCCCAGGAGGCTGCAGACCCTGGAGGGTTCCTTCTCTTATGAGGGCGTTCGCGATACCCACGGCCAATCCCCAATTGGCATGCCGCTGGCTTCCAGACCCTGGCTTCCTTATCCAAGGTTTCCTAATCCAATGCCCTCGCCGTATTTGTGTCCGCGGCCTCGCGGGCTGGACCTCTGGGCGGTGACCCCGCGGAGAAGTGCGCGTTCTGTCGCGGACGCCCCGTGCGGAACGGGTCCGAGCGACCGCGCGTCCGCGGGATCGTGCCCTGGAGTCCAGACCGCGAGGGCGTGGACACGGATGCGCTCGCCGCGCGAGGGGGGCAGGGCGTCGCGGTGTGTCGGCGTCGCAGATACCGAAAGGCGCAGAGCAAAGCACCGAAAACGGGCGATATGAACCCCCCTGGGATAATAAAGTTCGCGGTTCCCGCGGGGATAATAAATGATTTTCCCAGGGAAGGTCAGTTATGATGATGATGATGATGATGTTGATGATGATGATGATGATGATGATGCTGCTGCTGATGATGATGATGATGATGATGATGATGATGATGCTGATGATGCTGCTGCTGCTGATGACGACGACGACGATGATGATGATGATGATGATGATGATGATGATGATGATGATGGAGGAGGAGGAGGAGGAGGTTAAACCAGGCGCACGACAGAAGCCTGACTCGAGCGATCTCGAGGCAGGCTGCGTTGCTCCAGGAGGCCGTGCTCCCCGGCCGCGCAGCACCGCCGGCCACAGCGATCCGGGACGAACGTCTGCGCTCGTGTCGGGCCGGCCAGCCCCGGAGCTCCGAGGCTCCGGCTCATGTTGCTCCCCCACATCTCAGAAATAATTTCGAGCACCCAGAAAATTACCAGCCCCGAACTTATCCCTATCCCTAGGATTGACACGCCAAAAGGCGATGGCAATCTTAGGGATGCGCCCTCAGAAAATAAGGGAATCCCTAAGATTGGCATCGTGAATGGGAGATGCCCAGCATAGGGATAGGGATATGTTCCAGGCTGGTCGAAAGGGTGTCGAAAGAGTGTCGAAACAGTGTCGAAAGAGTGTCTCCCAGGGCCCGACACGTCAAAACCCTCGAGTTTGGGGGTTCTTTTTCTTGGTGCTCGAAACTCATTCTGGCGATCCAGGCTAAAATAGGTCGGAACATCATAAGCTCCGGCAAACAAAATGGAGTGGCCGATTTGGGCTGTTCTCGGCTGCGGGGGCCCTCCATGGGACTTGGGACGGTCAAAACAAACTACTCGGGATGGAAGGCCGGCCCGACAGGGAAGTCGTACAGAACTCCGACGGCCCACGCATCCAACACATCGGAGCGCCAGATGTTGTAGCGTTCTGGGGCACCCTCGGAGCGATCCGGTGGAACAGGCGGGGACCGCGGGATCTCAGAGATACCCGATTTGTCCCAGTCCGGTGTGTTCCCATCCCATTTTTCTTCGCTGTACCGCCGGAAGGGATCGAGAGGTCTGGGGAGCCATGGGAAAGAACTCGACGCTGGATGTGAGCAGTGGCGGAGGAATGTTGCTTGCGCTGCCGCCGTCACGACCAGAATCGCCTCGCAGTCCTGATCGGAACGCTCTTCGGGGCACGTCCAGGGGCCGATCTGGGAGGGGGTTTGGGGAGGAGAGGGAAAATGAGGAGAGGACCCAGATCTCCGACGATCTCTGCTGGCCTTCGGCCCATCCCGCCACCGTGCCTGGGCTGTGGGGATGGAGTCTCTTGGATGTCCGTTGGGATCTCGTGGGGGGCCCCTCAGGGGGCCTCGGAGGCAGTTTGGAGGCCTCGGGAGAAGGAGAGGAGGACCCAGATCTCCGGGGATGCACAGTCAAAAACCCCATATAATACGAACGCGCGACTTTGCTCAGGGTACCCTTGCGTCCTTGCTCGTCCTTGCTCTTGCGTCCTTGAGGTTTTCGTCGTCCGCCGCCCCAAAAATCCCAACTTCGGCTCCCAAGGGTCTTGCGTCCTTACCGCGCGTCCTCATTAGGGTTTTTGACTGTAGTCCGTTTTTTGACTGTAGGCCTCGGGAGAGGGAGAAGAGGCCCTCCTTCTCCTCCTCCTCCTCCTCCTCCTCCTCCTCCTCCTCCTCCTCCTCCTCCTCCTCCTCCTCCCTCCTTCTCCTCCTCCCTCCCTCTCCCTCCCCCTCCGAACGGAGGAGGAAGGAAGGAGGAGAAGGAGGGAGGGAGGGAGGGAGGGAGGGAGGGAGGACGAGGAGGAGGAGAAGGAGGAGGAAGAGGAGGAGGAAGAGGAGGAGGAGGAGGAGGAGGAGGAAGAGGAGGAGGAGGAGGAGGAAGAGGAGGAGGAGGAGGAGAAGGAGGAGGAGGAGGAGGAGGAAGAGGAGGAGGAGGAGGAGAAGGAGGGAGGAGGAGGGCCCCGGACCTCCGAGCACGCAGTCCGTTCCATCGCGCGCGCGCGTGCCTCGGTGCCGGCCTCTCCGGGGCCCGCCCTCGGGCCCACGGGGGCACCAGAGAGCGGAGACCCCGCACGAGAGGCTGGCCCTCTGGGGATGCACAGCGTTCGCTCCTGATTCTTCGAGAGGTCTTTGATTTTCTGGGGGGCCCAGATCCTTTCATTTCTATTTCTGATCTTTTTTTAGGGGGGGGGCAAGATCCTGTCATTTCTAATCCTTTCATCCTGGGCCTCGTCCTGGCCGCTGGGGGGCCAGGAACAGTCAGAAACGAGCACACTTAGAAGTGAGCACGATTAGAAATGAACGACGTGTAGGGTCGGGACCTCTTGGGCCAGTTTGGGAGGAGGCTGGGGGAGGAGAAGGAGAAGAATGAGCAGAGGGAGGATGGCTTTCCCAAACTAGGCTTGCATAGGGGTTCTTACTTGGTGGAAGATTGGTGTCTCGGGACCCAACTTTGCCACTTTCCCGGCCCTTCCTCGGGTTCCTGGGGTTCCTCGGGTTCCCCGTGTTCCTCGGGTTCCTCGGGTTCCTGGGGTTCCTCGGCTTCTTTTGGTTCATCGGGTTCCTCGGGTTCCCCTGGTTCCTCGGCAATGCCAAGCAATGCCAACCCCTGCAAAGCAATGCCAGACAAACGCCAAGCAATGCAAAACAACGCCAAACAGTGCCAAGCAAAGCCAAGCAGTGCCGAGCAATGCCACGCACGCCAAGTAATGCCGGCCAACCCATGCCAAGCAAGTGATTTTTTTTTCAGTTTTGCCGATCGGCGCGGGCCGTCGCCCCCCCCCTCGCTCCCCGCATGGAGTAAATCTTGGCTGTTTTTGGCGCCCGCTTCAGGCAGGTGGAGTTTCCCCCACAGGACGCACTGCTGCGAACAGTCGCCTTGAGCGGAGGTCTGGAGCCAGAACCCCCCCCCCTCCGCCCCCTCTGCCAATGACGAGACGCCGAATAAGAAAACGTCCACCAATGCCAAGCGATGCCAAGCGATGCCCAGCGATGCCACGCAATGCCAGTTAATGCCAAGCAATGCCAAGCAGTACCAAGCAGTGCCACAATGCCACAATGCCAGGCGATGCGCCCAGCGCTGCGCCCTATGCAATCGGTTTCCCCTCGTCGGGGTCGCGCTGGGTTCACAGTCGGGGCCCTGAAGAAGGAACCCTTTTCGTTGGGGAGGGGCTCCGCGTTCCTCAAGTGTTTCACAGCTTGCCTCAGGTTTTCCTTGTGTCTTCGATGGGGAATCGAAGTTCAACTTGTGGAAAAAAAGGGGCCTCGTTCCCTATTTAGGGCTCCTCGTTCCTTATTTAGGTTTCCTTAGGTTCCTTATTTAGGGTTCCTTAGGTCAACGCCCCGACTGTATCTGTTGCGTTCGCTTCGGGACGAGTGGCTCGCGTGGTCTGCCGGCAGCTGGCCCCCTGGCTCCGCCAGGGGCGCTGCCGAGGCCGACGCGGCTCCGCCGCAAACCAGACCCAGAGGGAGGAGGAGGAAGAGGAGGAGGAGGAGGAGGGAGGAGGAGGAGGAGGAGGAGGAGGAGGGAGGAGGAAGAGGAGGGAGGAGGAGAGAAGGAGGAGGAGGAGGAGGAGGAGGAGGAGGAGGAGAGGGAGGGGGAGGGGAGGAGGGGTAAGAAGAGTCGCGGGAACACGTGACAGGCGACCCCCCACCACCAGGCGTGACGCTGCCCCGCGCCCCAGCGAGGGGGCACCACCGTGACCAGAGGACCGATGAGGACGTTGGCGGTGGAGAGCGGGCTCGCAGGTGCCCCATTTTGGCCAGGGCGAGTGGCGAGGGACAGTGAGAGGAGCGAGGAGGGCGGACCTTCGCCTCTGCCCTCCTCCCTCCCGTCTTTGAGCCCCCCAAGCGCCGCCCCGCTGAGGGCCGCCGATTCTCCGTCATAAGACAGTTCCGCCTCAGGCTCTGTTATTCTGCCTCTTCTTATTATTACCATTATTAATATTATTAGTACTATCATCATTATTATTATCATTCGTATTATTATTAGTAGTAGTATCCTTATTATTAATTTTATTATTATTATTAAATTTTAATTATTAGTATTATTATTAGTATTCTGATTATTATTATTAATATTATTATTATTATTAATATTATCATTATTATTATTATTCGTCTTCGTCTTCTTCGTCATCTTCCCGCCCCCTCCCTCTCCTCCGCCGCCTCCTCCCCGAGACAGACGAAAATCTCGGGCGGGTGGCTGTGGGGGAATGACCTAAATTGATGGTGAAGAACAGGACCCTGAATGGGGCCCTTTAGAGCCCCTTGTGGAGCCAGCAGAGGTCCCAAAGGAAGGGAGCCCGAAAGGGCCCCCCTCAGGGCCCTTTTTTTCGCCCACGAATGGGGTCACCACCCCACTACCACCCGCCCGAAACCCGGAGGGATTGAACAAATCATCCGCTGTGCCTGGCCAGGGCCATCCTGGAACCCAGGATTGTGCACAGGCCCTTCCGGCCTCGGCCAGAGGGGCGTACATGCACCATGCCCAGGGCCGAGGAAGGGCCTGGCCAGGCGCGGTGGTGGTGCACAGAGGCGCTCTGCTTGACACACTCCGCCCGAAGTCCAGGATCCGGTGGCGGTGTCCGTCCAGCTGGAAGGGAAGCCTTCGGATCGCATCGTGCACAGTCGGCCCTGATTAGTAGGTCGACCCTGCCAGATCATGGAGGAGGAGGAGGAGGAGGAGGAGGAGGAGGAGGAGGAGGAGGAGTAGGAGCGAGAGAGGAGCAAGAGAGGAGCGAGAGAGGAGCGAGAGAGGAGCGAGAGAGGAGCGAGGAGCGAGAGAGGAGCGAGAGAGGCGAGAGGGGATGAGGAAAGCAGCAGGCACGACGAGGAGGAGCGGGCGAGAGGAGGGGTAGGCCAGCTCTCCTCCTCCAGTTCCTACCCTGAGCAGGACGCGGAGCGGGAGCGGGGCCCTGTCCCCCGCCTGCTCCTCACGGGAGCCCCGTCTTCGTGCCCTCGCACCCGTCTCCTCCTCTGCTGCTCTCGCACCTGCCCTGACCCCGTGCCCTCGCTGCTCCGGGGCCGGGGAGGACAAGGCAGAGACCGGGAGCGAGACGCGGAGCGGAGGATGGCAAGGCTCCTGGCTGCGCACAGGCAGCCCCCCCCCAGGTAGTCCGCGTTGGCCTCAACAGGCCCCCCCAGAAGTCCCAGCTAATTAGCCTCAACGGGCATCCCGAGAAGTCCTAGCTGGCCTCAACAGGCCCCGCGAGAAATCCGGGGCGGACGCCGCCGGAGGCGGCGCCAGGGTGTCGAGACCGCCCCGGGCTACTCGGGCGGGCCTGTTGAGGCCAGCTGGGACTTCTCGGAGGGCCTGTTGCGGCCAGCCGGGACTACCTGGGGGGGCTGTCTGTGCGCAACCCGAGTAGGAGTAGGCCAATGAGGAGAAGGAGGAGGAGGAGGAGGGAGAGGAGGGAGGAGGAGGAGGAGGAGGAGGAGGAGGAGGAGGAGAGGAGGAGCAGGAGGAGGAGGAGGAGGAGGAGGAGGAGAGGAGGAGGAGGAGCAGGAGGAGCAGCAGGAGCAGCAGGAGCAGCAGGAGGAGGGGGGGAGTAGGAGGGAGGGGGCAGGAGGAGAAGGAGGAGGAGGAAGAGGAGGAGAAGGAGGAGGAGGAGGAGACGCGGTGTCCACGGTCCTGTGCGCGGAGGATGGTGCAGAGGGTGCTCCCCTCGCCCTGGCCGGAGACGGTGGTCCCCACGATGGAGGACCCCTGGGCGCAGAATCAGCCTGGGCGTCTCTTCTCGCCATATCCTCCTCCTCCTCCTCCTCCTCCTCCTCCTCCTCCTCCACCTCCTCCTCCGTCTCGGCGAGCTCGCCACGAAGGAAATATCACGAGCTGCGAACGTATCCATATCCACGCCCCCGCGGTCTCGATTCCAGGGCGCGATCCCACGCATACGCGGCTGCACGGGTGCTTTCCGCGCGGGGCATCCGCGACAGAACGCCCAGTATCCGCGGGGTCGCGGCCCGCGAAAATGGATCCCGAGAGCTATAGGTCTCGAAGATGTTCGCCGTCCTCGGGCTTCGGGGGCCCTCCGCGGGCCCCAGGGCCGTCAGAGAACGACTCGGGATGACGAGCGAGTCTCGGAGGAGGCCCCCGGGGTCCAGGACCCGCTTCCCTCGGGACCCGCTTCCCCCGATCGCGGCTCCGTGTGCGGCGCCCTGGCCCCGCTCGCCTCCTCACGGGTCATGAGAGGCCCCTCCGGCCGAGCGGGGAGACGGCCGCCACGCCGTCTATCTCTCTGCAGATGTTGGGTGTACGTCCGTTGTTCCCTCTTCCCACTTCAGTCGTCCCCCCCACGTATCCTTTCCCCACCCCCCTCCTCCGTGCCACCCCTTCCCCGACCACCCCCCTTGCCCACATCCCCCCGTGCCCCACCCCTTCCTCACCCTCTTTCCCGACAGGAGGGCCACAGCGGCGACAGCAAGAACGGGGTAACGGCGTCGGTACAGTCTGCACGCAATGATGAGCCTGCCTGCCAGCAGGCGCCCTCCCTGGTCCTCCTACTGCAGCGTCTCCTCCATTTCCTCCTGTCTCCTGCTCCTCTTCCCTCCCGCGACCCTCCTTAGCAGTGACAGGCCCCATCGCAGCTTCAAGGTGTTTATACTGCGCTAGGCGTGCAGTTCGACCCACAATACATTCCTAGTCCCCCGACGCCGCGACGCCGTGTCTGGTTCACAACGTGGACCCCCAGAGGTCTCGCCCATTCCTGGACAGCTGTTCTTCAGCTCAGGTCGTTTTCTGACGGCCCTGGTGCCCGTTGTAATAGCACCCAGAGGCCGAGTCTTGTCAAAGATCCCGCGCCGTCATTTTTTCCGACGCCTGCATCTGAGGGCAGTCCAGCTCTGGCGGCGCCCACAAGGGGGTGGCGCGGGGTGGTGGGCTTCTGAGAAGAAGGCGGGGCCTCTCAGAAGGGCCCGACCAGCTGAGAAGGCCTCCTGGACAACTCTACAGGGCATTCTTCGGACGGGGCTAGGACGACGATAGATCCGTTCCAGAGCGTTCCGGAACGCTCTCCGAGCGTTCTGGAACTCTCTGAAAAGGCCGCGGCGCCCGAGGCATCCTCCAGAGCCGCAGACTCTCAGCGACTCGGGATCTGTTTTCGCCCGATTGGATCCTCGTCCTGGCTTCGTCTTGATTCTGAGAAACCCCTATCCGCCCGCTTGGCAGCCCCCCCCCGCCCTCTTTGGAAGGAGGCCGCACCCATCGCTGCCACCCCCTCGTGGACGCCGCCAGCAGTCCGGTCCTGCTCTCATGGGCAACGTTGAGGGGGGATGGGCTCAGGGGGGGTGACTGGTTATTGAAAGTTTTCGGACGTTTTCGTTGGTTCCCGGCGGTTTTCCAGCATCGGCATGCCTTCCGGAGACTGCGCCTCGTCGACAGCGTTCTGGGGGTGCTTGGATCGTCCCAAACGGCCGCTGCAGGCTAGAGAGATGGCCTGAAAACCACCGGGGGAATCAGGGGCAACTTAGGAAGTATGGCTCAGGGAGGACGCATCGATTTCCGATCGCCCATTGATCGCCGATAGTTGCCAGACAGCCCACCCCGCCCAGGAGCGTGCGGATCTGCTATCGGGGGCCCATCGTTCGTCTTTCGGCGATGCATCGCCGATTACAACTCGGTGTTCCCCTCCCTGAGCCAGTCCCCTGCTGGGTTTCGTGTCATAACTCGGGCCTCCGGCGGCCGTTCGGGACGATCGGGGCACCCCCAGAACGCCCCAGATGCTGGAAGGCATCCCGAGGCTGGAAAACCGCCTCTTGGACCGAAGAACATGTTCGAAAACCTCAAACTTCGAACCGTCGATGTTTCCACCCCTTTTACCAGTCGCCCCTACCGTTCCCTCTCTCCCCTCCGCTCCCCTCCACCGCCAGTGCGCGCGCACCCCGCCGCGGCAGGAAGGGGAGCAGTTCCTGTCGGAGCTCGCGGCGCAATTCCAGGAGGCCATGTCGCCTGGACCAGCGCAGGAGGGAGGGAGGGAGGAAGAGAAGGAGAAAAGCCAGTGTAAGCCCAAGAGTCATCAGTCATCAACGATGTTGGAATAAACCCTCCCTCCAAGCTCCTTCAGAGGCCCTTACAACGGTTCATTTTCATTGAGGGAACAGCCTCGTTGGACGACCACCGTTTGAAGACCCTGAAGAATGCCGAAACATTGTTCTTGGGATTCGGAGGTGGGGGAGGGAGGGGGAGGGAGGGAGGGAGGGAGGTGGAGGGAGGGAGGGAGGGAGAGGGAGGGAGGAGGGAGGGAGGGAGGAGGAGGAGGAGGAGGAGGAGGAGGAGGAGGGAGGAGAGGAGGGAGAGACGAGGGAGTTGCGAGGTAGGGATGAGGGAAAGAAAGAGGAGGAGGAGCAGCAGGAGGGGGAGGAGGAGGAGGAGCAGCAGGAGGACCAGCACGTGACGTCAGGGATAAGCATCCTGCCGCCCGATCAAGCGTCAACGTTCCGAGCCTTTCCCAGCCTTCCGCTCCGCTGAGCGGTGAGACGCGCCATCCGCTTGCAGGGTACAGCGTGCCGCAGGGGCAGCCGCCGCGACACGAGACGTAAACGAAAGTCCCCGACCCTGACCTGCTCTCTCCATCATGGGCCCGTCTCTGATGGCCCCCAGGCCCGGGACGGGCCTCTCCAGGGGCTCGATTCGGGGGCGGAAAAGAGGGGGGTGATGACTAGGGGGGGGGGGGAGATCATGGCGGGGGCCATGATATCTCCCCAGATCTCATGGCGCCTCTACTTCTTTCATTGCGTCCCTGGCCCCCCCGCTGGGCCGCGCACATGCCGCCGGTCATGATTTGCACCCCCCCCTCTTGGACACCCCCCCTCTTGGCCGCTCCCGATCGATACGTGGAACAGCTGGCCGTCGCGGCTTCAGCGTGACAGAGGATGTGTCTGGGCACGGCATGTTCACGCCGCGTCGACGCGGCGGCGGCCCCAGCGCGGGCGATCGAGGTGAAGCGCCGCCAGTGGCCACCGAAGGCCGACATCGAGCGACCTGTGCTGTCGGAGGGCCACGGCCGCTCCTTCAGACCCCCCGCCCCGCCCAAGGCCTGGGCGCTGGGCCGTTGGCTTTCGGTCTTCGGATCGCAGCTCGGCGCTCTGGCGGCCGCTATCGGCACGAGCCGGGCACCCCCAGAACGCTCTCGGCGAGGCGGAGCCGTTCGAGAGCACCCCGAGGTTGGAAAGCCGCCGATCACCGACGAACGCACCCGAAAATGTCGAACCTAGAACCCGAAACGTCGGTGCCAGAGACCAACGCTGGCGTCATCGCAGCACAGCCCTGCCGCAGACTGGGCCCACGCAGTAGCGGGCCTCCAGGAGGCTTCCTCTGCGCGATCTGCTGTTCGATGATCTTTGCGCTCAGGGTTTCGGGGGAGAGGAGCAGGAGGATGGGAAGGAGAAGGTTGGAGGAGGAGGGGGCGGAACGTGAGAGAGAGAGAGAGAGGGAGGGAGGGAGGGAGGGAGTTAGGGCGGGATGAAGGGAGACCCGGAGGAGTGGGAAGGGAGAGGATGAGGATGAGGAGGATGAGGATGAAGAGAAACGATGAGATGAGGAGAGGAGAGAGAGAGAGAGAGATGAGGATGGAGAGGAGATGAGATGAGGAGGAGGAGGAGGAGGAGGAGGAGGAGGAGGAGAAGGAGGAGGAGGAGGACGAGGAGGGGGAGGATGAGGAGGAGGGGGAGAGAGGGAAGGAGGGGAGGTCGGAGGAGGAGGAGGAGGAGGAGAGGAGGAGTAGGAGGAGGAGGAGGACGGAGGAGGAGGAGGGAGGGGAGGAGGAGAGGAGGAGGAGGAGGAGGGAGGAGGAGGAGGAGAGGAGGAGGAGGAGGAGAGAAGAGAGGAGAGAGGAGAGAGAAGAGAGGAGAGAAGAGAGAGGAGGAGGATGAGGAGGAGGAGGAGGCGAGGAGGAGGAGGAGGAGGAGGGGAGGGAGGAGGCGGAGGAGGAGGAGAAGGAGGAGGAGGAAGGAGGAGGAGGAGGAGAGAGGAGGAAGGAGGAGGAGGAGAGACGAGGAGAAAGGAGGAGGGAGGAGGAGCAGGAGGAGGAGGAGGAGGAGGCGGAGGAAGAGGAGGATGACGAGGAGGAAGAGGAGGGGGAAGAGGAGGAGGAGGAGGAGGAGGAGGACCAAGAGCCATCGACGTTGTTGGAATTAACCCTCCCACCAAGCTCCCTCCCTATAGGCCCCTATAAACGTTCACCTCGACTGAGGGAACGGCCTCGTTGGAAGATAACCATTTGAAGACCCGGAAACATGCCAAAATATTGTTCTCGGGATTCCAACGCCTCGAATCCACCTGACTGTTGGGTCTTGACGACCCTGAACCGCTCAAGAACACCATTCTTTGGACTTCAACACCGCGAATCAACGTCACTGTTGCGCCCTCTTAATCCTGAACCCTTCCCAAACACCGTATCTAGTACACTGACCATGGGAATCCGTTAACCGCTTGCATGTTTCTTCAGCGAATGTGCGCGGTGCAAATGATAGAGCCACATTTGAAGAATGGCCCGCCCTCAATCCGTGGAGCTATTGTGTCTGTTGTTGTTGTTGTTTAAAAAGGTGCGCGGCGCTGAGGCGAGAGCAACATTTTGAGAACGGGTGGCCCTTAATCCGTGAAACTTTTGCAATCCTCAAGAACGAATGTGGGCGGCGCAAGAGCGAGAGCCACATTTTGAACAGGCCAGCCCTCCATCTGTGAAGCTGCTGCCAATGTTTAAGCTCCAGGGTCATAAATAGTGGGGAAGTCTCAGGCGACACGCCCGGCCCTCCCTAAAAACTGGCCTCGGGGTGCGACAGGGACAACTTACAAGGAGAAGGAATGGAGGAGGAAGAGGAGGAGGAGGAGGAAAGGAGGAGGAGGAGGAGGAGGAAGGAGGCAGGAAAGGAGGAGGGTGGGAACGGACGATTCCAAGGAGGATGAGAAGAAGGGCTTTGGAGACCTGTTGATGTGAGAGGTTTTTGATGGACGACTCAGGCTATCTTAGGGGCTCTCTTGGGGTCCCCATGGTCCCCCTTGGGGCATGACTGGTGCCCTGTTTGGGCTCGTTGTTGGGGTCTGTGGGCCCTCTTGGCGCTCATTGGAGTGGTCGGGGAGGCCTTTTGGCCCTCACTGCACGAAAAGAGGGGCGAAACGTGGTGGGGGTGGGAAATTCAGGTTCCCCCCATCGGAGGCTCAAACATTGGGGTCTTGAGGCCCTCTGGGGCCGCTCGTGGGCGTCTCTTGGACGCCCTTGGGGCCATTCTGGGGCTCTTTTTGGGAGGAGCCTCCTCGAATGCCTCTTGGAAGCTGTTTGGAAACTTCTTGGGGCGGGGGGGGGAGCATCTTGGCTGGCCCAAGGCCGTCGTTGAGCATCTTGGGTGCCTCAGGGGTCCTCTTGAGGCCCCTTAAGGATCTCCTGGGGCCCTTTTGGAGGCCTCTTGGAGGCCCCTTGGCGCCTTCTGGGCGCCTCTCTTGGGGCCATCCTGGAGGACATCGATCAAAACAGATAGGAGCCTTACTTAGCGTTGCCCCTCGGGAGCCCCACCAATTGCCTCTTGGAGCGCTCGTGGGGCGCCCTTGGGGCGCTCTTGAGCGCTGTTGGGGCCGTCTTGGGGCTCTGTTGGGCCTCTCCTGTGGCTCTCTGGGGCCATCTTGAGGCCTCGGAAGGCCATCGAAAGCAAACAGGCAACGATACAATACTCACGTGCTTCCCTTCAGTTTTTGAAGGATGGATGCTTCTTGGATGCCTCCTTGGGGGTCTCGGAGGCCCCTTGGAGCTGCCTTGGAGCGGTCTTGGGGCCTTTTGGAGCATCTTGAGAGCTATCGTGAGGCATCGTGCGCTATCTTGAGCCATCATGGAGGTCATCTCTGGCTCTCCGAGGCGCTCTTGGAGCCGCCTTAGGCCATCTTGGACGCTCTAACTAACCGCGGGGCGCCCCGTCCAGGTCCAGAGGAGGGGAATGGGGAGGGGCCGAGACATCCCCTAGATAGCAAGCCGTCTAGCTCACTCCCACCCGCCCTCCCAAGGCATAAGTAGCACCCGAACCTCAGCATGTTCAGCGGTCGTCTTTGGATGGACAGCTACTGGGAACCAAAACCAAGCCCATGTGCGCGACGTTGGGGCGAGGTGCGCCACGCGTGCCAGGCGCGCCACGCGCGCCAGGCACCCCTGGGGCCCGAGCGTGGCAGGCACGCCTGGTGCGCCAGATGCGCCACGTGCCTCCGCGTGCGCCAGGTGTGCAGCGTACTCCAGCCGCGCTAGGTGCGCCACCTTCGGGGCACGCGCAGAGTGTGTCAGGTGCGCCTGCGCACGTGACAGCACACATCGGGAAACATGTCGGCCCCCACCGTCCATGTCGAAAACCAATGCCCATCATGGTGTCTGATGGGCCTGCGCACAGCAAGCCATACGCCACCACTTGACAGTGATCGCGGGGTGGCCGCGTATGATCCAGATTTTGCCGCGAGGTGCATGTTGTATTGTTTTCATGTCAGGCATGGTAGCCTTGCGCGCAGCAGGCAATATGCTCACACCCCCGTCGCCCCTGTCAAAAACCATACAATGTGCTCGCGGGCCCCACAAACATGACTCCAGACTTTGCCCAGAGTATACTTTGTATTTTCTTCGACAGGGATAGTGGGGGGCCCTCATGGGGTCCTCATTGTTCCTCGTTGGCTACCGTACAGTGATATGCCCTTCCTCGAAGGGGAAGAAGGGGGGTGGAAGATGAAGCGCTCTAGACCACCTACGCCCAGATGGCTGGTGGGACTCCCACTTGGTGGGGCCAGGGAGTTCCCATTCGGTGGGTGATCTTGGAACCCACTGTAAATCCAGAAAGAGACAAACAATAGCTGATAGGGTTCCGCGAAGATACCTGCTCCGCTGAGCCGTCGGGATCGCCTCGAGCTTCTGTTTGACCTTCGGCCATACACGCCGAATGCCGGGTCGCAGCTTGGGGCGCGACCTCCGTTGTTGGAGCCAGAGGGCGAAAGTATCGGAAGTGAAACGAGTGGCGGGGACTTGACCAATCGCCTCAAGCTCAGCCAGCGATGTCAAACATATCCCCTTGGTTCTGGAATGGCATGCTGCGCCCAACCTGCGACGATACTTGACCAACTCTTGACCGTAGACCCCATGGATATGATATCCATAACTCTCCGCCGCCTGTGCTCCATGCATTTCCAGCCGAGAGGTCAGCTGGGATCTCAGAGTAGACCTCGAACAGTTGACTGAGAAGGAGGAGGGAGGGACAAAGGCGGTATGAGGGATGGACGGGGATGAGCAAGGACGGAGGGACGAGGGAGGGAGAAGCAGGACGAGGAGGGGGAATGGAACGTGGAGGTTGACTGTTGGCCTTCGCACAGGTCGGCCCCGCCGGCCCGCCGGACAGCCCGCCGCCCGAGCGGGCGGCGGGGGCGCAGGAGGAGGCACCTCGGGGGGGCGCCGTGCGAGGGAGGGAGGGAGGGAGGAGGGGGGGGAGAAAGGTAGAGGGAGGAGGGAGGGAGGAGGGAGGTGGAGGAGGGGCGAGGGAGGGAGGAGGGTGGGTGGGAAGGAGGAGGAGGAGGAGTAGGAGGAGGAGGGAGACGGGGAGGACCCCATCCCTCCCTCTCCCTCTCCTCCTCTTCCTCTTCCTCCTTCTCCTCCTCCTCATCCTTCTCATCCTCATCTTCGTTATCCTTCCCTGGAAGCCCGAAGGCAGGTCTGCCAGAAGGGGACCAGCGCTCCTCCAGGATCGGGATCCCCCGAGCAGTGTGGTCAGGCGGTGCGGTGACCACGCCGCGTGGTGCGTCGGTGGGGATTCGGGGCAGCCTCACGGTCCTGGGAAGCTGCTCGTTCTCGGAGGACGTCGCGGCGACGGGGGCCTCCAGGGTCCCGAGACCGCGCGGCGACGGACCGCGCGGGGATCCCGCGGTCACCGCACGGTCCGTCACCGCACCGTCTGGGGACCCCCAGCGGATGCCCGAGGCTGGCGGCCGAGAGAGAGCCACGCGGGCGGAGAGGAGAGGCCAAAGCGGCCGAGCGACTGAGCAGAGGTCCTCTGGAAGGGGGGGGCGGTCCTGCAGATGAAGAAACCAGCGCCGATTCCATGGCCACAGCAGAACGGGAACCTGGCGGATGTGCAAACCACGGGGCTCTACGGAAAGCAGGCAGGAAGAGAAGACGGTGACGCTCCAGAGGTACCGAACACAAGGTACAGAAACAGCATGTTCACGCGACTTTCAGAACCACTCACATCGACTCCTTCACAGATGACGACCGCACGATGCTGGCGAACCTCAGCCAATGTCATCGACGAAGAGACGAAAACAAGATAAGATATTGTTTCAAAATCTAGAAGCCCGGAAAGACGTAAGTATGCATGTGTTCTTGACAGCGCTTGGCAGTGACAAGGCGGTGACTCGTTTGCGCGAGATGTAGGGTACACATCGACATGTCGCACGAGGAAGGGAAGATATCGTGGCATTACGCTCGAAGAGGCTGTCCTGGACAACCAAATGCCATTGGTGAGCTGACACGTTCAGAATGGGAGCAGAGGTCGAAGCTCCCAATTGCAACACGTTCTACTTGGATTGAGGAGTCCAACGAGAAGAATTGGCGAGATAGTTCGATGCATAACTTTTTCCCGATGCAAAAGAGTTTCGCGCTACATGTGGCTTGCCAGCGGGATGGGCGTCAGTAAAGATTCGAGGACATTTCATTGAGGCGGTGGATTCAGAGTATCAGTCGGTGCTTCTGGACAGAGGGAGACACGAGTCCCTGAGCGTAGGCAGCAGCTGGGCATCTGGGACATGCTGAAGCGGAACTCCAGCGATCGGGTACCGCTTCGTTGACCAGTACCCCCCCTATGGAGCCCTACTTTCTCCGCGTCAACATCGCCGATGCATCGCGAACGTCGCCGATGCATCGGCCATGCTTCGGGAATGCATCGGCGATGCGGCGCCAGCCTCCGACCTCTCGGAGCAGAGTTTGGGAGCCTCCAACATATAGCACGCCTGGCATCCTCCGCTCTTTGGTTTTCCCCGCTGGATCTGGCAAAGTAGTTACTGGCTCGCAATGCCCTGGTTGGCTCTGGCATTCGCCATGCTGCGGTGCCGTGTGCCTCATCGCTTGCTTGGCATCGATCGCTCGGACGTGTGTGTGTGTGTGTGTGTGTGTGTGTTCTTTCTCGGCCGGCGAGGAGCATCTTAGAGTCTTAGATCACCGTGCGAACAAATTTGGCACGAGACCGAGGTTATCCACGGGGAGTGGACGTCCGAGCGATGACAGGCTTGGCGTTTCCTTGGCTAGGGCCAGTTGGCCCTGGCGTCTGAGCATGCGCAGGACTCCCGACGCCATGACTCTTCATGACGTGGACCCCCAGAGGCATCGACCCATTCCCTGGGACAAGCTTTTTATCCCGAGTCGTTTGGTTGGCGGTCCCGCGGCCCATTGAGGGCCCCCAAGGGCCGAAAGCAGCGAACATTCCCCGTCGTGGCATCTCCCGCCTCGAGGGGGTCTCCCCCCTCGAGGTCGCCAGTGCCTCGACTGGTCCTCTCCCTCCCGCTGCTGCTGCCCCACCTCCTCCTGCTCGGCGAGGTGCAGGCCTTCGCTTCAGTGTAGAAGGCCGCCTCTTCTGCGGAGGAAGCCGCCGCTCGGGTCGGATCGGACGCGGGGGAGGAGGAGGAGGAGGAGGAGGAGGAGGAGGACGAGGAGGAGGAGGCCGGTTCGCACCAGTGTGAGTGCCGGGAGGCGTCTTGAGTGGTGCGCCTGGGGCATGCTGCGGCGGACCCGGGGGGCTCACGCCCGTGCACTCGCAGCCTCTGCGGCCCTCCCCAGGCCCCTCCTCCACTGTCTCCTCCCTCTCCAGCCTCCTCCTCCTCTCTCCTGCTGGTCCTCCTCCTCCTCCTCCTCCTCCTCCTTATTACTCCTCCTTATTCCTCCTCATCCCTTTGCGGCCCCCCCTCTTCCTAATCCTCAATCCTCCTCCTCCTCCTCCTCCTCCTCCTCCTCCTCCCTCCTCCTCCCTCCTGGTCCTCCTTCGCCTCCTGGCGTCCTCGGCGTGCCGAGCTCGTGCCGCAGGGTGCTGCCTTGCAGCTGCGTCGTCCTCTATTCGTGCGGCCAGGCGACGTCCGCGGGGGCGCCCAGTTGGACGGCACGCGCTGCAGCGCGCCAGAGGGACTGGCGCGTGTCGCGCCGCCGGCTCAGGACCATCACGGCCTGGCGCTGCACGCTGGCCGCTTCCCAGGTCCGGAGCGTCCAGGTCCCGAGCTCGTCCTGGCCTTCCGCCCCGCGGAGCGGAGCCACACGCTACCAGTTTGCAGGGCATGGCACGGTGGCCGCCAGCGCGACACGCCAAGCAAAAGTCCCTGACCGTGCGAGGAGTGGACGGAGCCACTGGCCGAGGGCGAGGCGGGCGGATATTGAGGGGGGGAGGTGGCTGCGGAGACGTCGGCCGACTTGGGGCGGACACGGGGCGGAAGAGGAGGCGACAGGGGCGGAAGCAGGAGTTGGAAGGGGATGGGGGATGGAAGGAGGGAGGGGGGCCGCCAGGTCTGGGCTACTCAGCAGAATCAAGACGGCCGGTTGCTCGTCCTTTTCTGCGTCCGGAGGCCGTCTCCTGGCCCCATGACTGAAACAACACTCAAGATGAAAAGCAGGCCCGAGAGAAAGGGTCGAGATATCCAGGGGCTGACGTCGCAGAGAAATTGCGACGTCGAAGGAGAGGGAAGGGGAGAAGAGGAGGAGGATGGAGCATATGTGGCGGTTCGGCTTAAGCAGCGGATCTTGCATGTCTGAGGCTGACATCTCGGATGCGATGAAGGCCTCCTGACGAGCCTGTGGGCGCGGCAGGCCTAATCGCGAGCGCTTCCGCTCTGCACGCTCGCGGCTGCTGGCTGTCCGTCCACCTCGCCCCTCGCATCTCTCCCCCCCCAGGCCGATTCCTTGGGCCCCGCTGCGCTGGCAGTGTTGGAGGCGGACAGGCAGTTCAGCCAGGAGAGGGGTTTGGGGGTCC
>CAUYUJ010009336.1:0-15000 GCA_963575745.1 Prorocentrum cordatum
TCCTCCTCCTCCTCCTGCTCCTCCTCCTCCTCCTCCACAATCACTCAATATGAATACTACTCGCCCTCTTCCCCTGATGGCGTCCCGGGAATTTTCGCCCCCCCCACGCGTACTGTTTTTTACACACAGGATTCCCGGAAGTTGGGTTTTCGCCTGCGTTTTTTTTAATGCTGCTCTCGCTGAGGCGCCGGCCTCATTTCTGCTCCCGAATCTTTCCGAATCGTGCTCCCGCTGCAGCGTGGGCCTCGTTTTCGGATCGGTATTTTGCCTCCGTCGTTCAGGATGGCGTTCTCGCCCCAGCGCGGGCCTCTTTCTCGCGCGCCCATCCGCCCGCCACCACCGCGCCGCACCACGCCCCGCCCCGCCGCACGCACACCCACCGCCACTTCCACCCACCAACGCACGCACGCACGCACGCGCACCACCACCGCGCACCGCCACCACCACCGCACTACCCCACCCACCACCACCACGCTACACCGCGTCACACCACATCACACGCGCGCACACACAGACACACACACAGCACGCACGCACACCACGCACGCACGCACGCACGCACGCACGCACGCACGCACGCACGCACGCACGCACGCACGCACGCACGCACGCACGCACACACACACACACACACTACACACCTACACACCTACACACGCACACGCAAACACACACACACACACACACACACACGCACACACACAGACACACACACACCACCACCGCCACCGCCACCACCACCACCACCACGACCACCACCACCACCACCACCACCACCACCGCCATCACGCACGTAGGCTCCTGGCCCACCACCACACCACCAAGACGCCACACCACGTCACACCACAGCACACGCGCACACACACGCACACACACATACACACACCACCACCACAACAACCACAACCACGCACACACGCACGCACGCACGCGCACCACCACCCACTACGCACACGCGCCCGCGGAGCCACAGGTCCGCTACGACACGCGTCCGCGGATAGAGAAAATCAGCGCCATGGTAAGGGATGGGAGGGAGTGGTAGGATGCCAGATGTTGACGCGAGCGCACCTAACTTGCCCTCCTCCCCATCCTCTTCCTCCTCCTCCTCCTCCTCCTCCTCCGCCTCCTCCCCTCCTCTCCCTCCTCCTCCTGCTCCTCCTCCTCCTCCTCCTCCTCCTCCTCCTCCTCTCCCTCCTCCTCCTGCTCATCCTCCTCCTCCTGCTCCTCCTCCTCCTCCTCCTCCTCCTCCTCCTCCTCCTCCTCCCCTCCCCTGCCCTCCCCCCCCTCCCCTCCCCTCCCCTCCTCTCCCTCCTCCTCCTGCTCCTCCTCCTCCTCCTCCTCCTCCTCTCTTCCTCCTCTTCCTCCTCCGCCTCTCCCTCCTCGTCCTCGTCCTCCTCCTCCTCCTGCTCCTGCTCCTCCTCCTACGCCTTCGAGCCAAGAGCCTCGAGCCTGAAAGGCTACGTCGGGCTTAGCAGAAAAGAGCATCCTTCAAGGACATGAGACCCTCCGTTGGCCGAGACACCTCGAAACCTGAGAAAACTCGAGGGCGCCCTCCCCCAGGATGCACAAGAACATCCAACTACCACGACGAACGAAAACAGTGCACCCTCCCCGAACCGACCTCGATCTTATACCTCGGTCCGACCGTAGCTGGAAGGGGGAAAGCGTCTTAGAAGGATGTCGACTCTTAGAATGCGTGGGCCTTGTCTCTAGATGTGGGGCTGGCACCTTCTAAAGACAAAGCCTCCTTCTCAGGAGCCTCCCTCCCTGCCTAGAGGCCTCCCACATGCGGTCGGAGTGGATGGGGTCAGAAGATCGCGACGCATCGCCGATGCTCCGACGATGAATCGGCGACGCATCGGCGACGCACCGGCGATGCATCGCCGGCATCGGCGATGCATCGGCGACGTCGACGTGAAGAGAAGCGGGCGCCACGTCGAGCCGCCTCGCCGATGCATCCGCGATGCGGAGCGATCCTCCGACCCTGCCCGCTCCGACCCCGGCTGCCAGGAGGCCCCGGGTGCCCCAAATCCCCCCGCTGCGCGTGGCCGACGCTGCCAGCCAGGAGGCCTCTCGGAGAAGCCGCCGGGCCCCTCCAAGAAGGCCCCTGCCTTCCCCGACCCCCGACGCCCTGGACTGGTTCACGGCGTCGACAGGAGGAGGAGGAGGAGTAGGAGGAGGAGGAGGAGGAGGAGGAGGAGGAGGAGGAGGAGGTCTCGACCCATTCCACAGGACCGCGTCGTCATCCGAAGCCGCGCTTCCCAACCATCCTGTGGCGCTGGGTCCTCGCTTTGAAGAGACGGCGCCCCGCGACTCCTCTCCGCCCCTTCCTCCTCCCCTCCTCCCTCCCATCTCTGCCGCTGCTCTCCGCCGTTCGACGCTCGGGCGTGTCATCGACCAGGGGTGCCCCCCCGCGATGGAGACCGATCGCATCCACTTCGGACCGATCGTCGACCGTTTCGGGCTGATCAGAACCACTTGCGCTCGGTCCGAAGTGGTTGCGATGTTCTTGGGTCGTAAGGCTTCGGCGAAAAAGGAACAATAATAAGAGCGCATCTGGATGCGCTGAACTCCACAAGTCGCCCAATGGGAATATGAGAAAGCGGTTGCGATCGGTCCGGTCACCGACGGCCGACCATAATCTCAGCGGAACACATGTACTTGAGCCGCATACGATTCCTCTGTGGTTCGTATACGATCCCGATGCGATTCGTACACGAGTCCTTTGTGATCATGTTACGATTCCGATGTGATCCGTATACGGTTCCAACGTGATTCGTCTGAGGAGTTCGCCAGAATCCTAAGAGGGTCTCTTCGGGAACCTTACGAATTCCTACGGATCCTACCAATTCCCAGATTCCTGGGAGGGCCTCGCAGGGAATCCTACGAATTCTCAAGGATTCTACCAATTACCAGACTCATGAGAAGGATCCCTCAGGAATTGCACCCATTCCTACGGACCCTACCACTTCCCACTCAGAAGTCCTAGGAATATCCAGGGATCCTACCAAGTCCCAGATTCCTGAGAGGCCTCTGAGGGAATCGCAGGACTTCCAAAGGATCTGTCCAATTGCCAGGTGCCTGGGAGGGCCGCCTAGGCAAACCTAGGAAATCGCAGGGATCTTACCAATTGATCGGATGCCTTGGATGGCCTCCTAAGGAACCACAGGAGCTCCTAATGATCCTACCAACTCTAGATTCCAAAGAAGGCTCCTAGGCAAACCTAGGAATGTGACAGGACCCCACCAATTGCTCAGATTCCTGGGAGGGCCACTTCGGGACCCCCCGGAATTCCAACAAGTCCGACCAATTGCCAGATTCCTGAAATGGCCTCCTAGGCCCTTTCAAGGGAATTCCGAAGGATGCTACCAATTTCAAGATTCATGAGAAGGCCTCCGAGGGAATCATAAATCTTCATTGGGATCCGACAAATCACCGGATTCCTGAGAAGGCTGCTTCGGGGATCCTAGGAATTCCTCGGGCTCCTACACATTCCCGGAGTCCTGGGAGGGCGTGCGTAAAGAGCGCTCAATAGTCCGAATCGAGCACCCAATAGAGTTCCGAATTGAGCGCCCAAAAGAGCGCCCAATCAAACGCCCAATGAAGCTCCGAATAGAACGCCCAAAATGAGCTCCCAGTAGAGCGCGCAATAGAGCTCGTGATAGAGCGCGCAGTGGAGCTCCGAATAAAGCGCCCAATCGATCTCCGAATAGAACGCCCAATCGTGCTCAGAATAAGCCTTCTCAAAAGCTTCTCTGACGCCTCGGGGGAACCTCTCTGAACCCTCGCTGAAGCCTCAGGGAAGCCTCTCAGAGGCCTCGGCCTCTCAGAGGCCTCGGAGAAGCCTCTCAGAGAAGCCTCTCAGAGGCTCAGAGAAGCCTCTCACAGAAGCCTCTCAGAGAAACCTCTCTGAGGCCTCAGAGAAGCCTCTGGAAAAAAGGCTCCAGAGAAGCCTCGAAAAAGGTCTCGCTGAGGCCTCTCAGAGGCCACGCTGACTTCTTCAGAAGATCTGCGGAAGCTCTTCAAACGCTCGTCAGAAACTCTTCAGAGAAGCTCCGCAGACGCAGAATCTCTGCAGAGGCTCTGCAGAAGCTCTTCGGAAGCTCTGCGGAAGCTCTGCAGAACCTCTGCAGAAACTCTTGCAATCCAGCCTTCTCCGCAAAAGGTTTGTATGGGAATCCTTCAGGACCGAAATCGTCTCTGAACAGTCCGAAGTGGTTGTAGTCGGTCTCATTCTCGTGCCCCCCCCTTTGTGGGCCCTGGGAACGGCAGGGCCGTTTTTTCACCGTTTCCAGAAAAATGTCCCTTGAGGGTGGAAACGGCAAAAAACGGCGACCGGAAACGGCAAAAAACGGCTCCAGGATTGGAACCGGAGCCGGAACCGGTCAAAAAACGGCGACGGAACCGGTAAATAAACGGCGTCGGAACCGGCAACAAAAACGGCAAAACGGAACGGGTAAAAAAAAACGGCCCTGTCGTTTCCAGGGGCCACTAAGGCCCCCCCCCCATCGCGATGGGTTCTCGGTCGCGGCGGTTCCTCCTTCTGCTCTGACTGCCGGAACCAGACAAGATCGGGCAGTCCAGAATCGGAGTACCTACGCGGAGGGCTGGGATCGGGATGGGCCCCGGTCGGAAGCGACGATGGCCCGAATGATCCGCAGGCGGTTTGGGATCCGCCCCCTCCTGGTCGCCCTGCCGGCCGAGAGGGGCTCGGCGCGTGGGCGCCCAGCTCGTGGGGCGCTGGGGCGCAGTTGAGCCGAACCTCTTCGTTGAGCTCCTCGGCTCCTCTCGCCATCGCTCGCACGTCCATTCCGTATGCACTTTCGGACTTCGTCTTTTCACATGCTGGTCTAAGATACTCCTCGATGGTCCCCGCCGGAAAAAAATGCACACGTCCCGGCGATGCCAAGTCCTTGGCCGAGGAAGCGACGTGGTGTGAGCGTCAGGTCCCTCCGACACTCCGCTGAGGCAGCTCCCCGCGACGCCCCCGACGCCTCGCCCCTGGACGTGGGCCAGAGCATCACGCGCGACCTTACGCGGTCAGCTTACGCGCTCACGCCGGTGAAGACGACCCAATAGGCGATGGCGAGTGAAGGGGGGAAGTGTGAGAAGGAGGAGGCCTTCTCAGAAGGACGGGGCTTCTCAGAAGCCTTCGCAGCTTCTGATGGACAGTTTCTATGTCTTCGGAGAAGGCTTAGAAAACTTCTCAGGAGGCGGGGGACTGCCCAGTCTTCTGAGGATGCCCGCCCCTTTTCACTTTCCCCCCTCGCTCGCCGCCAAAGCTGTTTCACCCGTCGCTCAAATGCTGCCTCGAGCGGGGCCTAAGCGTCGACGGTGGGCCAGTGTCAGCCCAGGATCGAGCTTGCAGCTGCGAGTCTGGGCCTCCAGCCCGCCCGTCAGGTCCAGCCGCAGGGGTCCGGAGACTGCCCTCCGCCCCTCGAGGCCGGAATCGGGGATTGCTCAGGGTGCCCCTGGCCCGATGCACCCCCCAACTGTTCGCTCCATGTTGGAACCCCTGGGGTCCTCTCGGCCTCGTGAGGGGTGCTCTGGAAGCTGTGGGGGCCTCCCCGGGCATCCTGGGGGCACCCTGGACCA
Source organism: Prorocentrum cordatum (assembly GCA_963575745.1). Taxonomy (NCBI): domain Eukaryota; class Dinophyceae; order Prorocentrales; family Prorocentraceae; genus Prorocentrum; species Prorocentrum cordatum. The sequence goes on from CAUYUJ010009336.1 coordinate 5,596, forward strand.
GGGGTACTTCCAGCAACACCCGACAGAACCAGCGGCCGCCGACCTCTTCACTTCTAGCAACACCCGACAGAAGCAACGGCCGCCGACCATTTCTGCCACGTCCGGATCTGAAGGACGCCCCCACGTCCTCACCCTCGCCATGACTGCGAGACCACGAATTAGAGTGCTAGAAGAGCGCGCTGTGGTTCTAGAAAGCCCCAGCCCTGAGGCCTACTTCTAGCTGCACGCGTGAACGCACCCAACAACCGCCGCAACATGGTTCGAATAAGGAGCAAGAGCGCGGACCGAGCAGAGAAGGAGTTCTCAAGAGGGCCGTTGGGTGTTTGGGATCCGCCTCGCTGGGCATGTCCTGAGGACATCTCGGTGCGGGAGGGCGGGCAGGGAGAGGTCGCCAAATCTACCTGCGCCCGTCTTGGGCCGTCGCCGGCCGGTATTGCATGTCTTAAGATGGACTCCAGGGGGGCAGGAGGAAGTAGGACGAATATAAGAGACGAGTGCGCAAGAGGAAGCAGTTCCTACCCTTCACTTCCTCCTCCTTCCCTTCCACCGCCTTCTCCTCCTCCTCTTCTTCATCCTCCTCCTGATCCTCCTTTCCCTGCCCTTCCTCCTCCTCCTCCTCCTCCTCCTCCTCCTCCTCCTCCTCCTCCTCCTCCTCCTCCTTCCCTTCCTCCTCCTCTTCCTACTCCTGATTCTCTTCATTCTGCTCCTCCTGCTCCTCCTGCTCCTCCTCCTCCTCCTCCTCCTCCTCCTTCTCCTCGCCCTCGCCCCCCCTCCCCATGTGTCACCTGCTCCTGCAGTTGGGCCGTCTAAGGCTACCGAGGGGCCTCATCATGGTTACTGCAAGGGCCCTCCTGGACCGTCTAGAGCCACTCTCGAAGCCCTTTTGGGCCGCGGTGAGGCGATAGTGTTCAAGCCGTTCGATCCATCTTGGGCGCTTTGACGGCCCAAGTGACGAGAATCCGACAATCAAGCAAACACTCAAGAATCTGCGATGTCTGGCTTTCGGGAGCCTCTCAGGGGTCATCTGCGGGCCTCCTGAACCCGTCTCGGGAGCCTCTTGGGCCGCCTTGAGGCGTTCCTGCTGTCCCTGGGCGCTCTGGGTTCCGCCCGAGGTCTACGCGGGCCGCCCCAGCGAAGTAGGAGCCACGACGCCCCCCGGCAACCCAGGGACCCCAGAGCTACAGCGAGTGCCCAGGGGGGGGGTGGGGGGACCTCTGGAAACGTGGGCCGTCCCTGGGCGCGGGGACCTGGGCGTCGCTCACTGTAAAGTCCTCCGCCGTGCCCTGGAGGCACGACTTGGAGTGTCCTCGCCCGGCTCACGTCGCGTGACTTTTTCGGGGCCGCCGAGACGGCCCAAGGAGTGCCCCGACGCGCTGGGCGATCGGCCCGAGGCGCTCAAGGTGGCTGCAAGATGGCCAATCAACCTTCGAGAGGCCCTAGAAGAGGCCTCCCAGAGCCTGCCCCAGAGGGCCCCGAGAGGCACCAACTATGGAATTACATTAAGTTCGTTCAGTGCTTTGGGGGCTCTCGACTTTTCGAGCTTCTGACGCTCCAAGACGGCCCGTGAGGCCGCCAAGATCGCCCCAAGACCGCCCCAGGGCGGCTCCCGGAGGGCCCCAAGACGGCCCAAGAGGGCCTCAGGGCGGCCCAAAAGGCGCCCAAAACGGCCCAAAAGGCAGCATCAAGACGGCCCGAAGAGGGAGATCACGGACCAAAAATGCAAGCCTTTCAAACGGCCCCAGAGAGGCCCCCGTGCACGAGGCCCTGAGAGACCCCCCAAGAGGCCAACAAGAGCACCCAAGAGGTCCCAAAATAGCCCCCCAGATGCCTCAAGAGGCCTCGACGAGATCCCAACGAACATCCAGGAGGCCTCAGACCCACAACCCAGGCACGGTGGCGGGATGGGCCGAAGGCCGTTCGATCCGCCGCCCCCTGTCGATTCATCGCAGGGGTGCCTGGCGTGCTAGACGATTTCGGTGTTGGTTTTGGTTCTTTTCCACCACAACTCCCCCTGGGGCTTCGGCCCGTCCCGCCGGGGTCCCGGGAAGGATCTCAAAACGCATCCGTCGATGCCTTTGTTGCCCCAAGTTGGCCCAAGTTGGCCCAAGATGGCCTCCAAGACGGCAAGATGGTCCAATATTGCCTCCAAGACGGCCCAAGAGGGTCCAAGATGCCTTCAAAATCGTCCAAGAAGCATCAAAACGGGCCAAGGTGGCTCCAAGATTGCCTCAAATGGCCCAAGAGGGTTCCAAGAGGTCCCCCAGGAGAGCCCGAAGAGACCAACATTTTTGATGTTCAAATTGTTTGCAACATGATTTGGACATATGCTTCTTTTAAGCCTTCCCGCTGTCCAAGACGGCCCAAGAGGCCCCCAAGATCGATCGCCCCAAGAGCACCCACGAGGCCTCCAAGATGGCCCCATGACTGCCCAAGAGGCCCCCAAGACGGCCCCAAGAGGGCCCCAAGACGTGCCAATAGGCCTCCAAGACGCTCAAGGTGGCCTCCAAGACGGCCCCGAAGCGCCCCAAGAGGGCCCCAAGCCGGTTCAGAGAGGCCCCCAAGACGGCTCCCGACGGCTTCAGACGGGCCAGGAACCCACCAAGATGGCCGAAATTGGCTCGAAGCTGGCCCCAGACGGCCCAAGAGGCCTCCAGGAGGGCCTCCAGGAAAGCCAGAAAGGGTAAACAAACAATGATTTGCCTAAGGTGTTTGAAGGATTTTGACATTTGCTTCTGTTCGGCCATCCGACGGCCTGAGACAGCCCAAGAGCTCCTAAAGATCGCCCAAGAGGCCTCCAAGATGGCCCCAGAACGGGCCAAGAGACCCCCAAGACGGCCCCAAGAGGCCCCTAAGACGGCCCAGGAGGCCTTTGAGACGCCAAAGATGGCCTCCAAAACGGCCCGGGAGCATTCCAAGAGGGCCCCAAGTCGGCCCAAAGGCCCCCCAAACGGCTTCCGACGGCGTCAGACGGGCCAGGAGCCCACCAAGACGGCCGAAGATGGCCCTAAGATGGCCCAAGAGGCCTCCAAGGGGCCTCCAGGAAGGCCCGAAAAGGCCGATATCATTGATTTCCCATGAGTTTTTGAAGGATTGTGGCATTTGCTTTTTGTTCGGCCTTCCGACGGCCCGAGACGGCCAAAGTGTCCCTAAAGATCGCCCAAGAGGCCCAAGACGGCCCCAAGAGGCCCCCACGACGGCCCAAGAGGCCTCCAATACACTCAAGATGGCCTCCAAGACGGCCCAAGAGCCCTCCAAGACGTCCTCCAAGAAGGCCCGAAGGTGTCAAAATGGCATCCAGACGGCCAAGATGACCTTCAAGATGCCCACGTGTTCCCCGAAGGCTTTCCAAACCGATTTGGGGAACACATGGTCCGATAGCTTGGCAAGCCAGGCCTCGACGTTCGGCCACATATGCGCTTCCACACAGGCAGGGGGCGGCGGAGATTCGCCGTAGGCATCTTCGATAAAACCGCTGGTGCCACGACTAACACATGTTTGAGCGGATCCAGACCGTCAAAGACATCTCGACATCAAGCTCATCAGATGGGCAACAAAGACTTACACGCCGAGAATGGGCTCACCGAGAGTGGGCGATAATCAATCGATGGCCTCCGGGTATCTTGCCCCCCCCCCTTCTGAGCCTCTGAGCGAGGACGGGAGGGTCCTCCGTTGATCCGCCACCGTGCCCTCGAGGCACGAGTTGGCGTGCCCTCGAGGCCCTCTCGTTGGACCCCCCTGGAGCCCCAGCCCTCCGTCCCGAGGGGGCTCTCGCGCGAGAGCCAGACCCCCCACCTTGCCAGATCTGCCGGGGCGCGTCGCGTGGCCCCCGGGGGCTCCTGGCGCCGTCTCGCAGTGACCCGGTTCGTGCCCACGAGGGCTCCGAGGCGGGCCGGGGAGGGTCCCGAAGGCGCCCGAGGCGGTGCGAAGAGGGCCCCGAAGCGCCGAACTGTTTGGTCTGCGGGGCGAGAGCGAACCTCTCCCGGTTAAAAGCTAGGCGGGCTATGCACAGTTCTACCGAAGCGCCAAACAGATCGCTGCAAGAAGCCCCAGGGTGGCCTCGAGACGGCCGAAGATGCTCTCGAGACCTCCGAAGGAGCCTTCAAAGAGGCCTGCCATGAGGACCCAAGAGGGAAAAGCCACTGATTCCCAAGTGTGTGTTGAAAAGATGTTGGCGCTCTCGCCTTGTCGGCGTCCCGACGCTCCAGGACGGCCCAAGAAGCGCCCGAGATCGCCACAAGACGGCCCAGGAGTCCTCCAAGAGGACCCCAACACAACCTACGAGGACCACCACACGGCCCAAGAGGTGCCCAAGACGGCCCAAAAGGGCCCCAAGACAGCTCCAAGACGGGGGCCTGAGGGGGGAGCCGAATGGACATCTCAAGCCATCGGCCCCAGGCGGTCCCGAGGAGGCCCCAAGAGGCCCCCAAGAGGTCCCCAAGAGGCCGCCAAGAGCCCCCAAGAGGCCGACAGGAAGCTCAAAGTATCCCCCAGGAAGCTCCCAAGAGGCCCCCAGGAGGCTCCCAAGTGGCCCCAAAACTGCCCAAAGGCCCCCGAGAGCGCTGCGAAGAGGCCCCAAGAAGCATCCCTGGGGACCCTGACCCACCAACAACGGTGGCGTGATAGGCCGAAGGCCACTACATAACTCTGCACTCCCAAGCTTGTCCTGCTTTGCGTGCTGGCCGGAACTTCCAGGGGAACCCAGCCCTGCACACGGGGACGCCCCAGGACGCGCGCAACAGATAGAATGATGCACAGAGCCAAACTGATATACGCTGAGGAACGCTTGCGTCGCGTGTCCCTGTGCCGCGTGGGGAAGGACTCGGAGAGGTGACGCTCGGGGACGGGGACGCGCTCAGCGTGTCGCGCAGACGTGGGCCAGAACCAATGCCGCAGCACGCGAAACAAACGCTCCCGATCGTGAGCCGCACCCGAGGGGAACCCCCGCGCCGCCCACGCCAGAGCGCCCCCTGACTGGTACTCCACTGACGGTAACAGTGGAGGCCAGGTCCACAAGAAACCTTTCCACAGGACGCCCAACCCTGAGACCCCAGGACGTCCATTCATTGTTGGTGTGAGAACGTCACGCTCTCCATAGCAAGACTGTCGAAGCCCAAGAAACACAGGACACCCTGGAGGCAAGCAGGGTGTGTCTTGGCATGCGCCCACCACTGCACTTTGACCAGCGAACCGGCGAATGCAAACTGTACCGATGCCGGCGATGTCGCAACGGCCGAAAAGGGGCCCTGAAGTGGCAACTTCAAGTGGGGTTCCCAAATATGCGCTGGTGACTCCTGAGGCACGCTCGTGTCGCGACGGCCTCGGCGCTGGCTTCCGACACCGCGCAGACCGTTCCGCCTTGAACGATCGGGGCTCTTCGAAAGTGCAGGTCTCTCAGTGCCGGGCGAACGACCGCCAGCGACGCTCGACTCTACTCCAGATTTCGTAATAAAAGGGAGGGGGTCTGGACCCTCCAAGACAAGCCATCTCAGACCTCCCCCGTGGGAGAACCCTCCAAAACATCGTCCCCAGACCCCCCAGGCCCTCCAAGATAGCCTGGAAGAGACCCCCCCCGAAATGAGCCCCCCCTCCCTTTATTACGAAATCTGGAGTACGTGCCCGCGTCGCGATCGTCGCCGACCCGGCACGGCACGATCCTCCCGCGCCCGTGGCGGCACCGCCGGCCGCAGGCCTCGTCCTCGGAGCCGGAGACGCAGATGATGTCCGCGGCCATGGCGCTCTGGCGCGGCGGCTTCCCCCCCGAAGCCCCCTCCGCACGGAGCCCCGGCGCCTGCGTCGGTGCCCGCCGTGCTCTCGCGAGAGGGTTCTGATTATTGGTCTAGAGCGGATATTGGGGTCTGGAAGAGGATGGGGGAGGAGGATCGGGGAGGAGGAGGAGGAGGAGGAGGAGGAGGAGGAGGAGGAGGAGGAGGAGGAGGAGGAGGAGGAGGAGGAGGAGGAGGAGGGCCCCCTCCCCGTCGCACCTGCCAGGGAGAAAGTCGCCCCTGCGTGGGAAGGGGAGGGGAGCGCGCGGGGCCCACAGAAGAGGGGGACGCAGGCGGCCAAAACCATGGACGAATGAGGACCCGCCCGGGGGCAAGACAAACCGATGCTCATCATGGAAGCGATCCATCAAGGCCAGCTGGGACAACGACACCGACGTGCAGATGAACCAGCCCTGAAGACCATGTTGAGTTATGGATGAAGGCGCACCGAACATGTCACGAATTTGGGCATTGCAAGCGCAAAGGGTCAGGAGTGGGATTCCAATTGTTCGGCTCCATGGGACTCAATACGCTTGCTCTTGATCATGGATCATAGCCGTAGGCAAATCTCTGGGCCTTCGGCACGCTTGCCTTTGGTACTGATCGTAGGATCATTCATGGACCTGAATCCCGGGGTATGTCTGAAGGACCGCGAACGGCTCATCCGGAAGAATGCAATCCGAGCGTCGCGCGCTAGGAGCCGCCCCGTCTTTGCCGCAAACAGGGGACGGAGTCATTAGGAGTCCCGGATGCAACGCCTGCCTCCTTAGAGATGGTCACGGAGCTCTGACAGGAGAAACGCCCGCCACGCCCAGGGCAGCTGCGCAAGCGCTTGTAAGCATAGGACGGCGAGCTGCCCAAACGCTGCTAGACGCGCAGAGAGGAACGGAAAGGAGGCGCGCCCAGGCCTACAGTTTCCTCGCCTGCCGTGGCAAGTGGCGGCGCGAGGCCCGAGCAGCAAACGTCGAAAGTGCGGAAATTGGCCCTCGACGTCCACGATGCCCCCCAAGGGCTCCACGAAAAGGCGGGCCGAGGACTTCCCGACAAGCATGCGGCATGGCGCTAGAGGTCCCAGGAGGGGCCCCCGACGTCCTCAAGCGACTCTGCACTGGATGATGTCTCAAGCGAGAGAGGCAGTCTGCAAACGAACAGACCTCAATCTCTGTAGCTACTGGGACGTTTTGCAAAACATGCGCGCAACGCTAAGGTAAGAGCCGCATTTGGAAAACCACTGGTCCTCAATTCATATACCTAGAGAGCGCTTTAAGATATGAGCGCGGCGTTGAAGCGAGAGCCGCAGCTTGAAAACGGGAGGCCTCAATTGCGAAAGCGACAGGCCTTTTGAAACGGATGTGCGCGGCGCTAATGCGAGGGGGCATTTGGAAAACCACTGGCCCGCAATCCTCGGAACTGATTCAAGCTTTCCAAACGATCGCGCGAGCTCGATAGAGCGAGAGTCGCATTTTGAAAACCGCCAGACCTCCATCCCTGCAACTACTTGACCTTCTGCTGTCCAATCCCACAGCCCCTTTAGGGCGTGAGTGGTTTAGGGCGTTTTCTCTTCCATCTTCCCTCTTCCCCTTCTGGGGGGGGTACTCCTCCTCCTATCACTGGGTCTGGACGAGGCGCCCTGCGACCGATTAGAACGTCCAAGATAGCGCAATATTGATTCAAGAGGGCCTCAGGGAGCACAAGGTGACCTCCAACATGGACATAGATAGCGCAAGATAGCTCAAAATGGCTTCCGACATTCTCCAAGAGGCCCTAAGACCACCCCAAAACGGCTCCAAGTGAGCTCGGAACACCCCCATGAAGAGAGCCACCAAGAGGCCAACATCCTCCCAAAACCTTAGGAACATCAGCGATTTGTGCTCGTTTCGCTTCCGATGGCCCTCTGAGGCATCAAGATGGCTCCAAGAACACCCAAAAGAGCCCCAAGAGGAGCCCAATGGGCAACCAAGATGGCATCCAGAGCGCCCAAGACCGCTCCAAAAGCGTTCCAATAGAGGTCGAAGAGGCGATCTTAGGAGCTGCAGAAGGGGGGTGCTGATTACCCCCTGTGGTTCATCGAACTCCTCCAATATGGCCCCAAAGAGGGCCCCCGAGGCTCCCAAGAGGGCCCCACAACGTCCCAAAAAGGCGCCAAGGCGGCCCCGAGAGCTTCAGAGAGGTCCCCCAAGAGGCTCCCGAGAGATCCCCAAGAGGCCCCAAGAGGCTCTCCCGAGGCAGCCAAGACGCTCCAAGAGGCCCCCGGAACCGCCAAGAGGACCCCAAGACGCCCTGAGAGAATTCAAATTAGCTATCAATATGAACCCGAAGAGGCTTCGAGATGCATCCAAGAGGCTTCTTGCCTTTCTGCTCGCCGTCCTCCTCATCCTCCTCTTCCTCGCCCTCCTCCTCCGACTATTCCTCCCCCTTCCTCCTCCATCCCCGCGGCGGGGGGGCAATTACTGTTCTGCTGGGTACGTTATCCTGATGCTCGGCACTACGCCGCAAGGACATTGACAATGGCACATGCGCTTCACGGCTTGGTGTTCGCACGACCGTAACGCTGGAGGCACTTTGAGCTTCCGGGCGCGGGGATCGTGCATTTGCCCCACTCCTCATCCTCCGATTCTTTCTCAATCCTCCCGCTCTCAGGGTATGACGGATGGCTCAGCCGTTTAATTCACTGCATGCCCGTCCACATCCCTGATCAGGGCAACCCGCTGGGGTATCGGTTCTGGATGAGCTGGTGGGGTTTCGCGGAGCGTCTAGGATATGGTCAATGGAAAGGAAGCCGAAACAGAACGTCTGGCACGGTCTACAGACATGTCTGATGGTGCGCTAGGGGGGAGCAATAAGGAAGATGGATTGAGGAGGACAGCGACGATGATTAAAGGGAGGGTGGGCCAGAGGCGCGATAAGGGGATGGAGGAAGGAGCCAGCACGGAGGAGTGAACAGGCAGGACAAATGAGGAAGGATCGAAGAGGAAGGAGCGCGGAGGCAGAAGGCGCCGGAGGGATGCAGGGATGGAAGGGCCGAGGGGGGGAGGACGGAGCAGGACAGAGGAGGGAGCAGTGAGGAGACAGGGGTGCAGACGAAGAATGCGCACGAGGAAGGGGAGGGAAGGCGGGAAGGAGACGTGGAGGGGGGAGAGTGGAGGCGAGAGAGAAATCGAGAGACGCTGCACGCCCGAGGGGACTGGTGGTGGAGAGGGGGGCGCAGCGGGGCAGGACTGGGGAGCAGACAGATGCTCGAAAGGGATACAGGCAGCAGAGAGGGATGCGCAGTGGAACAAAGCGTGAAGCGCGGCGTGAAGCCCTAGCTCATAGGCCAACGGGGGACAGGACGGCGTATAGTACAACGGCAATGAAAAACAGCCCTCAATACGAGGCGTCCGTCGTGGTCGCCCACACAATGAATTCAGACGGCAATCCTTTCCCAGCCTCACGATATTGTGCCTCCTGCCTCCACTGCCTGTGCCCTGCTTGCGCAGTGGAACAATGAGAGGCTCGATGCGAGTAAGCACTGAACGCAACACATTTTGCAAACAGCTACCACTGAAAACCTCTGCTTCCAGCAAAGAACCTTTGCTGGAAGCAGAGGCTTTCACCGACAGCATCTTCTCACCGAGCGCAGAGCTGATTGTGTTTAATAGGA
>CAUYUJ010009336.1:20000-32319 GCA_963575745.1 Prorocentrum cordatum
GGTCCGTTGCCCCTCCCCCCTAATTCCTGCTCCCCTCCTAATTCCTATGGCTATGCCTATGCCGATGCCTTCCCCTAAATCCTATGCCTACGCCTATGCCTATGCCTGCTTGCTTGCGTGCTTGCTTGCTTGCGCGCTTGCACGCTTGCGCGCTTGCACGTGTGTGTGCTTGCTTGCTTGCGCGCTTGCTTGCACGCTTGCTTGTTTGCTGAGATGTATGTTCTCCCAATAGGCTTGCCCTAAAACAGTCCTGGCTCAAACCTTACTAATTGGTCCATTGCCCCCCCTCCAATTCCTATGCCCCCCTAATTCTTATGGCTATGCCTATGCTTATGCCTATGCCCTGCCCCCTAACTTCTATGCTTACGACTATGCCTATGCCTGCTTGCTTGCTTGCTTGCTTGCATGCTTACATGCTTGCTCGCTTGCGCGCTTGCTTGCTTGCTTGCGCGTTTGTTGTACGCTTGTTTGCTTGCTTGCTGAGTTGCGGATTCCACGCATGCTTGATTCCTCTGATTCCTTGATTCGAGTCGTCTAATATATTTGGAGTCAACGCTGGCTGATATGTTTATGCCGTGTCGTCTTCCTTCGTCGGTCACGACTGGAAAACTCTCGATGAATAAGGATACACTTCCAACCACCAATCCGAGAACATGTTGCTTTTATCGAGCTGGACGTTGTGTCGCGGGCGGGCCAGGAAGAAAATCTGGACTTCTCGCAAGGCGGGACTCATCAGCGCGCCTGCTCGGCGGCCCAGCGCTCTTTGCGAAAGCGCCCGACAGGGGGTGGGGAGGGGCATGCCATGCAAAAGTAAACGTGCCTCCAGCTAAAGAGAGACATCCTCCTGGGTGCAAATGCCCGTCTGCGGAAAGATCGCAGCTAGACAAGCGCGTTCCACTACTCGCAAAATAACTTCTCGCAGATGGCCTGGATCAGCTGCGACGGATTTACGATCCATGGCATAGAGGAAGACATGAGTTTTGATTTGAGACTTTTGCGAGTAGGCACTCTGCGAGTAGCGGGACGCGCTCGGTGAGCAGCGCCCGAGGGGGTGGGGAGGGACATGCCATGCAAATAAACATGCTGCAGACGTAACAGAAACATCCTGCTGGGCGCAAGTGCCAGTCTGCGAAAAGATCGCCGCGCCCGCTGGGGGGGGGTGAGGGGGCGTGAAAGGCAACCGCAAACCCTGCCTCACACGAGACACACGTCCTCCTGGGCGCAGATGCCCGCCTGCGGAAAGATCGCCGCGCCCGATGGGGGGGGGGGGAGGGGGCATGAAAGGCAGCCGCAACCTTGCCTCGAACGAGACACGCGTCCTCCCGGGCGCAAGTTTATGTCGGGCCTGTCCCCCCTACAGGGGGATTTTCGACGACAAAATTAAAAATACCCCAAACATAATCAAAACATAGTCTGGAGTACTTTTTGACATAATTTTGGGGTATTTTGGGGGTATCTTGCATTTTTCGTCGAAGATCCCCCTCTAGGGGGACACGCCCGACATAAGCGCAAGTGCCCGCCTGCGAAAAGGTCGCCGCGCCCCCGATCCCGGGCCCACGCGCCCCGGGCGGCGCGGGGCGGCGCACGCCGCCGGAAGGGGGCCCAGCGCCCGCCCTTAGAGGCTGGCCGCGGGGACCCCTCCGACGGTGCAGCCTGGAGCTGCCAGCCGCCTCGTTAGCAGCCTGGAACATATCCCTATCCCCATGCTGGGCACCTCCTCGCCACGATGCCAATCTCAGGGATTCCCTGATTTTTTGAGGGCGAATCCCTAAGATTGTCATCGCCTTGTGGCGTGCCAAGCTTAGGGATAGGGATACGTTCGAGGCTGGTGACCTCGGGGCATGAGGCGAAGCCGGGACGAGGATCAGGTCGGGTGAGGATAGAAATCGAGGAATCGAGAACCTCCGAGATCCGGCGGCTCTGGAGGGTGTCTCGGGCGCCGCGGCCTGCTCACAGCGTGCCCGAAGACGCTCTGAGAGCGGAAGGCTCTGCAACGGCTTCGTCCTCGTCGTAGCCCCATCCGACATCCAGCATTTTGGCTCTTGGGAACGGCAATCACCGTTTCCTAAACATCCAATGTTGCGGATTAAGTTGCGATGACGTAAAACAGATCAACGAAAGCAACTCCAACAACGAAGCAAGAGCCAGATAAAAAAAAAACATCGGCGACGGAACCGAAGAAAAACATCGGCACCCAAACCGGGGGACAAACTGCAAAACGAAAACGGAACAAACACTGCCCTGCCGTTTCCAAGAACCACAATGGCCCATCCCGCCCTCGTCGCTCCTCGTCACCACGGGTGGGCCCCAGTCGTCGCGGGCGAGCAACGCCATAGGGAAAATATGCATAGACGGCAGGTTGGTGTCGTGACGACCCTGCCGCTGGTTTCCGGCGCCGCGTGAATCGTTCAACCTTGGACGATCGGCGGGTTGTCGATCGCGGGAACGCCGCTTCTTCGCCGATTCTAGGACACCAGCGGCGTTCGCCCTTGAACGGCCGCGGCGTGGCTGTCGCCACATCAGCACGACGCGAACCTGCCATAGCTGGACTGCACGTCAACAGCTACAATTTCGGAGGTCACAATTGGTCGCCCAGGACAGGCCTGGGGTAGGGGAGGTCCTTGTCATCGCCGCCGTCTTTCCCTGAGATCCGACGTCGCGAGATAAATGTAACATCGTGAACCAATCACGACTGGAGCCCCAGACCCTCTCTTCCTGCGCCATGTTTCGAGCCGGATCGATGTGTGAGGGTCCTGGGGCCCGAAACCGAGCGAGAACGCCCATTGTGAAAAAAACGAGAGTTCGTGTTTCGCTGATCTGCTCTTAACCGGAAGAGGCTCGCTCTCGACCCGCAGACCAAAAAGTTTCGCTGATCTGCAGGCTTGGCCTGTAGTATCCTGTAAGATCCCCTGCCCACCGAGCCTGGCGCCAGAGCAGCGCAAAGGCCTTCGTGCGGAGCTGGCCCCCGCCCTCGGAGGCGCAGTCGTCGTCGCACCGGGCAGCTGCTGGCCGCAGGCGGTCCATGCCGAGCTCCGCCCGGAGCCGCCGGCCTGCGTCCGAGGTGGCGTAGACAAGCGACCGGTCGCAGGCGAAGGGGCCCAGGTTGTGCTCGAACTGCCACTTCACGAGCGCCGCCTGATGCAGCATGGCGCTTCGAGCGGAGCCGCGGGAGAGGGCGATCCAGGAATCTCAACGACCACGATCGAGGCCTCCTGGATGGGGCCGCGTAGATCGGGTCGGAGGATTGCGCCGCATCGCCGATACACTGGCGATGCATCGGTGACGTCCGCATGGAGAGAATCGGGCTCCGCATCGCCGACGCATCGCCGATGCGGCGCCATCCTCCGACCCCATCTGCTCGGACCCCATCTGGGAGGCCTAGAGAATCTCAGCGACCACGACGGCGGCGCCATCGAGCAGGCCCGGGCCCGGCTCACTGATCTCATGGCCCCAGGCGCTGCCGCATGACGGCCGCCCCGGACACTTCTCGAGCGCCGCGTCACGTTACAGGGCTGGTCAGCACCGATTTTCGGCGGCGAGCCCAGGGGGAAAGCTTTTCGTTTTAGTCAAAAATGTGTTTTCCGCATCCAGGTCTCGCTGGTGTATTGGGCTCCTGTCGAGAAGGCAAGTGGGCTCCCAGCCCCAAGCAATGTTCAGAGTCGGCGAGGCTAATTCGCGTGCAGATTGAGGGAGAGGGCTAGGGAGACAGTTCATGGGGAACGCTCCCGTCTATTACGCGGAGTGCATGTAACCCTCGGGGGTAGGCGAGCCCGGGGGGGGGGGGGGGAAGTGAGGAGGGGCGGGCCTTCCCGGAAGGCCCAGAAGCCGCCCGCCCTTCTGCGAAGTTTTTTTTCTACGCCACCCCGAAGGCGCAGAGCACTGCTTAGAAGGCGCGATGGCTTCTGAGGAGTCCCGCCGCCTTCTGAGAGGGCCTCCTCCTTCTCGTGAGCAGGGACCGGCCGTCCCGGCATTCCTCTAGGCCTACCACGACATGTTCTTAGAACCCCCCGAAAGCTAGAATATCAAAACATTGTTCTTAGAGCATGAACCCGACGTGTTAAAACAAGACAGATCCAACCAGAAATGCTCGAATAACATAACCACAGCCTGTTTTTCGCAGATTCTTTGGTGGGCCTGTAGGCGAGCCAGGACGCTTCGCCACTGCTTGATTCTCGCTTCCTCCCCTCGCTCGCCGCCGAGAACCGACACATTGGATCGGAGCGTCGGGACGTGCCCTGCCACGCTCCGACCGGCCGCATCGGCGCGCCCCGATCGAGCCGCTGCACCAGGCCGACGCGCGCCCTCCGCTACCAGGAGGAGGTGGAGGAGGCTCCAGGAGGACCAGGAGGAGGATGAGGAGGACGAGGAGGAGGAGGAGGAGGAGGAGGAGGCGGACCAGGAGAGGACCAGGAGGACGAGGAGAAGGAGGAGGAGGAGGAGAAGGAGGAGGAGAAGGAGGAGGAGAAGGAGGAGGAGAAGGCTCCAGGAGGAGGAGGACCAGGAGGAGGAGGAGGAGGAGGAGGAGGAGGAGGAGGAGGAGGAGGAGGAGGCGGACCAGGAGAGGACCAGGAGGCCGAGGAGAAGGAGGAGGAGGAGAAGGAGGAGGAGAAGGAGGAGGAGAAGGAGGAGGAGAAGGAGGAGGAGGAGGAAGCGGACCAGGCGATGCAGGATGCACGTCAGCGCCACGCACGCACCGGCTGGCGCGGAAGGAAGGGTGGTCCCGAGACGAACGGGCCCTGAGGGCCCCGGGGCCTCCCCCCCAAAGGGCGAGCTTCTCGGCGGCGGGCCAGGGGGCGGAATTTGAGAAGGAGGAGGCCCTCCCACTTCTCACCGAGGAGGAGGAGGAGAAGGCCTTCTGAGAAGGCCTTCTCCGTCGCACTTTTTCCCCCGGCCCGATGCACCAGCTCGATCGAGGCGTGCCGCTGTGGCAGTTCGAGCGTCCCATTGCACGTTCCCGTTCCGATGTTCCGATCCAATCTGTCGATTCTCGGCGGCGAGCGAGGGGTGAAGCGAGAAGGAGACGGCCTTCTCAGAAGGCGGCGGGACTCCTCAGAAACCCTCCTGCCTTCTGATGAAAGTTCTGAGAACTTCTCTAGAGGCCTCCTAGAAGGGGTCCGAGCAGATGGAGTCGGATGACCGCTGCGCATCGCGAATGCATCGGCAATGCATCGGCGATGCGACGGCGTCGTCGGGGACGGATCGGCGACGTCGGCGTGGAGGAACTCGAGGTAGACATCGAGCCGCATCGCCGATGCATCAGCGATGCGGCGCAATCCTCCGACCCCATCCAGTACAACCCCATCTAGGAGGCCTAGATTCTCAGAAGGCCTGGGGACTCCCGAGCCTTCTGAGCAGGCTTTCTCTCGGGCGGGTGGCAATGTTGGGTGACCCAATTGGAGATGGAGAAAAAGGGCTCTAAAAGGGGCCCTTTAGGGTCTGTTTGAGCACCAGCTGTCTCCAAAAGGGGCCCTGAAGGGCCACTTAAAGGGTTTTGTTCTTCAGCTGAATCTCCTGGATCCGCGCCCCTCCCCTGAGACCTGGTGTCGCCGAGAGATGGGAGCGTCGCCCTCCCCCCCCCCGGAACACCCCCTCCCCCCCCCCGGGACACTCCCGGGGGGGGTCACTGCCGGTTCGAAACCGAGGGGGGGTCACTACCGGTCCGGTTCGAACCTCCCCCCCCACGCTCACCGCCAGCAAACGACTCCCCGGTCCCTACCACCGTCCGCACCCCACTGTCCCCACCAGTGCCCCCACCACTGCCGCACTGTCCCCACTGTCCCCGCCACTGCTGTTCCCACCACGGTTCCACTCTCCCCACATTCTCCACGGCCCCAACCTCTGTCCCCGCTGTCCCCGCCGCTGTCCCCACCGTTCCCGCCACTGTCCCCACCACTGTTCCCGCTGTACCTCTGCCCCCTTATCCCACCGCCGTCCTCGCCACCGCCCTCACAACTGTCCTCACCACAACTGCACCCTCCACTGTCCCAGTGTTTCCACCACATCCCCACTGTCCCCACACCATTGTCCCCACAACCACCGTCCCCACCACTGTCCCACTGTCCCCAATGTTCCCACCACCGTCCCCACTGACCCCACCAATGCCCCCACCAGTGTCTCACTGTCCCCACTGTCCCCACCACTGTTCTAACCACGGTTCCACTCTCCCCACTTTCTCCACGGCCCCAACCACTGTCCCACTGTCCCCATTGTCCCACTGTCCCACTGTCCCCGCCGCTGTCCCACTGGGCTGTCCCACTGTTCCCACCACTG
The DNA here is from genome assembly GCA_963575745.1 of Prorocentrum cordatum. Taxonomy (NCBI): domain Eukaryota; class Dinophyceae; order Prorocentrales; family Prorocentraceae; genus Prorocentrum; species Prorocentrum cordatum. Next base: position 26,271 of record CAUYUJ010009336.1, read on the forward strand.
TCCCCACTGTCCCCACCACTGTTCCCACTGTACCTTTGTCCCATTCTCCCACCGCCAAAGTCTAACCGCGCTAACTGGCACCTAGCCCACCTGCATCTGGCACCTAGGATTCAACCCTCCTGAGGCTCTCATTCACTTGCTGGGGGGCATGGGATCTAATGGAATTGAACGCGCGATGGGGGCTAAGATCGCATGGATGGGCTAAGATCACATGGAATCCAATCTGCGGGGGAACGCGCCAGGAAATAATGTCGAGTCAAATATGACTTGCTCCTTTCTTCCTGTTCCTGCTCCTCTCTCTTCCTGGCCCCTCCTCCTGCTCCTCCTCCTCTCATTTAATAATTGAATATGCGCTTGCCTTGGACAAGCGCATCCCCCTGCCTATAGATGATGCCCCCCCTGGGGCCCTCTTTTTTTTTTTTGGGGGGGGGGGGCAGCGAGGGCACTGGCGTGGTGTTGCTAAAGCCCGCCGATGGAAAGCACAAGAAGATGATTGACGCGTCGTCTTGTTTGCCTTTGAACTCGGTACTGTTTCTTGCCCCTAGCCTTCGGGTATAAAAAGCATGGTAGTCGTCTCGTCGTCAGGGGGAGGCTCCTCATCCTGCTCCTCCTCCTCCTCCTCCTCCTCCTCCTCCTCCCCCCCCCTTTCCTCCCCCCTCTTACTCCCTATCTATGTCTCTTCCACCTTTTCTCCCAAATTCGCTGCGGCAACCAGGCGCCGTCTGTCCGCTTATACCTTAGCTCCGGCGGCGCCCGCGGCGGCGGCGCCCCGCCGAAACTTAGCCCCCCGCCTACCTCTCGCCCTTCACGCGAGCGCACCCGCGCTCGAAGGCCACGGTGACGGCGGCCCCCCCCAAGGGCAACTGGGCTTCGTCGAAGCCTGGGGGAGGGGGGCAGCAGCAGCAGGTGAGGGGGGGAGGAGGAGGAGCCAAGTTGGGGGGGGCGAGGAGGACGAGAAGGAGGAGGACGAGGAGGACGAGGAGGACGAGGAGATGGAGATGGAAGACAGGGGGGACAGCAGCAGGGCCCCCCCCCTCATCACTCTGCCTGGAACGAACTACGCCCCCTCATCATCTGCCTCCTCCTCTTTTTCCCCTCCTCCTCTTCCTCCTCTTCACCTCCTCATCACATCATCGTCCCCTCTCATCGTCTTCATCCTCCCCCGCCTCCTCCTGCCCGTCCACTCCTCCTCCCCCCCTGTCCTCGTCATCATCCCCCTTGTCCTCTTCCTCCTTATCCTCCTCCCTCCCCCCATCCTCCTCCTCCTATTTCTCTTCCGACCCCTCACGTTCCTGCTCCTCCTCTTCCCCCCTCTCCTTGTCCTCCTCGTCCTCTTCCTCCTCCTTCTCCTCCTCCTCCCTCCTCCTCACCTCGTCCTCCTCCCTCCTCCTCCTCCCTCCTCGTCCTCCTCCTCCACCTTGTCCTCGTCCTTCTCGTTCTCGCCCTCGTCCTCGTCGTCGTCGCCCTCCTCCTCCTCCTCCTTCTCCTCCCCCCCCTCCTCCCTCCCCCTCCTCGCCCCCCAGCCGCCCGCGAGCCCTGGTGGCGCCTGCCGCAGCCGCATGCCTTAGCGCCTCGCCCTCGTTCTCCCAGAGCTTCTCGAGTTTCGCGATGTCCTCCATGGCGCGCGAGTTGCCAGGTGGGAGGGCCTGGGGGCGGCTCGCGCGCACGAGGCGCACCGCTTGCTCAACCCTCATTAGCCCCATGGCGCAGAGACACACAGCAGCCACGCACGCCGACCGGTACTCCCCCTGGCGGCAGAAGATGAGCACCTTAGCCCCGCGCGGCGCCGCAGCCAGGGTTCTTATCGCACCCCTCAGCTGCTGCGCGACCCCGTGGTAATTCCACGATGCTGGCAAGTGGACTGGGTCCCTTAGCCCTGCCGCCCACTGCCGCACCCCGCCTCCAGGCCCGGCGCCGAGGCAGTCCACCAGGATGTCCCAGTCCAAGCTATTAGCCCTATCCTGCACAGCCGCCACGCCGCCGAGCCACCAGTTCATGCCCCACCCCGTCAAGAGCTTCGATGGAATGAGATTATTCGGATAAGTCGACAGCCAGTGCACGCGCGGCAAGGTCGCGAGACGGCGGTCTTCCTCGACCACCGCCGCCCACTGGCGCCGCCGGTGCTCCGCGCTTAGCGCCTCCAAGACCCGGGTCTCCAGCTGGTCCTTGCGAGGTGGCCAGGCAGGGGGGATGATGTCTAGCCCCAGGTTTGTAGCAGGCGGCCGGCCCATCCTGCCCCCACTACCACCCCAGGTTGTTGGTAGCAAGCGGCCTCTGGGGGAGGAGGGGCCCAGGGTTAAGGGGGAGCTACCTACCAGCCCCCCCTTGTCTTTCCCAACCAGCAAGTCCTGCTGCGATTGCGGATCGGACCACCCAGGCACCGGGGCGTCGCCGATCAGCATGTCGTACGCCACCTTCTAGCCCGCCCAACGAGCCGCCGCCCCCCCCTGCCTCGACCCCGCGCCACCGCCAACCGCCATGGGAGGCGGGGGGGGGGCGGCGGCTGCTGCGGGGGAGGGGGGGGGGGGCGGCAGTGATTATTAGCCCCAGCAACAACGCCTTCTCGAGCGACGCCTGCGCGCCACCAGTCGCCGGCAGGCCCAGCAGCGCCCGCCCAGCGCTGCCCACCTGGGCCACGGGGAGGGCAGGGCGAAGAAGCAGCCCGCCGCCGCCGCTGCTGCTCGCTGCCGCCGCCAACCGCCGCCGCCGCCACCACCACCACCACTGCCGCCCCGCCCCAGTCACTGCCGCTCTGCTACCGCCACTGCCGCCGCTCCCGCCACCAGTGCCGCCGCTCCAACGCCACCGCGACTATTGCCGCCGCCCTCTGGCCGCAGGTGGTCTGTCTACTAGCGAATCCCACCGGCCCTTTAGGGCGTAGGTGGCCTAAAGAGTTTCCTCTTCCAACCTCCTTCTTCCCCTTGGGAGGGTTTTTTTACCCCTCCCCCTCCTACCCCCCCCCTCTGGACCTGGTTTTTTACCTCTCCCCCTCCCCCCCCCCCCCCTGGACCTATACAAACTTATATATATATACATATATACATACATATATACATACATACACATGTATAAGGCGGCAAGGGTTTGGCCGATTCTTTAGAGCGCCAAAGATTGCCCAAGATGGCGAAAGGACGAGGGCCGCCAGTGATGCCCGCCCCCAGATGGCCTCCTCCTCCGTCCCACCGCACCGCAGATCGCCAGATATGGCTTCCAACATGCTCCGAGGTGCCCTGCCTGAGAAATGTTGTCGCGTACTTTCAGGGCCCTCCTCTGAGAAGCAATGTTTTATTTTGCGTTCCCGCTATGAAAAAATATTGATATTATTTAGTCAAAGCCGCCCAGGAAGCGAAATCGATCGTCCCGGAGAGAGAAGTGTGCGTGTGTGTGTGTGTGTCTGTGTCTGTGTCTGTGTGTGTGTGTGTGAGAGCGTGTGTGCGTGCATGCGTGCGTGCGTGCGTGCGTCGTGTGCGTGTGTGTGTGTGTGTGTTGTATGTGTGCGCATGCGTGTGCGCGTGCGTGCGTGCGGCGTGCGTGTGCGCGTGTGTGTGTCCTGGGTGGGGGGTGGTGTGTGTGTGTGTGTGTGTGTGTTTGTAGTTGTGTTTGTGTGTGTGCATGTGTGTGTGCGCGTGTGTGTGCGTGTGCGTGCGTGGGGGGGGGGGGGGGGAGGGGTCTTTAAGCCCCCCGCCACCACCGCCACCACCACCACCACCGCTGCATCTGATTGATCGATGCCCACAGGAAGGCGGCCCCAAGAGGCCCCCCCCCCAATACTCTGAGCAAGAGGAGGGTTCCATGGAGAGGGCCCCAGTGGGCTCGCTGCTGACCCTCGCTCCTCGCTATCCCCTCCCCCTTGTTGCGGCGTCCAATGCGACGCTGCGACAATGGGGGCGCAGCAGGCGGGCATCCCGCGCCCCCGCCATCCTCCTCCTCCTCCTCCTCCTCCTCCTCCTCCTCCCCCTCCTCCTCCTCCTCCGCCTCCTCCTCCTCCACCTCCAATCCCCGTTGCCTCTTGTGTCTCAGCCTCCCCTTCCTCCTCCTCCTCCTCCTCCCCTCCACCTCCAATCCCCGTTGCCTCTTGTGTCTCACCTCCCCTTCCTCCTCCTCCTCCTCCCCCTCCTCCCACCGCCTCCTTCTCTTCCTCGTCGCCCCGCGCAGCTTCCGCTGCTTCCCCGCGGCCGTTTTGGCTCGCGCAGCGATCTCAGCGTAGATGGCCAGTCTTGGAGATGAGCTGCTGGGGCTATTGCTGTCGGGCGATGATGGCGGTGTTCAGCGGCCAGCTCGCCCGGCGCTAAGCAGGGCCAGGCTTGGAGATCAACTGCTGGGGCTACTGCTGTCGGACGACGAGGGCGCGGAGGAGCAGGCAGCCCGCCCGGGGCTCGCGCGCTGGACTGCTGCGTCGCCAGCGCCTGCCGCTGAGCCGGCGCCGGCATCTGCACTGCTGGCGCCTGCAGCTGCATCGTCGGCGCCAGGCGTCGTCCGCACAGTGCGCAGCCGCGCTTTCACTTCGCCTGCCTCGCCTGCGAGGCCGCCGCGCCTCGCTGCAGCCACGCCTGAGCCATGGTTCGCTGCAGGCCTGCTGGCCAGAAGTCCCCAGCTGGATGATGGCGACGCTGCAGCTCGCAGGCAGCGCCAACGACAGGTGCGTCGTCGTTTGAACGACTGCCTCAACATTGTTGGGGCTAACAGTGGCATTGCGACCAACGCGACTGCTGGGGCTAATAACGCTAACAGCGGGGCAGACGCTGGAGGGGGGGCCGACGCAGCTGCCACAGCAGGCGCTGGAGCTGACGTGGTTGGCGCGGTTGGGGCTAACCGCGCTGACAGATGGGCTTGCACTGTAGGAGGGGCCAGCAGCGCGGCTGACGCGGCCAGCGCTGCAGCAGCCCACGTGGCAGGCGCAGCCCGCGCTGCCAGGGCTGGCGGCGTGGCTGCCGCTGGCCCCGCGGCGGTCGCCGAGCGCGCCCCCCCCTGGTCAGTGGGCGCAGGCGCGCCGGACGTCGTGGCAGACGTGGTGGAGGACGACGTGGGGGACGTGGCGGGCGCGGCGGACGCAGCGCCCGTGGAGGACGCAGGCTTGGCAGCGCGGCGACAGCGGCGGCCGCCGGCGGAGCGACTGCTGGGTCCTCGTTCGCTTCCTTTTTCGGAAGGTGGGCCCGCCCCCTCGCTCCAGAAGAACGACGCGAGCTTCAGGCGGTCTGTTTTTCGGGCGGCATTGTCGCGCCGCGCGCGGGGAGCCACGACAGGAGAAGAAGGGGCCCTGAGGAATCCCTCCGAGAGGGGCATCCTCAGGGCTCGCAGCATGATTTTTTCTTCGCCTTGCGAGCAATGCCACCCGCTTTACTGACCACCAGAGATCTACAATGGGAATATGCCCAGAGCGATAGCCTCGACGTCATTGCGCGCGCCACGCGTCTTCATGCTGAGATCGTCGCGACGGACCTAGGCCCATTGTTGGGCGTTAGCGCTAACGAGTTGCGATGGCGGGTGGGCGAGACCCTCCGCCGCCACTGCGCGGGGCTAAGGGGCGCGTACATTGGTTCCTCATCTGACCCTGAGTGGCGGTGGCGGGGCGGGCCGAGCTGGAGGTCAGGGCGCCGCGGGTGGATGGATGGCCACTGCCTTCGATGGAGGAAGATGGTCGTCCTCGGCTCGTGGCCCGACGCAGAGGCGGCGGCGCTGGAGGAGGTGGCCATAATTGCAGGGCGGTCGTCGCTGGGGGGGGCCCTGGAGAACGTCGCGGACGACGCGAGGGGGCTTGAGATCAGGCACCATCCAGGGTATAGTTGCATTTACATATGTGTCCAGCGGCGGACCAGGTGAATTGAAATGGGGGGTGGAGATAGGGAGAGACCAGGGAGAGAGACAGGAAGAGAGATAGAGAGGGAGAGTGAGAGAGAAAAAAAGGAGAGGGGGAGAGATATGGGGAGAGAAAGGGAGAGAGAGAGAGAGAGAGAGAGAGAGAGAGAGAGAGAGAGAGAGAGAGAGGAGAGAGAGAGAGAGAGAGGGAAGAGAGAGAGAGAGAGAGAGAGAGAGAGAGAGAGGGAGAGAG
>CAUYUJ010009336.1:32419-70998 GCA_963575745.1 Prorocentrum cordatum
TTAGCCCCCCGCGCGGGTTCTTCCAGAGGTGGCGGCCTCATCCTGCGTTGCGCTACGCGCCAATCAATGCGAGCGCGCATGATGCCCCAGGCCCGGCAGGCGGCGGGGCGGCGGGGGTGCGCAGAGCGCCCATGCTATCTTGTAGTGGATGCCACGGGTCGCGTTCCATGGGGCGACCATGAGCTCGTCCATCGAGTGGGCGCACCTGGGAACGCCCCCCCCCCCGCCCCCCAGGGCAACAACTCAGCTGCCCTCCTGACTTCTTAGTTAGCCCCCCCCATTGCAATGGCAACTATTCTCGCGTCTTGGCTGGGCCAGCCTGTCTTGGGCTGTCTTTGGGCCATGGGGCGGGGCTTTCCCTGGCGTTTCCGGCGATGTTCCTGGCACTGCACGTGTATGTGATGTGTGTGGTGTGCATGTCGAGGTAGTATGTGCATGATGTGCGCGTGTGTTTACACATGTGTCAGTACGCGTATATGCATATGCTTCTGAGTTGTCGCAGGGACCTGCGCGTAACAACATCAGACGAACATATTATGTAAATGCCAACGTATGTATGTGAATACGTATATGTACACAAATATGTATATGCATGGGTGGTGAACATGTATATGATGCATACACTGCTGCCGCGTGCAATTACTGCATGTACTTCAGTCAGATATCAAATATGACTTGATCCTTTCTTCCTGCTCCTGCTCCTCTCTCTTCCTGGCCCCTCCTCCTGCTCCTCCTCCTCATTTTATTGAATATGCGCTTGCCTTGGACAAGCGCATCCCCCTGCCTGTGGATGATGCCCCCCATGGGGCCCGCCCTTTTTTTCTGTGTGTTCACGCATTATAAGCCCCCTGGGGCCGCGAGGGATATAAGCCCACGCATCATGCATTTCGCCAGCGCGGTGTTGCTGAAGCCCGCGGATGGGGAGTGCGAGAAGATGATTCTTCACGCGTCGTCTTGTTTGCCTTTGAACTCGGTACTGTTTCTTGCCCCTAGCCTTCGGGTATAAAAAGCATGGTAGTCGTCTCATCGTCAGGGGGGGGCCCCTCTCGTCCCACCGCCCCTTTCCTCCTCACTCCAGTGGGGGGAGCAGCAACAGCAGCAGCAGCAGCAGGCGGAGGCCGGCCAGACCACCCTCCACTGGGCCCTGCAGGCCCAAGACGCCGTCCCACCTCAAGCCTTCCTGTCCGCCCTGCCTGGCCCATCGCGGGAAGGGCGCCCGCAGCGGTCGCCGCGGCTGCAGCGCATATTAGCCCCGCTGTAGCTGTTCCAATAGAACCTCATAGAAGTGAAACTTACCCCCGGCAGGGGGGGCGGGGCGGGGGCGGGATGATGGGCTCCGTCGTCGTCCGTCCCGCCCCCATCCCATCCCCCTGCCTGGGGAAATTTTCACTTCTGAACCGGCAGAGCTCCGTCTTCTGCATGTGAGCCATGGTGGAGGATGCCCCCCCGCCTGCAGCTACCCCACCGAGCCTCGGGCAGGCTCAGGGGGGCTCGCGCCAGGGGCAGCTTTGTCGGCGCGCGCTGCACTGGAGGTGGTGGACGAGGAGATGGAGGAGGATGGGCAAACGCAAGGCGGAAAAGGAATGTGAAAGGTCGTCCCGGAGGAAGGAAAGGCAGGGGAAGGAAGGAAGGGAGGGGAATGGGGGAAGGAGGGGCGGAGGAGAAACGACGGGGGAGGAGGAGGGACGAGTAGGGGAGGAGGAGGAAATGGGGGAGGACCGGGAGGGTAGGAGGGAGAGGAGAAAATGGGAGGGAAGGAGGATGGAAGGTGGATAAGGGGGGGGGAAGGGGGGGAGGAGGAGGGGTGGCGGAAGACAAGGGGAGGAGGTCGAGGAATGGGGGTAGTAGGAAAAAGAGGAGCACAGTACGGATCGTGGGGGGTAGAGTCAAAAAAACAAATAATGAGGAACACGATCCGGTGATCATGATGCTGTGGTGATGATGGCGATGGTGACGAAAAGAAGGCGATGCGGAAAGCAACGGCGGCCTGTCATGGTGGGGGCAACAGCGGTTGCAATAATGCTGATGCCGACGCAGCAAAGGATTATTAATCATTATGCGGCAGTGGCGATGAGGAAGAAGCAGGGGAGGAGGAAGGGGGAGGAGGAGGGGGGAGAGCGACGAGAGGGGGATGATTATTGTGATGATGATGGCGACGATAGCGATGAGCGGGGAGGGTGACGGCGATGGCGATGGCGATGGGTGCGATGACGATGGCGGCGACCAGGGGGAGGGGGGGGAGGAGGCGAGGAGGAGTCGGAGGAGTGGGAGGAGGAGGAGGCTGAGGAGGAGGGCGGTTGTGGGCGAGGAGCCCATGAATGTCGGAGTCTCTGCGAAGGTCGCGGCGGAGGGCGAGGGCTCCATGGATGGGCCGGGGCCCCATGGTCCAGGACGACCTGATGGGTTGCTTGGCATGTGGCGATGCCTGCTGTGGCGAGGGCCCTATGGACGGACGTGCCGCATGCTCGTGGGCTTGCCACCCACATAGCCCCCCCCTGGCGTCGTCGACCCCCCCCCCTTCGCAAATATTATAGCCCCCAACGAGATGCCCCCCCTTTCCGCCGCCGCCGCTCCACCCCTTACGCCCGCTGCTGCTGCTGCTGGTTGCATCTAGTGGCTCAAGCTGCTGGCCTGACGCACGCCAGGCGCTAACATACTGGGCGCTACAACTGGGCGCTAAACGATGTGCTGGGCGGGCTGCTGCCGCTGGAACTGCTGGTGGGGGGCTAATAATGCGAAGCGCATCAGCAACGACGAGGCTACTGCCATCACTTGGCAGTTCGCTGAAAGCCGCTGGGGCTGCCTTCGCTAGGCTCCGGCTACCGCCGCCTAAGTGGTTTCAGTTTCAGACCGACTACTACTTCGACCACGACGTCACCGTGGTTTTCGGCACAGGGGGCTACGACGGCGACGAGCATTACCAGTACTCTAGTAATGGGACCTACCGGCGCGTGCGCAGGGTGAAGATCCTCATGCAGTGAGTGAGGAGCGGGGCTACTAGGTACGTAGTAAGTCGCCAGCAGCAGCGCGGGGCTAGGATATGATGAGGAGGCGGGGCTAGATGAGGACGCAGTGCAGCAGCCCAGACAGAGCCCATGACAGACCTGGTTAGATGTCGAGAAGAAAAAAGAAGAGCGGAAGATATGGGAAGGAGGGAGAAGAAGGGGGTGTCGGGATGATGGTGGCGGTGATGATGACGATGACGACGAAGACGACGATGGCGAGGGGGGCGATGGGACTGCGTGAGGGAGAGAGCGAGTGTGGGCACCCATGGGCGAGGTGGAGGAGGAGGAGGGCCTAGGAGGGCGAGGGCGACTCTAGGGCGAGGAGGGCCTAGCTAGGAGGGCCCATGGGCGAGGTGGAGGAGGGCCTGGAGGAGGGCCTAGGAGGGCAGTACCACCTCTGGCGAGGACGACGCGCGAGGATTTTATTATCAGTTATGAACCTTAATTCCTGGGTGCCAGATGCTGGTGGGCTAGGTGCCAGATAGCGCGGTTAGACAATCGCCGTCCTCGCCACCGCTCTCACCACTGTCCCGGCCACCACTGTACCCTCCACTGTCCCACTGTTTTCACCACATCCCCACTGTCCCCGCACCACTGTCCCCACCACCACCGTCCCCACCACTGTCCCACTGTCCCCACTGTCCCCACTGTTCCCACCATTGTCCCCGCTGTCCCCACCAGTGCCCCCACCAGTGTCTCACTGTCCCCACTCTCCCCACCATTGTCCCACCACTTTCCCAACTGTGCTACTGTCCCACCACTGTCCTCACCACCACCTTCACCCCTGTCCCCATCACTACCGTCACCACCACAGTCCTGCTGTCCCCACCACTTTTCCGCTGTCCCCTCACTACTGTCCCCACCACCACCGTCCCCACCACTGTCCGCACCATTGTCCCACTGTCCCCACACCACTGTCCCCACCACCACCGTTCCCACCACTGTCCCAGCATCCCCACCATTGTCCAAGCGTCCCGAGGAGCGGGAATGGTGTGCCAGCGGCGAGGGGGGGGGGTGTCGAACCGGTAGTGACCCCCCTGTTTTCGAGGAGGGGGAGGGGGGTTCGAACCGGTAGTGACCCCCACCGGTTTTCGAGTGGGGGGGGGGTCGAACCCGTAGTGACCCCCACCCCCCCTTATCATGATGGACTCGGGAGGGGAGGAGGGGTTCGAACCGGCAGTGACCCCCCCTCGGTTTTCGGGGGGGGGGAACCCCCAGTACCCCCCCCCGGTTTTCCTTCCCGCCAGCAGCGGTAGAACACGCTTTTTCCAATATCACGACTGGCGCTCTGGGTCCCACCTTGCCGCACCATTTTTCGAGCCAGATCGATCCATGAGGGTCCGGGGGCCAGAAACTTGGCGAAAACGCCAATGAGAAAGAATTGCAACGCACAAATCTGAAGCTCAATTCATATCGAATCGTGCCGCGTGGTATCGTCGGAACGTCGGAGTCGAATCGGCCTGGGCCGGCCGAAAAACCCGTGCCGAAGCGGAAAGATATCGGGACCAGATATGGGCCCTCTGGCCTGGCGCACCCCAGGCAGCACGAGGCTGAAGCAGAACAGCGACAGGCGGCCAACCTCAGGAAAAGCTATGGACGTCGAAGTATTGGTCAACGGCGAAGGTGTGGTTCCTGAATTAACGCCTGTCGTGGAGTACCATATGGGATCTGCTCTAGTACAGGAAAATACGGTAGATGCATACACCCTTTATCCGACCTTGTACTTCGCCGAACGCGACGGCCGCGTTCGCTATACACGTATCCGCCCCGCCTATGTCTATGTACGCAGCGGCACACAATGCGTGCATCTATATATATATATTTAAACATACATACATACATACATACATACATACATACATACATACATACATACATACATACATACATACATACATACACACACACATACATACATACATACATCATACATACATACACACACACATACATACATACATACATACATACATACATACATGCATGCATGCATGCATGCATGCATGCATGCATGCATACATACGTATACATGCATGAATGCATACATACATACATGCATACATGCATATATATGGTGTATGCATAGACGCCTCTGGCTAGAACGTTGGCATCGTTGGGCCCAACTCGTCTTCTAGAGGCATGCAGACTTTGCCCTACACTGCCTGTCGGCGGGAGGGCTGTCGTTGCCGAAGTGGTAGCGGTCGACGTCGTCGCGACCGGCTGTGCCGCCAAGCGGGGCTCGGTGGAGCTGATAGAGAAGCCCATCAACCCCCTGGCCTCGTCGATCGCGGCCACGGAGCCCGTGGCGGCGTCGGAGCCGCGCGTGCTGGGCCTGTCAGGATCAGCCAACTTCGGATCGGGAAATTGGATCGGATCGGAACACGCCTGGGGTCCGTCCGCACCCGCAGGGAGCGGAAGTCGAATCGGACTGGCCGCAGCAGGATGTGCCACGGCGACCCTGCAGGCATCGGGACGCATCGGGGTGGCAGGAATCGGCTGTGCGCAGGAGTGGCCTAGGCAGTACAGTGGGGGCGCTGACCTCAGTAACCCTAAATGAGGAACGAGGCATCTTTTTCCCATAAGTGAAACTTCGATTTCCCATCGAAAAGCTAAGAAAAGCCGAAGGCGAACTGCAAAACAACGAAGGAACACCGAGCGCCTCCCCAACGAGAAGGGCTCCTTCTTCAGCGCCCCGGCTGTAGTAGCCTTTGGTGCGTGGCGTTCGGGAGCCACGGGAGGTTGAAGCATCAAAGGATGCAGGATTCAATGAGTGTGGGTGGGGTGGTCGGCATCTGTTGTACCTCCATTAGTTGTGGTAGGGCTATGGTACCCACCTCTGATTCCTGACGGGCTTGTGGTGCCCGCCGATGCCCACCTGGCCCCGTCCACAGGGACCTCGCACCCCCCTCGATGGTGCCAAGACCCACGGCGCCAAGATTTGTTCATACTGAGACCCCCCGGTAAAACGTCCCACCCTTTCCCCGTGGCGCCCGTTGCAAACATGACTCGGGTCCCGGTGAAAAGGCTGGCTTTCCCCAATCGACTTCCCGTGAGCCAGCACACGGAAGGAGAAAGTCCAAAATTCCATATCTCCACGGTTTACAAAAACGATAACAATCGCACGCGCCGTTACCTTCGACGCCTTTCCAGAACGAGCGCAAACATTATGCGAGCACCCGTAAAGGCGAACCACAAGCGCAACGGCATTTTTGCACAACGCAACGCCTGGCCACTCCGCAACAACAGCGTGCACTGCAGCCCGCGTGTAGAACACAGTGCCCGCATGCACCACAGCGCCTGCGCACACCATAGTGCATGCGCACCACGGCGCTTTTGTGCATCGCCAGCTGCCGCAGCAGCGGGAACAGTTTCACCCACAGCACCTCAATCCCTGTATGCACCTCAATGCCAGTTCACCTTCGGAAGCCTCCGGGCCACGTCGGTCGTCGTCGTCCTAGTATCCCACCTCCTCATCCTCCTCCGCCTCCTCCTCTTTTTATTTCCTCCTCCTCCTTGCGTCCTCATCCCTCTCCTTCTCCTCCTCCTCCTCCTCATCCCTTGTCCCCCCCCCCTTTCCCTCTTCCTCCTCTTCATCCTCCTCCTCCTCCTCATCATCCCCTGTCCTCCCTCTCGTTGTCCTCTTCCTCCTCTGAATCCTCCTTCTCCTCCTCCTCCTCCTCCTCCTCCTCCTCCTTTACTTTTTATTGCCAAGCTCTGCTATTTTCGGTGCCACCCACGGACCTGCGCAGTGCTGAAAAGCTGGCTAGCTCCACGAACTGCTCAGGTCATAATACTCGGCCATGCCTCCAGGCTGGCACCCCTGGACAATATGGTGCACCAAGGCACCATCGTAGTCACCCTAGATAGGCGAGCATTGTTCGACGATTCTCGTCTCCAAATGCAACGTCAATACCTTTCAAGAGGCCCTTGCCGGTCTAAGGCACGCTGCGGTGTTCGATCGAACAGCTGCTTGCCAGACATTGCTCCACGAGTGGGGGGGCGCCAGTCGCGTCCGATCTTATAGCAGCAAGAGGGGCCAACGCATAGATTTACGATCCCGGCCAGCTGGTGGAAACTTCAAGTTCCCAGTCGAACAACCCAATGCAACAAATTTGGATGCGTGACGCCATCAACGATTGCTTGTCCGACTCAAGCTGGCGCGTCTGCGCAATTCTTCGCCCTCGGCGTTATCGTGCAAATTCTGAATTGCTCGGATGGTTCCTTGTGTGCAGACGCCGGCCATCACCCACGTTTCGTTTTCCCCTCAGTCTCCGCTAGACGCCGTTTTAACCAGGCTTTTACGCAGTGTTAACCCCAGACTTGCCGATACGCTGATTCACTTTACTTTGGCACCTTCAGCTCTCCGAGGCGACATCGCCATGCTGGGGTGAATCGCAAGTCTGCCCCGTCGTCTTCGTCGGCGGCGGCGTCGTTATCCTCGGCCGTGTCTCCTCCTCCTCCTCCTCCTTCCCTTTTCTCCCCCCCCCCCCCACCCCCCTGACCATTGCGCGTGGATCGCAGGGTGCGCGCCTCGCGTGGTGCCGCCGTTGGGGCGTGGCCCTCCGCACTCGGTGTCTCCTCCTCTCTCTCCCTCCTTGTCGTCAGGGTCGTCTGCTGCTGTTTTTCCTCCCTCCCTCTCCTCCCTTTTCATTGTCCGTCCTTCCTCATCCTTTCCCTCCGTCCTCTTCGCGCTTCGGCCTCGCTAAATGCTTGACGACCTTCTGGGAACCGGATTGCTTTTGGCCTTGTGCCAACTCGTTGCTGGGCAGGCCAGACATTGGGCAGCATCATCATAATTTATATGTTTTTCAGTCCGCCTTTGTCCCATCTGGGATCGGGCTACCTGGCACACGGCTCACACACTCCGAGTTTCTCATTAAACGTCGGGGGGGGGTCACCCCTGCCGACAAACCCACATCGACCCTCGTCGCGGGCAGCCACCGCGCGCCGAAGGCGCTCCGACCCCCGTCGCGGCGCGACGACCAGACGAGGTTGACCCCCTTCGATCCCCCACGCTTATTAAGAAACCCAGATAAAAGGTATACATGGGTCGTCTTCTGCCCGGAACCCTCTTCGCGCAATGCTCCACTTTCTCTTCGACAGATCCTCCCCCGCCTCCATCTCCCGTCGTGCTCGGGGGGCCGGAACTTGTGCAATAATCCGAAACCCGGATATCAGCGCACGCAGCCTGCGTGAACGGCGCTGGGAAAATTGAGCACGACCTTCGGACACACGCCTGGATACCCGCACGGCGACCAGGAAGCGATAGGATCTGCCTACGCGCCCCCGCAAGCCCGGGAAATGCTGCGCAGGAGCTGTCCAGGCGCAGTCCAAGAGCCCAGGAAACGCTGCCTCGAAGGTCCGCAGGCGCTGCCCAGACCTCGGAAATTCTACCAAGGAACTGCCAAGGCGCGCGAGTGCAAGAGCGCTGAAACGCTTGCGACCCACACGGCTTCCTTTCCCTCCCTCGCATTATGTGTTTGTGACCCGCGGAGCTGTGAAGCGCTGCCTCGGAGCTGCCAGGACATGCGCGCGAGCACGGGTAGCGCGACGAAGGCACTACGCAAACGCTTGCGACCCACGTGTGGGGAATGAGCCGGAAAACGGTTGCGGGACACACGACTGGCTCGAGCAAGCCGTACGATCACTGACCGGCAGCGGTAGGGACGAAACTGGCCTATCTCAACCTAACTGCTCCTTATCAAAACCCTGATAGCTCTCAAGGAACTATCTGGCATTTGTTCGCCAAGCTCTCTTTTCCCTTCCCTCCCGAGAACTGTTGTTCTGAAACCCACGGACATGGGAAGAACTGCTCAAGAGCCTCGTCTTGGGAATGATTCCGAAAGTGCTTGCGGGACACGCTGCACGTTACGGCAAATTGTTGTGGCGCTCTGTGACATGCGGCTGCGGGGAGGAGGCTGGCCTAGTTCAATCGACATCTTTTTCTGGAGCTATCCCGGACCCTTCTGCCCGACGCTCTGCTTCCCATGCCTCCCCTCACGTCGTCAGTTTGTGAGCCACGGGCCTGGGAAATGCTGCCTGGGAGCTGCCTTGGCACTGCCTGGGCGCTGCCTGGGTCCTGCGTGCGAGCGCAGGAATCGCTACGGAGGAGCCGCGCAAACGCCCGCGACCCACGCAGGGGGAATGAGCAGGACAGCGCTTGCTGGACACGTTGCTGGCTCGAGCAGGCCAGCGCGACGCTCACTGGCCAGCAGCCGTGGGAGAGGCTACTATTGGCCTACATCAGCCTGCCGGTTGTTTGTCGAAGCCCCTTATAGAAATCTCTGGGGGGGCTGCCCTGGAGTATCCTGCCCGACTCTTTCTCTCTCTCTCTCTCTCTCTCCCTCTCTCTCTCTCCCTCTCTCTTCCTTCCCCTTCCTCGCACGATGTGTTTGTGACCCGTGGAGCTGGTTCATCCCAGCCTGCCGGCTTTATTTATTTGAAGGGGCCCACAAACGCACAAATAAATAGACACAAATAAAATGAAAAACCCATATATTTTCATATATTTTCAGGGTTCCTGTCTTCCCCCCCACTTCCCATATTTTCCTATATTTTCCTGGGAGTCGACGATTAATTGTGTCTGTGTGTTTCTTTCCCTCCTGACTATTTCAAAAAACCCTTACAAAACTCCTGCACTGCTTCCGCAGCGGCCGCGGGCGCCGCTCCCGGGCCCTCCGCGGGCGCAGGCTCATGAAGGGCGAGCAGGCGCCGCCCCTGCCGCAACGGACGCGGGCGTCGGCGACGTCGCGAGCGTTGATCGGGCCAGGCGAAAGGGGGGGATAGCAGAGGGGGGGTTTGAGAATCAGCTCACGCAGCTGATTTTCCCGGCGCCTCCCGGCGCCCGAGGCGGCTATGGATCGAGGAAGGCCCGGCGGCGAGGCCGAAACTAGCTGCATGCAGCAGATTTCGTAACCCCCCCTTTCCCAGTCCGCCCCTTTCGCCTGGCCCGAGTTGAAGAGGCGTCCCATCCTCCTCGAACTGCCCCCCCCCATCTGACTTCGGCACCGATGCTAGTGTCCTGAAGTTGGGCAACGATGCTACCAGCCAGGCCACCACGCTCAAGGTCGCCATGCACCTGGAGCCGTCCCGCGAAGAGCCGCGGAGCGTCAAGTGGCTGATTTCTACGTTCAAGAAGGTTTGGAAGCTCGCGGCCAGGCTGCTCCCGTCCTCCCTCATCCGCCGCATTCCTGTTCCTCCGCCTCCTCCGCCTCCTCCTCCACGCCCTTTCACCCCATCCCCCGCTCGCATGCTGACAGCACGTGCCTGCGCCGAAACGGCGGCACTGTTCCGCATGGGGGATGTGGTCCGCGCGGAGACGACAACACCGTTCTCAACCAGGGACAGGGGCCAGCGCTGAGACTGGATAACCGTTCTCCCTTACGCACGTGGCCTGAGCTGAAACGAAAGCACAGCTTCCCAAAAGGAATGTGGCAGTCACTGAGGCGAGAACAGAATCCATACTTTGTTGAAGCGACCTTTCTATAATGTATAACGATATGCCGCAGGTCTTACGTCTGAGGCGACACTGACGACCACGCCGAGCCCTGATCTGAGAGGGCGTCCCCAACGAAATTGACCCGACCATCTTACACATCTGAAGAAGTATCTGTGCTGCCTTCTCTCGGCCGCATCTGACACAACGGACCAGCAGAGTGGGCACAAAGAATGCTGGCACTGCAACAGTCTGAGAAAATTGATGAATTTCCGTGACGACAATTCCACACTTGATAAAGATCTCTGCTGTTACAGTGGCGCCAGCGCCGGGAAAGCAGGGACGACTTAAACAGGAGTCACAATGACGTCGGCCCCTAGAGGTCTCGACCCATTCCGAGGACGGGCTTCTCATCCCGAGCCGTCCTCTGAAGGCCCCGGGGCCCGGCAAGGTTCCCCAAGCGCCGGAATTGGCGCAAAGACTCTTGTCATGTTTTTTTTTTTATCTTAACCCGAGTGGGGTCTGGATGAGGAGGTGTTCGGTGGCAACTCATGGGAGTCTCCCATACCATCTTGTCGGCTCTTGCGAATCGACGCTATTCGACGCTAAATCGACGCTAAATTGACGCAAATCGGCGCTAGCCGACGCCAAATCGGCGCTATCTCACCGACTCCCAAACGCTAATCAACGCTAATCGACGCTAAATACAAAACTCTGAGGGTACACAAGGCTCCCATGATTTGCTACCGAAGTGGGTGGACGGGCGCCTGCCGCCTAGCACCGGGGCCAGGGGGTCCGTGTACACCAGGAGGGCCAGCGCGGCGCCCATCAGGAACGCCAGCGCCACCGCCCGCCCGGGCGAGCCGATGCTGCACCACCACCTCGGAAGATCAGAGCATCGCATCAGCATCCCGCCGGTCGGACGACCCCGTCAGCGCGTTAGAAGCCTCTCAGATGGGGCTCGGAGGATCGCACCGCATCGCCGATGCATCGGCGAGGTATCGTCACCGTCGGCTATGCACCGCCGTCGGCGTGGGAGAAGTCGGCCTCTACGTCGAGCCGCATTGCTGTTGCATCGGCGATGCGCAGCGATCCTCCGGCCCCGTCTACTCCGACCCAATCTGAAAGGCCTACAGCGTTGCTGCTGAAGGAGCACCAAGCTTCTGTACGACCAACAGATGAGTAACACGCGCAGGTCG
This sequence comes from Prorocentrum cordatum, assembly GCA_963575745.1. NCBI lineage: Eukaryota > Dinophyceae > Prorocentrales > Prorocentraceae > Prorocentrum > Prorocentrum cordatum. The sequence goes on from CAUYUJ010009336.1 coordinate 44,059, forward strand.
AATGCCGACGCGCGTGTCCATGATGCCAAGGTCTATTCCCAGACATCCGGCGATGGGATCCGTCCACTGCGCGAACCCAAACAGGTCCTAACCTCTGCCACGGGAGCAGCTTCCTGTCCCGGACCCATTTCTGATGGCCCCCGAGCCCGACAGCATGCCACGGATGTCGAAACTGAGGAAAAACGTCCAGACTGAAAAACAGACCGTCGTAGATTGGCGGCGCGCACAAGGGGTGGGGGGAGGGGGGGGGGCTTCTTAGAAGCAGGCTGCTTCTAAGAAGCCCCCCCCCCTCCCCCCACCCCCCTCTGCGCGTGGCTGAGTAGATCCTGTTTTTCAGTGCATGACTCAGGCCTCCAGCTGCCGTTCGGGGCGATCCTGCCCCCGCCCAGCCCAGAACGCCCTCGGCGCGGCGCCGCTGCTGGAGCGCAGCCCGAGGCGAGAGAGCTCCAGGGCGCCAGGGAGAACCTCCAGGGAACCTCTGAGATCGAGGCCAGGGAAGGACGCCCGAGCTGATCAAGGCGGCTTCGTCGGAGGCACGGGCCCAGACATGCAGTGTCGCCACCTGCTTCATATACAGCCGGGGCGTTGACTTAAGGAATCCCAGATAAGGAACGAGGCAGCTTTTTTTCCATAAGTTGAACTTCGATTTCCCATCGAAAATCTAAGGAACACCTAAGGCAAGCTATGAAACAATCAGGGAACACGGAGCCCCTCCTCAACGAAAAGGGTTCCTTCTTCAGCGCCCCGACTGTAGGGTCCCTTGAACTCCCGAGCCTTTCCTCACGGCCCGACGCGAGCAGGTCTCCTTGGATCACCGCACGGGCTGTTGAGGAGCTTTAGGGGGTCATAAGTGGACTCGAGTGCGGGTAAGATCTGGCGGCTACTGTAGCTCACAAGTGGGTTGGGGGTTAGGAGCTTCGCCAATTGGCTCCGCCCACTTAGCGCAGATCCTTGCCACCCGCACCCCGCTCAGGGCACCTGCAGCCCACTTCAAAGCTAGGTCAGCCCACCTGTAGCCCACCGCGGCATCCACTTAGAAAGCCCCTATTCGGGCGTTGGCAGAACTGGGTTTAGTGGGACCTGGTTTAGTGATTTGTACCGGGGGCGCCCCCCCCGTCCCATTTCCACTAACCGGAACTGCCGTCGCCCGAAAAACACCAGTTACGGCAAACCTGGCTTAGTGAATCTGGCCAATTGAGGGGCCCCAGGGCCCTACCACTAACCGGGTCCCCTTACCCGGGGTCCTGGCTATACCCGACCTGTCCCCTCCGAGTCGGGGGCCTATCCCACCCCGCCACCCGCAGCAGCCGTCCGAGGACCGGCTACGCCCCCTGAACTGCCACGCCGCCGCGCCCTGCCCAGGCGCCGGCGCGGGCACCAGCCCGCCGTCGCCGCCCCCCTCCGCGGCGGCGGCGGCCACAGCCAGCTCCGAGCCGCCCCCTGGAGCAGGAAGACATGCCACAGGCATCGACTTCCGGAGCTCCGCGCGGACCTCTTTTGCACGTGCGCTGTGGCCCCCTCCCCTGGCGCGCGGAGCGCCCCACTGGCGGCGCACCCTCCCTCTCATTCTTCCAGACCTTCCGTGCTGACCTTCCACCCTCTTGCGCTACCTCAAACGCTGAGTTATCTTGAATTGCGTAAGGTTTACAATGGTTATAACGAATTGTTTGAGGTTCCAGCGAGTTCCCGAAAAACGCAAAGACATTCTGAGACACCGTTCCTTCTCTCTTGTTTCCGCCGCCATCACAGCCTTCACCCTCATCATCATCCTCATCATCATCATCATCATCATCATCATCATCACAATCATCATCATCCTCATCATCATCATCATCATCATCAGCATCAGCATCAGCATCAGCATCAGCATCAGCATCATCAGCACCATCACCATCACCATCACCATCACGTCACGATCATCGCCAGTATTGCATTCGAGTGCTTTACTGCGCACTGCATCTCTAGGACGCATTTTCTTAATTAGCTGGTCGTTGAGGACCTGTCTGGGGGATGCGGGGCGGAGCGAGCGACCTCCTCAACCCCTCGCTCCTCCCCGCATCCCCCAGACAGGTCCTCAACGACAAGTTAAGTAAGAAGATGCGTCCTAGAGATGCAGTAGCAGTGAAGCACTCTGGTGCAATACTGGCGATGATCGTGACGTGATGGTGATGGTGGTGGTGGTGATGGTGATAATGGTGATAATGGTGATGATGATGCTGATGATGATGTTGATGATGATGATGCTGATGCTGATGATGAGGATGATGATGCTGATGATGATGAGGGTGAAGGCTGTGATGGCGGCGGGAACAGGAGAGAAGGAGCGATGTCTCAGAATGTATTTGCGTTCTTCTGGCACTCGCTTTCACCTGATACAAGCACTTGAAGGTAGCGCAGAAGGTTGGAAGGTCATCATCATCACCAGCATCATCAGCAACAGCATCAGCAACATCATCAGCATTAACATCATCATCATCAGTTGCCAGTCGCATGTTCTTATCCAGGGTCTTAAGGTTCAGGGTTTAGGGTTAAGGGTTTGAATGCGCCACATGCGTCGACGTATGGCGTCGGGTAGGGTGTCGACGTAGGGCGTCGGGTAGATCAACCAAGACTTGAGCGTATTGTGTTGCAGCCAGTCTGGACCCCAAACGGCGTCATCTGGATATATTGTTATGTACTCGGTGGTGCAATCTATGTGGTGCAATCTATGTGGTGCAATCGTGCACGTGAGACACACGCTACACTTGACGCCGTCGCACCCGCAATGTGCGAACCGACGTGGGCGACGACGGGCGACCCCGCACCGACGCGCGCCAGCCCGCGCATCACGCGGGCGCGGGTGGATGACAGTTGGGCGGGGTCACCCGTCATCGCTCACGTCATCGCAGATGACGGGTGCGATGGCGCCTCAGATATTGGGCGCCATGGGATAGTATTGAGAGGGTGGGGATGGGCAAGAGGAGGAGGAGGAGGAGGAGGAGGATGAGGAGGAGATGAGACGACGAGAAGAGCCATGGAATCCACAACTGTCTGAACGATGAAACAGCTGTACACAGGATTCACGCTCCTGAGCTATGGCACTGGCCCGTCGGCACCTGTGAGGCTGGCTCCTTCCTCATCATGGTTCCTCTTCCTCTCCCTCCTCGTCTCCTCATCCCTCATCCCTCATCTCCTTTCTACTTTATTGGTATTCACCTCCGCCTCCGACCTGTTGTGCTGTAAAATATGATGCCCCCCCATTGGGCAAGGGCGCACGCGGCAGAGCCGTGGCGCAAAGGCGCAAAAACGCCGTTGGGGAAACATTCACCACATGCAATCATTGCGGCCCGTCTAGGTCGTCCTCGAGCGTCGCCTCCGTGGTCGGCTGCACGTCGTTCCAGCCCCTGGCCAGAGAGTCGGGCGAGCTGTGGTCGGGGTACTCCCAGAGGGGCTCGAGCTTCGGGTCGACGATGGCGAAGTACCAGAGATTCTTCCACACGTCATCATCGTCCGCCAGGGGGTCGCCCTTGGCCAACCCGCTGCCGTTGCGGAAGATGCGCACGTCATTGATTAGTTGGAAACCGTTCGGCAGTGCCAGCTGGGTCACGAGCCACGTCTTCAGGACGGCACACGACGCACAGTCGCCGCGACCAGCCAGCACAGGGTTAGGAACTTTGATGAACTCCCACGCGCCCGTCTCCTGAATCTTCACCGTGAACGTCCAGACGGGCTCGCAGCTCACGCCAGAAACGATGCTCTCAGCATGAGGGTCCAGCAATGACCTCTTCGATGCGATGAGATTGATCGTGCGATACGTGGACGGGTTGACAACGTACTCGTCCCACAGCGGGTGCTTCGCCACGGTCGGGTGGGTTTGAGAAGCCTCGTAGATGTAGATGTCCGCATCCCAGTCAGCGTACACCGAGTAGTCTTTTTTGATGCTCTCCTTGATCATCTTCACCTCGACGCCGCTGGACCACGACAGGTTGGTACCGACCTCCGCAATCACTGGCCCGAAACACGCCAGCTCCTCGAAGCAGATGCTGAGCTTCAGCATGCCCGTAGTCGCACCCGAAACCGCAATGTATTCAGTCGCAACCATCGCACCTGCCTCGGGCGAACGCCTTGGGCGAAAGCGTTGGGTAGGGCGGCGGGTGCGGCGTCGAACGTGCACGAGCTTGAGCCACAATGTTCTATTCACGGGTGTTGTGCTGTTGAGCGTGTTGTTTTAGCCCTGGTCGGGTGCGGCACCCAAACACTGCTCCAACCCCAAACACACTGGGCGTGGACCCCAAACAGTGCGTGGACCCCAAACAGCGCTAGACCCCAAACAGCGCTTCGACCCCAAACAGAGCGGAATTCGATGCACGGCATTCGCACACGGCACCGCAATCCGATGCACGACACGGCACCGCAAGGGTGATGTTGGTGACGGTGAGTTTGACGGTGGTGGTGGTGATGGTGACGATTGTTGCATTTTCAGGCATGGCACTTTTGCAAATGCTTCATGTACCATTTGACGGCGGCGTTCTCTGTATACTTGGTCCTGTTCACATTCACTGACATTTTCCTGGCATGAAAATTTTCAGATTCATCTGCGTAGTTGTGCGTCCAACCTGGGTTGCCCGCGAAACGGGCTTGGTCCACGATATGTCTGGCGAACGCGTGAAATTTTATGGTGACGGTGCGACCGCTGTCGGCCCAGGCGGCCATCGTACGTTTGACGACGGCGTCCATGTGCGCCAGCGCGGGTTCGTCCATCCGACGAGGCTGGCTTTTACATATACCATAAAACTCAAGCATGCCTTCGCCGAAGGTTTGAAGTTTAGTTCCATCTGCGCCATCTGCAGCGCCATCCAACAGGGCCCGCCCTCCAGCATTCTTCAGGAGATGCGCGACGAAGCCGAGGAGTGAGCGTGTCTTGCCAGCCTTGAGTTTCAGAAATGGGTGTTCCCTGCCGCCGCACGCCTTCATGCACAAACCAAGGACCTTGTCGTTTTGAATGCGACCCTGCTGCTTCCACCAATGCATGTACATGTCGTGCAAGGCAGCGTCTACATGTGAAAAATCGTCCTCCGTGAAATCACCAAAAAACCCAGCGTCTGTCAGAGCCCAGATTGTAGCACCGTGGTAATAATGCAACATTCCGAGCTCGCAGACGTGCATAGTATCCAATAGGAAATGCTCTAGCCGAAGTCCTGGAACCCCCTCTTGGATGCCACTGACGCGGAACAACCTGCTCACAAACAGGATGCTGTTTTTGGGTCGTCTGAACACTAGGAATTTCCGACGCTCGACAGGGTACGTATCGACGGATTCCAGGTGCCACACGTCGGGGTACTTTGGCAGCGAAGGCTCGATGCGGTCGCCACGTCGCAACGACGGGAAAGCAGCTCGCATCTGACGTTGCACAATGATGCCTCCTGTCTTTTTTCGCGCCTTGCAGTTGTCTCTCAAGACCTGGACTGTGTCGTGTGTAACGCTGTGAAACGAAAAAGAAGATTCGGCTGTGTCAATCAGCCACTGGTGTTTCCTCTTGCGCAGTGGCGCATTCAAATCACTAAAAAGATTATTGTGTTGGAAACAGGCAATGCACCCATAATTGCTTCTGTAATCGGGGAGGCCAAAACTTTTTCCCAGCTCGTCCATGTCAGCTGCAACTTCGACCAGGGCGACCCTGCAATTTCCATAGCCGTGTCTTGATGGAAACAACGGCTTGGTTGCAACACGAGCCCTCCAACTTGTCGGGGGCCACGGACTCCCCCCGCTGTCGAATCTGGGCCACTCCCCGAGGGCTGCAGTTCGAAAGTCGAACGCAATCTTATCAAACAGAGCTTGCACAGTGTGGGCGCCGCGGCAATCGCATCGGCACATCATTCGGGCGTGGAACTGGCCGACAAGGATGCGTTCCCGCTGGTGGAGCGTCGCAACGAAAATCCGCCGCCCCGTGTAAAGGGGCACCACGCAGGGCGACTATATTAAGAACGCCACTGTTACTCGGACTCGCTCGGCGAGGGGCAGGGCGAGTAGGGGAAGGAGGGTGAGGAGGGGGAGGAAGGGGAGGGGGGCAGGAGGAGGAGGAGGAGGATAGGAGGAGGCGGAGGAGGGGGAGGGAAAGAGGAGGAGAGGAGTAGGTGGGAGAAGGAGGCAGCGCGCGGCCTCCCCCCCCCCCCCCCCCCCCCCCGCCTGCCACAGCGGACGCCCCCCCCGCTCGCTTCATGGCTGCATAGGGGGTTCCACTGAAGTCCTTAGTTGGTGGGGTGGGGCAATGTGCATCCCCCTCGCGCGTTTCGTGGCCTCATTATGGCGCCCACTCAAGGCCGCCGCGGGCGCGGCCGCGCGCGCGCGCCTACCGCCGCCCGCCGGAAGGGAGGTGCGCACCCCCCCCTCCCCCTCCCCCCCCCTCCCCCGCCACCGCGTGCGCGTGTTTCGCGGGTGCATGTAGGCCAGTTCCACGCAAGGCGTCACATGGGGGTGGCCGCGTCAAGGCCTCAGCTGGGGAGCTCGGAAGTTCCGCAGCTGGGGGCTTCCGCGCAAGGCTTCAGCTGGGGGGTTCCACGCAAGTTCGCCGCGGGCGCGTGGTGCGTTTTATATTTTCCAACGTGGAAGCGTCGCACTGTTGGCCATGAAAATGGATGCTTAACGGTGGCCGTTTGGATTTTGACGTGATTGCACGGTTTCCCCCATCTAAATGGAGAAGAGCAGCGTTTGCTTGGAGATTAATTGCTTAAACGTGCACGGTGTGATTCTGAAGTTACCTTTCGAGCTTCTCCGTAAGCAAAAAGCCAGCAAAGCTGCCAGCCTGGATTCTCAAGTAAACCCATGGGGGTGACCGACGGGCGCGCGCGGGCGACGCGTGTCACCAGGGTGCACGAGCGTGGTGATTTTTGCATTGACCGTGATGAAAAGTTTGCCATGTTGGTTTGGAAATTAAAGTGAACCCTTAACGGTGACCGATTGGAGTTTGAAGTTGGCACGTGTGTTGCGCGTGTGTTTGTATGTGTTTCAAACAGGACGGGGGGGGGTTATCGCACTTGCGCGCGCGCGTGGGGAGAGTTCTGCATTGTCCACGATCGATAAGTTACATTGTTAGCTTGGGATCTAATGTGGCCCTTAACGGTGGCATATTTGTTTCTGAAGTGAACATTGTTGCTGGTGCGCGTGCGCAGCCATGATCGACGCCGAACTGTCCACGCGCGCGCGCGGTAAGGCCTGGGCAATAAAATGGTCGGCAGGATTTCGGGTGCCCCGCGCCGTGGGCGGGTCGCCCGCGGCGCGCGCGTTTGGGGCCAGATCTGCGTTGCCAGCAATCTCAAACGTCGCAGTGCGGGCTGGGAATTAGCGAACCCACCACGGCAACCAATTGAATTTTGCGCGAACGTGCGCTTCTCAATTTTTCAACATGGGACGGTCGCAATGTTGGCTTGGCAATTGAGCTTAGCGCAAAGTTTGGCATTTGTGTGCGTTTCGGTGTTCGTTTTGGGCAGGAAGAGAACTTGCCATGTTTGCTTGGGGTCTACAGTGGGGCACTGAAGGATGGCCGACGGAAGCGCGCGGGTGGCGCGTGTCATCCGCGCGCGCGCGCGCGCGCGTGGTGCGTTCTTATTGCCCACAATGGAACGGTCGCCGCGTTGGTTTGGAAACTAAAGTGAACCCTTAGCGGTGGCGGATTGGATTTTGAAGTTGATATGGTTTCTGGTGGGTGCGCCCTGCCATGACCAACGCAGAGCCCACTTCGCGCGGGCGCGGTGGTCTCTGCATCATCCGCGATAGCAGAGTCGCCGCTTTGGTTTTGAAACCAAAGTGAACCTTGAACGCTGACCGATTGGATTTTGAGCTTAACGTGTGGCTTGGTGCGTGGCCCATGACGTGACCAAGACAGAGCTCCGCGCGCGCGCCGTTGGGAATCTGTATTGTCCACGACAGGACGGCCCCGTGGTGGCATGCATGTTTAATTTACCCCCTGGCCCTGGCCGATTCGATTGTTGAGGTTCTCTTGGGTTTTGGTGTCTGCGTTCTCTGATGGCGCGCGCGCTCATTGGGGGCGCTGCGTTGCCATCCATAGAAAGGTCGCCGTGCTGGCCTGGCAAAACAAGTAAACTCTTAACTGTGACCGATTGGAATTTGAAGTTACCATGGGCGTCGCTGTGCCATGTCCCTGGCGGGCCAAATAGAACCTCGCGCGCGCGTGCCCTGCGGGGGTTATTTACTGCCCACAATTGAAAATCGCCGTATCGACCAGGGAACTTCGATGTCGCGCGCCGTCGAGCGGGGCGCGGGCTTTCTGCAGCGACACTGCTGTCGCTCGCCGCGCATGGGGAGGGGGGGGGGGGGTCCTGAAAGAGCCCCGAGCGTGCAACCCTACGTGCTCGGGTGTGTGTGTGTGTGTGCGTGCGTGCGTGCGTGCGTGCGCGTGCTTGTGTGTGTGTGTGTGTGCGCGCGTGCGTGCGTGCGTGCGTGTGTGTGTATACGTGTGTGCGTGCGTGCGTGTGCGCGCGTGTGTGTGTGTGTGTTTGTGTGTGCGTGCGTGCGTGCGTGCGTGCGTGCGTGCGTGCGTGCGTGCGTGCGTGCGTGCGTGCGTGCGTGCGTGTCGTGTGTGTGTGTGTGTGTTGTGTGTGTGTGTGTGCGTGTGTGTTGGGGGTGGGTGGGTGGGTGGGTGGGCGGGTGGGCGGGTGGCGGCGGCGCGTGGGTGGGCGTGGGGGGGCAGTTCCGATGCCGCGCGCGGCTGATGAGCGCCGAGGAATTCGAAGGGGCCCGAAGACCACAACCAAATATTGAGGACACCTCGGGGCCCTTGCATGCGGGCGATGCCAGGGGGCCAGCGACGCCCAGATGCACCCCGATGGGCCAGCGAATATCGCGCGGCACCACCAACACGGCATGGCACCTTCCCAGGGCGCAGCAAATTCTCCAGGGGTTCTGAGCTACATATGCATGTGGTATCTGATGAAATCGTAAGGGGCACCAGGCGGTATCATGAAGCACCCGATGTAGTTCTCATTGGTAGAGAACCCGAGGGGACCCGCAGAAATTTGGGAAAACCCGACGACATCACGTGGAACCCCGAAGCATCTCGTTGGAATTCAAAGTAATCTTGGGGAACCTGAAAGGATTCAGAAGAACCTTGGGCAACCCAGAGGAACCCAAAAGAATCCCAGTGCAATCCTAGGGAACCGCGCGGGGCCCGAACGAACCCAACGACACCTGTCAGAACCCTTACGGGCCCCGATGGAACCATGTGGAATTCACAGGGACCCTCAGGATTCTAGAGAAATGCAAGGACACCGTTGGTCACCCAACGGGATGCAAACGACCCCATTTTGCAAGCCCCGCTGACACGCCGCACATGCGCGAGGAGATCCCGACGTAGGCACCCCAGAGGACAGAGAAATCTTAGAATTGAGAATTCACGTGCAACCAACGCTGTGGTTTTACAAACCCCGCGACCACTTGCGAGACTGAGCGGCGGCATGAGAACCCTGCGCAAGCAGCGCGACATCTTCTCAAGCACCGCGACGCCTTGCGAGTGCATGCGAAGCCGCGGTGCCTGGCTTCACCCTTCGGTACTTTACGAAGATTCACCCTTCGGTACTTTACGAAGCTTGCGAGTGCATCCGCCGCCGCGGCGCGCGACGTCGGCGCGGCGGCTCCCAGACCTTCCCCCGCCCGCGCGTGGCGCGCGACGTCGGGGACTTTTCAGAATGTCACCCCCCCATTGCCCTCCCAGGCTTGCGCGCGGCATCGGGTAGTTTGCCGCCGATGTGCGGAAGGCGACGTGCAAACCGCGCGAGTGGCGCGCCAAACTGGGGGGCGCGGGCGCATGGGGGCGTCGCCATTGAGGCCTTCGGTGGGGTTCCTTACGTGGCCACTGGCCGTGTGAAAGGCGTGCCAAACACGTGCGGCGCGGACGCATGGGAGCGACGCCGCCGAGGCCTTACGTGCCCCCCCCCCTCCCCCCTAATGGGGTCACGAGCTGTGTGAGGGGTGCGCCGAAACAGGTGGCGCGAACGCATGGGAACGTCGCCATTGGGGCCTTAGGTGGGGCTCACTATGTGCCCGCGGACCGCGTGAAAAGGCGCGTGTCGGAATGAGGGGCGCTGACGTGTGGGGACGTAGTCGCTGGTGCTTTGGTGGGGCTCTCACGAACCTTGTGAGGGGTGTGCGAAAATGCGTGGCCATATGTTGCGGCGTTTTGTGGGCCTCCATTTATGGGGCCACGGGCCGTGTAAGGGGCGTGCCTGCATGCGTTTCGATGACGGCGAAGACGGCGGCGACGGTGACGATGATGACGGTAATGGTGGCGATGGTGATGATGATGACGATGATGGCGGTGGTAATGGAAAGAGGGGGGGAACGGGAGCGGCCATCTAGCCACTGAATCAGCGGCCAGCGCTGCCTCTTGGCTGGAAGCCTCGGTCCTCCTGTGTTCCCCTTCTGGGTCTTGCACATTCGACCTCCATGGGCCCTGGCTGGGTGCCCGCCATGGTCTCCTTGGTCTCGCGTCGGCCATGGTGTGGCTGTCCTCCGTGGGTCTTTGGCGTCGACCTCCATGGGTTGACATATGTGACGGGGGAAGGAGGATGGGCAGGTGGAGAATGAGGAAGGGGATGGTAGCGATGATGGCGGTGATGGTGGAAAGAGGGGGGAGCGGGAACTGTCATCTAGCCACTGAGCCAGCGGCCAGCGCTGCCCCCTGGCTGGAAGCCTGGGTCCTCCTGTGTTCTCCTTCTGGGTCTTGCACATTCGACCTCCATGGGTCTGGCTGGGTGCCCGCCATGGTCTCCTTGGTCTCGCGTCGGCCATGGTGTGGCTGCCCTCCCTGGGTCTCTGGCGTCGGCCTCCATGGGTTGACATATATGACGGGGGAAGGAGGATGGGCAGGTGGAGAATGGGGAAGGTGATGTTGACGATGATGGCGGCGATGGTGATACCGCGGGGCGCCGCCTTTTCAAAGCGAGGACCCAACACCACAGGGTGGTTTAGGAAAAAGCGCGGGCCCCATGGATTGTGCAAGACCTACAGGGCATTCTGCAACGTACACACCGGAACGCCCCCCCCCATCGCCACTCCTCGCGGGCGGCATGGCCCGAGTTTTTGCCATGTACCCGCCCACCGCAGCCCACGCTTGAAAAGGTTGCGCGCAATACCTTGCTGTTTGCAAAGTGCCCCCCCTGACCCCCCCTCACGTGCACGCGACATCGTTCATGTATGCATATGGGCGGCGCGGGTCACCTGACATTTCGCCCCCTTTGCACCTTCCCCCTGACCTTCATGTGCGGCGCGCGAATGCGGAAAACACGTTCCCTGGCAGGTGCAAGGAAACGCGCGAGGAGCGCGTCGCACTGAAAGGGGGAGGCGCATGTGGCCACCCCGACGGAGATCTTGGTTGGAGGCCACCTACGTGGGCGTGCACTACGATGGGTGGAAAATGCCACGCTGCCACTCGCTGGGGCTTCATGTGGAGCTCCCAGTGTGGCCACGAAACGAATGTGGTGCGGGCCCGCCTGGCACCTCCGACGGTCTTGGACCCATTTTGAGACGGGGGTCCTGGATGGTCTCTTGTAACGGGTGGCGTTGGCTCCCGCTCCACCAGCATCCCCCACCCCGCCCCCATTGAAGCAAACGATGGTCTATCGGAAACGTTGGTTACGCCTTGGATGTGAGTTCTTGTGCGCGCAGGGAAATCTTGAGGCCCGCGTGGGCCGTTCCTGCAAACACCTGGCCATACGAATATTTTAAGGATAGATGTGCATCGGAAACGACAGAGCGACGTGTCACGGTTGTTTGCTGATGGGGGGGGGGGGGGGGAGGGAAGGCAGTTTGGAGGCGTGTCGGGAGCAATTCGAGACGTTTCGCGTAACCCCACCAGCCCATTCAGAAACGATGCCCAGAGAAAGCGCCTCGATCAGGGAAGTGGGCAGCACGCAGAGGAAGGGTCTCCCAGTGGGGGCCTCTTCTAGCGTCTTGATGGCCTCTTGGCGGTCCCAGACGCCTCTTAGGGCGTTTTGGGTGCATCGGAGAGCTTCTTGGGGCCTCTTCGGGGTCTCTGGGGGGCCTCCGCACCCATGCCCCTATCACCACATCGCCCCACACCCGCCACATCGGGGCTCATGGGTGGTGGCGGGGGGTCGGCGGAGCCGCTGATCTGTTCAGCGTCGATGCCTATCTACAGACCAGCACAGACGCGCTGCGACGCGCGGGAACTGCCGTGCCGCGCATTCAGCCTTGGCGGTGGGAAGGTGCGTGGCGACGTCAGCGGGCGTGGGCGGACACGCTTCCACCTCGCCATATGAATTCCCCGCCACATCTAGCATGTCTGTACCTCGCCATTTTCGTCCCCCCCCCCATCCGCCTCACCCCCTCTCCTCACACTCACATCCTATCATCCGTCTTCGCATCTCCCCCAATCCGCCTCGTGGCGAAATGCGTCGGCAAGACTGTTCCCGAGCGCGCGCGCCCGTCCAGGCCACATCCTGCCTGGTTGTCGAGCCTCGCATAGTCGACAAACAGCCGCGCAGGGATGACCGCGTCGGGGCCCCACTGGCGGACCACGTCGTGGCCGTGGTAGTTCTCGCACAGCAGATGCGGCGCGCCCCTGTGGCGCAGCAGCTCCGCCTCCTCGGTCACGAACTTGCGCGCCAGCACCTCGTAGAACGGGACGGTTGGAACCAATTGTCTCTCGGCGAGGAGGCCTTTCCGTTTGTTGACTGGCATCAACGTGTGGTGAATACATTCACGACGGATGTCGTCGCCACCAAGAATGTCATACACCACTCTAGAATAATTTCTATCTTGTTTAAGTTCGCGGGCAAGATCGCCCACGCCAGCGCCTGCAGCACGCGCGATGAGAAAGCATAGTCGCACCAACATCTTTGCCGAAATCTCACCAGAAAAAAAAAAAAAAACATTCCCAGCAACGTCTCACGCAACATCTTGGGGTAGTCTGGGCCTGACAGCACGGCCTCATCATTCACAGCGGCGCGGCCCGATCTGCGATCCGATGCCGTGCCCGCGAACCCAGCGGAGGAAGCCGCTATCTTGTGGCCATACTTCCTGAACCGCTTGAAGGATGTGCGACGGTCAACCTTCTTCCTCCCTGGCAGTCGGTTATCGGCCATCGTGGCACCGCAGCACGCCAGCTCACAATGATGGTGCGGGGGCCAACCACGCGCAACGCTTGGGCCGATATGGCTACGGACAAGCACGGTGGCAAACGGTGCCGATGCCACGAACCCGGCGCTCATGCGAACCGACATCCGAGATGGCGCAAACAACCCACCCAATGACAAACCACACTTGCGTCCTCGACGTTGCAGGGTCTACCTCCGACCACGCGCGCCGATGTCCCTGGTGTCATGGTGACCTACGCCCTGGGCGGGGTGCTGGGAGGGCATCGTGGCAAGGCAACGGGGCGCTGGCCTCGCGCGCTGGCTCTGAGCTCGTGCTGCGGGACCACCGCGGGGGGAAGGGTGCGGATTGGCGGTATGCGGGGTGAGGTGGGCTGGGTTTTGCAGGATGCAGAAGGAGGGCGGGCGCCCTCCAACCCGTGCCTCGGACCATTGCTCAACGCCCCGATCGTTTTCCACCAGCGCCCAATCCTCTGCTCGTTGTCACCGACTATCACTAGCACTACGGGCGCGCGTGGTCCAACGAGATGCGTTCAGCCGAATCCCCTCTTGCACGCAGGTGACAGCGAGCGCTGCGTTGCCCAAGATGGCTCTAAGCGGGCGTCCGCTGGACCAATATTGCCCCCACCATTGCCCATATGATGACCGAAGAAAAAATGAACATGTAGTCCATTATGCCCCAAGACACCCCGGCAACCGCCCCCAGATCGCACCGCGTGCTCTTGGATCTCTATCAGGACAGCCCCTTGCCCAGACCCCACCCCCGAGACGCGTGCGTACACCAACGACCGCAACGCCATATGAGATGCGTGATTGCTCGCCTTCTCTGCATCGATAAGCTTCCGATGCATCAATGCGGCCTCACGGTTGCCCTGGGAGGTGCGGGGTCCAGGAGGCATGCGCCACAGTTTTGCGGGCGCCCGATGTCTGCCGACGAGCACCCCAAGAGTTCCACGGGAAGCGATTGTGGTGGTTCTTTGACCGACGCTTCCCATGATGACCCCAAGATCCCCCCCCCCCCCACACACACACACACACACACACACACACACACACACACACACACACACACACACACACACGCACACACACACAGGGCCCTTCGAGAATCCAAGATGCCACCTCAAGGGGCCTCAGGACTGCCACGCCTCAAGTGGACCACCAGTTGGCGCAACACTGTGTTCGGATGAACGATTCCTCTTCGTATATGCATCCAATTCCATTGGCCATCGTTTCTGGATTGGCTGGGGACGCGCGAAGCGCCACGAAGTCCATCGCATCCCGCATCGCGCAAAGAAATGTCGAGTTCTTGGGCGGGTAGCCAGAATGGAGCATCAGCACGGGCGACACAGTTTCCACTCATCAATGATTGTATATTCGCAGCACCGAGCAGTCGACCCTACACTGACTGCTGGGCTACGCCTCCGCCCGCAGACCAGTGGGCACGGTGCAGGCGCGGTGCACGCACCGTTCATCTCGTTCTCGCCATCGTGCAATTGGGCCCAACAGGGCTTTGGCCAGGCGAATCCGCAACCGTGTTCCGTGCTGTCTGGTAGGGTTTTTGTAGTTTTCTAAGGGGGATGGGGGGGGACACTTCCTGGGCCGCATATAGAGGCGCGTGCATCGCCTTCTCGTCCCGAGGCCATGTCGTGGCCCAGATCTACCATTGACGCTCTCCGAGGCGCCCAAGACTGTTCCAGGGCCGCCCGAGATGGCCCAAGATGGTTCCAGGACCGCCCAAGAGGCCTCCAAGACGGCCCAAGAGGGCTCCAAGGGAGCACCTACCAAGGCCCGAAGGAACCCACATCACTGCTTCCATTTTTTGTAAAAGTATATTCTCGCCGTTTCGAGCTTCCGTCGGCTCAAGGCTGCCCAGGAGGTCTCGAAGCTTGCACCACGGCGGCCGACTAAGGCCTCGCAATAGCCAAAGACGCTTCCGACACGGCCTCCAGGCAGCCCAAGAGGGCATCCGGAGAGCCCAGGACGGACCCCATGTCGCTTCAAGCTGGCCCTACAGGGCACCGCCAAGAGACCCGTGACGGCCTGAGATGGCCCACCCTTGGACCGTTTTGGGTACGAATGTTCAGAGAAAGTTACACGATTGTCCTAGAGGGCCCCAAGGGGCACCCACCACTGCTCCTTAGGAGCTCAGGACAGCCCAGAGACAGACCAACTGAGGTCCATGCGCCCCCCCCAGCAGGAGTGAAGACGAAAGGTGTGTCATGTGGCGATGTTCGTATTCGCCTTCGTCGTTGCCGCTGTCGCCCACCCCCTCATCACCACCATTATCGTCCACGTCCCCATCATGTCATCGGCATCACCACCACCACCGCCACCATCATCATCATCGTCGTCATCATCACCATCATCATCGGCAACATCATCAGCACCATCAGCATCATCACCACTACCGTCTTCATCATTAGCACCTACATCATCATAGTCATCAGCATCGTCATCGTCATCATCATCGTCGTCAGCATCGACATCAGCATCGTCATCATCATTATCACCATCATCATCACCATCATCAACGCCACCATCATCACCACCATCGGTATCATTATCACCATCTTCAGTGTTACCATGCTATTCAGCAGCCGCGTCCGCCACTAGCATCGTCGTCGTCCTCCTCCACCTCCCCCGTTCCTCGCTGTCCACATCGGCCTCGCATGACCGTCGGTAGCGGCACCACCGTTAAAAGCATCATCATCATCATCATCATCATCATCATCGTCATCGTCATCATCATCATCATCATCATCATCATCGCAATCGTCGTCATCACCACCATCATGACCATCTAATCATTACCATGATCATCACCATTGTACTAATCAGCACCACCATTATCAAAATCACCATCAGCATCAGCAGCATCAGCATCAGCAGCAGCATCATCATCACCATCATCACCATCATCATCATCATCAGCATCATCATCATCATCATCATCATCATCATCGCCATCATCATCAGCATCAGCATCATCATCATCAGCATCATCATGACCATGATCATCTTCAGCTTGATCGCTGCCCTCATCGGTCCGAGCAGTTGCCGCCGATAATGCTGGACTGGCACGGTGGCGACACCGAAACGAACGATGCGCGCATGCCTGCCGCGCGCGCCTGGAGATGCCAGGGGGCACGGGACGTTGGCTCTGCGTTGTTCCCCATGTTCCTCCTCCTCGTCGTTTTCCTCTTACTCCCCCTCCTGATCCTTGTCCTCCTCCTCCTCCTCCTCCTCCTCCTCCTCCTCCTCCTCACCCCCCCACCCCCATCCTCACCCTCCTCGTCCCCCTCCTCCTTCTCCTCCTCCTCCTCCGCCTCCTGCTCGTCCTCCTCCTCCTTCTTCCCCTCCGCCCCCCCCCCCTCCTCCCCCTCCCCTCCTCCTCCTCCTTCCTCCTCCTCCTCTCCCCCTCCGCCACCTCCTCCTCCTCCTCTCCTCCACCTCCTCCTCCCGCCGCCTCCCTCCTCCCCTCCCTCCTCCGCCCTCTCCATCCTCCTCCTCCTCCTCCTCCCCTCCCCCTTCCCCCTCCCCCTCACCCCTCCCCCCCCCTCACCCGCCTCCTCCTCCTCCTCCTCCTTCCTCATCCTCCTCCTCCTCCTCCTCACTCCTCCCCCTCCTCCTCCTCCTCCCCCCCGTGCCCTCCCCCCCCCTCCGCCTCCTCCAGCATCATTCGATTGCGCACCAATGGGACGACGCAGAGCCAACGAAACGCGCTGCGCCCCCGCGCGGGCCGGCCCGCGGGATGGTGGTCTTCTCACGCGGTGGGATGCCGAGCGTCGGCGACGAGCTGCCGTCCTTGGCGATTCCACCGCACCCGAACGAGTCGACGAGCGGGGGTCAGATGGGCGCTGGATTGGGGGGCGGGCGGGTGGTAGCGGGGGGCGGCGGGGGCGGGGCAACATTCGCCGCCTCGAGGCGGGGAATGTCGCACTCCCTCCCCCCCCCCCCCCCCCCCCCCCCTCCTCAAACCGCCCGCACTCCGCTCCTCGCGAGCGCCATCCCTCTTCGCCATCCTCCTGCCTCCTCTTGGCCCCTGCCGCCTCCTGCCACCTCCTGCCAGCTCCGTTCCCTCCTCCTCCTCCTCCCTTCCTCCTCTGCCTCTTCCTTCTCGTCCTCCTCCTCCTACTCCTCATCGTCCAATTCCACCTGCATCATCATCCCGAGCAACTCCACTGCAGTCTTATCAGCACCCGTTGGTCCTGCTCGGGCTCCTTCGTGGCACCCCTCTTCATCGGCGTAGCTTTTGCCTTGGCCTTCCTCGCAGCTTTCGCCTTCGCCTTCGGCTCCACCTTCTTCTTCGGCCTTGGCGCCTGAACTTCCACATCGTCGTCCTTGTCTTTTTTCTTCTTCTTCTTGCTTGCATTCTTGCTCTTTTTGCGCTCCTCCTCACTGCTGGAGCTCTTGTCATTTTTCTTGTGCTTGCCTGTGTCCTTGCCCTTGGCCTTATCCTTATCGTTGTCTTTGGATGTTCGCTTCTTCTTATCCTTCGCCTTGTCTTTCTCCTTATCCTTATCCTTGTCTTTGTTCTTGTCATTGTTTTTGTCTTTGCTCTTGTTCTTGTCGTCCTTGTCAGTGCCCTTGTCCTTGTCGGTCGCACTGTCATTGTCTTTGTCCTTCTTCGGTTTCTTTTTCTTCTTATGTTTCTTCGTGTCGTCGGTGTCGGTGCTATCATCGCGCTTTCTCTTTTTGCTGCCGCCCTTATCTTTCTTCTTATGCTTCTTCTTGACCGTCTTGCTCTCGGAGTTGGTCGTGGATCCGTCGCTCGAGACAGTCTTCTTCTTTTTCGTCTTGTGTTTCTTGGGGGGCAGCTCCTGCTCTTCGCCCCAGTCGCCCCAGTCGTCATTGTCACCGTCCCATTCCCCCTCTCCCTCCTCCTGCTCGTGCGCGCTGTCGGACAACTCCTCATCCACGTCCTGGTCCGCCTCGTCCTCGTCGCGTGAAGCAGGGACCGTGCCCCCTTTCTCGATGATGCCCTCCTTCTTAGTGCCGAACCTCTCCAACTTGCGCGCGTGGTAGATCACCGCGCAATCCACCTTCGGGTCGAACTTGGTCAACCCGTTCTTCCTCGCGAACGTGGTGTATGATGCTGCTCGCAATGCCGACTTCAGCCTGTCCTCCAGCTGCTCGGGCGTGAGCCACTCGCCCTCCGTAGACGTTTCTTGCCTGGCCCGCGGCCCGAAACAAAAACACGAGACCGACCTTCACCCAGGGGGGAGGGGGCGATGCAGCAAGGTGTGGCCACGGGGTGCGGGAACGGGGCGCGGTGCGTTTCCCCCCCCCCATCCAACCACTTCTCACACCATCTACCTTGCCACCAGCGCCCCGCTGCTCTTTTCCGCACCCCCCCCCTCCCCAGCCAGCACCCCCCACCCCTCCCCCTGGGCCATGGTCGCTTGTTTGTGTTTCTGTTTCGGCCGAGGTGCCACATGGTCTTCCTCGCGAGGATCACCGTCCCCGCGGCGGAGAAGTCTCTGTCGCATCTGTCCCAGACCTCTCGCAGCTGCGCCTTCACCTGGGGGGGGGGTGCGACAAAGAATGTCGGCCTCCTCTGACTCCTCCGACCGCCGCTCCCCTTCCTCCGACTCCGACTCCTCCGACCCCCCATCCCCCGAGTCCCTTTTCCGATCGACTCCTCCGACTCCCCCGCGCCAATGATCGTATCCGTTGTCGCCGTTGTCGTCGTCGTCGTTGTCGTCTTCGTCGTCGTCGTCGTCGCCCTCGTCGTCGTCGTCGTCGTCGGCGGCGGCGGCGGCGACCGCGGTGGCTTCGGCGGCGGCGAATCACCGTGGACGAGTGCGTGCTCTGGTACTTCTTCATGAACTCTTTCACGCCCTCATCCTGGATGTCAGAGCCAGACGACGTCTCGGTGATCTCCTTCAGGTGGCGGCCGAACATCCTGTCGCGGGCCCGCGCGTAGCGGATGTCCTTCTTGCTTCTCGGCCCAGGTTTCTTCTTCTTCTTGGGCTGCTTCGCGACCTCGACAGCCCGCTTGCCTCCATGGGTTGTGGGCCGCCAAGGGGTGATGATCAACGCCCACAGATACACCAAAAAGGGTGGCCAGAGCGCGAGTTGTCGGACCCCAGTGGGCGCTCCGACAACGCGCCTCTGCCTCCCTTTTCTCGGGCGCGTGCGTGGGCATTGCGGGCGTTCTGCAAGGTGGCGGGGCGGGGTGCAACAGCTGGAGCGCTCGGCCTGAACAGGCGCGGTAACGGCTCGGCCCAAAGCAGCTACGCTGGCCCAGCGGCGCACGAGAGCCCTGGCGAGGACGGTGCGCAATCATTGCGAGGGGTGTCGAACTGGGCGCGGCGCGGGTGGGTCGCGGGTTGGTCGCGGCACGGGTGGGCCGCGGCGCGGGCGGGTCGCGGGCGGGGGGTGGCGGCGCGGGCGGGTCGTTGTGCGAGGGCGTGTTGAAATGGGCGGTGGGCCTCAGGTGTAGTTGGCGGCTATCGAGTGCTTTTGTCAGGACGGGGCGGGATCCGCGCGAGGGGTGCCGAAATGGGCGCGGCGCATCAGGTGCAGATTCCTGTTGAGCCACCACCCGCCCCCTGGGCCCGCGAGGCCCGTCATCGCCCTCCTCCTCCTCCTCCTCCTCCTCCTCAAATACCCTCGCTCTTATCCGCAGATTTCTAGGAGATTGATTTGCCCCCGACGCATTCGAGCACTGGGGTCACGAGAGCCTCCTGAAGGCATGCTAAGCCCCCTGAATGGGCATCCTGGGCGCCTCGTTCGGCGTCCTCAGTGGCCTCTGATGGGGGGCCCGAGAGCTTCGCAGGAAGCCTCGCGAGGGCGCCGTTGGACCACCCCTATAACTTCGGAGTTGGCCCAAGACCCTGAAGAAAGGGGCCCCAAAGCACTCTGAGGCTTGAGCTGCGTTGCTTAATGATTTATATTGTTTCGCTCAGGTTATCTCGCATTCGCATAGACTCGCCTAGGATTGCCTTAAACAGCTCAGATTATTTTAAATTCGCTCAGTTTACCTTGTATTCGCCTGGTCTCGCCTAGGATTGTCCTAACTAGCCCAGGTTACCTTGCATTCGCTCGGTTTGCCGTGGGCCCCCCCCAATTGCTTAAGATTATCTTACGTTGCTTTGGATTCTCGCCAATTGCTTGGATTACTTCGGGTTCCCGAATTTTGCCGAGATCCCAGTGGGAGTTTGTTGCGCCGTGGCAAGAGATGCGCATTAATTAGATTTGATATTCAAAAGGTTCGAGAGGGTTCTGTTAATTGTTCAATGAGATTGCACTGGGTCCCCTTGCGATGTCGCGGGGCTTGGCATGTTTGTTTCGTGCGATTTGCGGAGTTACCCACATATGTTCCGAGATCGTATGGGTTTGGGGGGGGTTGCTTGCGTTCACGATGTCTCTGGATGTCGCTGTTGTGTCTTTGGATGTCTTTGTTTGTCTCTGTTTTGTCTTTGAATGTCTTCGGATGTCTCTGTCGTGTCTTTGGATGTCTTTGGATGTCGCTGTTGTGTCTTTGGATGTCTTTGTTTGTCTCTGTTTTGTCTTTGAATGTCTTTGAATGTCTTTGGATGTCTTTGGATGTCTTTGGATGTCTTTGGGTGTCTGTTTTAGAGACATTTAGCGACATTTAGCGACATTCAGCGACATTCAGCGACATTCAGCGACATGTAGAGACATTTAAAGACATTTCGCGACATTTAGCGACATTCAGCGACATTCAGCGACATTCAAAGACATTTAGCGACATTCAGCGACATTCAGCGACATTCAAAGACATTTAGCGACATTCAGCGACATTCAGCGACATTTAGCGACATTTAGCGACATTTAGAGACATTTAGAGACATTTAGCGACACTTAGAGACATTTAGCGACACTTAGAGACACATAGCGACATTTAGCGACATTTAGCGACATTTAGCGACATGTAGCGACATGTAGCGACATGTAGCGACATTAGGAAAGTTGTCCGGCCGAAAACTGCGACATGTCTCAATTTTCGGGCCGAAAACTGAGACATGTCTCAGTTTTCGGCCCGAGAACTAAGACACGTCTCAGTTGTCCGGCCGAAAATTGCGACATGTCTCAGTTTTCGGCCTGAAAATTGAGACATGTCATAGTTTTCGGCCCGAAAACTGAGACATGTCTTAGTTTTCGGCCCGAAAATTGAGACATGTCGCAGCTTTCGGCCCGAAAACTAAGACATGTCTGAGTTTCCGGCCCGAAAATTGAGACACATTTTTGTTCTCGGCCAGAAAACTGCGACATGTCTTAATTTTCGGCCCGAGAACTAAGACATGTCTTAGTTTTCGTGGAAAAACTGCAACATGTCTTAGTTTTCGGCCAAACAACTGCGACATGTCTTAGTTTGAGGCCCGAAAACTGAGACATGTCTTAGTTTTCGGCCAGAAAACTGAGACATGTCTCAGTTCTCGGCCAGAAAATTGCGACATGTCCTTCGTTTTCGGCCAGAAAATTGAGACATGTCTTAGTTCTCGGCCAGAAAACTGAGACATGTCTTAGTTCTAGGCCAGAAAATTGCGACATGTCTTAGTTTTCGGCCAGAAAACTGCGACATGTCTTAGTTCTCGGCCAGAAAATTGCGACATGTCTTAGTTTTCGGTCTGAAAACTAAGACATGTCTTAGTTTTCGCTCAGAAAGCTGCGACATGTCTTAGTTTTCGGCCAGAAAACTGCGACATGTCTTAGTTTGCGTTTTCTTCTTCGGCCCGACAATGGAGACATGTCTTAATCGTCGCATTCGGTAAGACACGCGTGGGCTGCTGGCCCCGAAAACTAAGACACGACATGTTTAAATGTTTTGAGCTGTGTTGAATTGCATTGGTAAGGCATAGTGTCGGGAACCGAAGACAAAGACCTGGTTCAGTTCCCGATCCGATAATTAAGACAGGTTTGGGTTTTCGGCGCCAATGTCTAAGACACGACGTCTTCAGACACTTTGAAATGGTTTTGAATGTTTTCAACAGCCCTCGTTTCGGGAGCCGAAGGTTGAGACCTGTCCTAGTTCCCCGCCCGACAATTAAGACATGCCTTAGTTCTCGGCACCGAGACCTGGCCGAAAACAAAACATGCATGGGGGACCAAAGCAGCCACGATGGACCAGGGTGCCTCCAAGACTACCAACGTATTTCCGAGGCCGCCCACGGGGCCCCCAAGACGGCCCAAGAGGGCTCCAGAGGAGTCTCCAGCACGGCCCGAAGAGGTCAACATCGATGGTGGAAAATTGGTTTCGGGTTCTCGCTTTCTCGAGCTTCCGTCGGCCGAAGGCTGCCCAAGCGGCTTCGAACATGGCAGCGCAACGGCCCCAGAGGGGCCTCGAGATAGCCAGGGATGCCCGCAATACGGCCGCAAGGCAGCCCGAGAGTGCCCCTGGAGAGCCCAGGGCAGACCCAAGGTAGTCTCAAGCTGGCCCTAACCCCCCCCCCCTAAAAAATGGCCCAAGGCTGCAGAGGAGGACCCATGGACGACCCCAGACAACCCCGCGATGGCCCCTAACCGCCGCCCCAGACGACCACGAGGGCACCGAGAGGGCCCCAAGATGGCCCAAGACGGCCCCAACGGACCTCCAAGACGGTTCCTCAGGAGCTCAGGAGACACACCACATGAGGTCCACGTGGCTTTTGCAGGGCTGAGGCGGTATGTGCCTCATGACGTTGTTCGTAGTATCGTCCCTTTTCTCTTCGCCACCGTCCTCGGCTTCGTCCCCCTCGTGGTCATTATCGCCACCACCACTACCGCAGTCATCATCACCACCATCATCACCATCATCATCAGCATCAGCATTACCGTTATCATCATCATCATCATCATCGTCAACATCATCGTCATCGTCATCGTCATCATCATCGCCGTCATCATCGTCATCAGCGCTAGCATCAGCATCACCAGCATCAGCAGCATCA
This sequence comes from Prorocentrum cordatum, assembly GCA_963575745.1. Classification (NCBI taxonomy): domain Eukaryota; class Dinophyceae; order Prorocentrales; family Prorocentraceae; genus Prorocentrum; species Prorocentrum cordatum. The sequence continues at coordinate 67,064 of CAUYUJ010009336.1, forward strand.
TCATCATCGTCATCACCATCATCACCATCGTCAACATCGGCATCGTGCTCTTCACCCTCCGCGTCCGCCACAATTCTCGTCGCCATCCCCCCCCCCCCCCCATCTACTCCTCATTGTCCTCCTCATCCTCTGGTGGCCGTCACCAGCAGCATCGCCATCATCGCCATCATCGGCGACATTATCATCACCATCATCGTCATCACCATCCCCAGCGATTCGAGCTGACCTGGCAGGGTTGCGGTACTTCCCGCAGACAGCTGTAAACATACAGATGAATATGTATGTCTGTATATGTGTGTATATATAATTAATAGGGAGATATCGTGCTATAGCCCCATCTGTTGCGCCCATTGGTTGGGCCCGCAGGTTGAGCGCACACGTTGCACCCGTATGTTGCGCCCCCGATAACAGCAGAGACGCTAGCCGCGCTCTCTATCAGCTGACGCATCTGGGTGCCCCCGTGCACGCGAGATACTTCGATCGGCTCTTCGTTGCACTGATCGGAAAGCGGTGGCTGGGGCCGTCGGCAGCCCGACAGGATCGGACGAGCATGCAGAGGAACCAGTTGCAAGCGTCGGCGTGCTCATCTCGCCGATCTAAAGTGAGATGCTTGGGCATCGGGCGGGCCGCGCGTGGGTCGCGAGTTGGGTGGTCGAACGGGTCGCGGGTTGGTTCGCGAGGGATGTTGCCCCCCCCCGCCCCCCTCCACCATCCTCACACCTCCTCCCCATGCCTCCGCATCCTCCGTCGAGTTTGCCCTCGGCCTTAGTGGTGATCGATGCTCCTGTCCAAGCCAACGATCTGCTGGAGCTCCATGGTGGTCGGGGGCCGCAGCGCCCTGGCAGCAGCGTCCAAGCGCGCCCACTCCTGTCTAGCGAGTTCCCCCTCGTACCAGACATTCTCCAGCTGCAAAAGCAGGCGCTTGGACCTCTTCCGCAGCAGACACCAGTCTGCCCTTGCCACAATCGCCGCCGACCACGCCCTGGACGCGGCGCCCCGCGCGGCGAGCGACTCGGGCCTCGCGGCGACATATGCTCCCACGGGTTCACGCACGGTCTCGGACGGCACGGCGGGCGCCGCCTCGGTCTCGGCCGCATCGGCCTCATCCGAGTTGGAGGCGGGTGGCAGCGGCGCCAGCAGCCGCCAGAGGGCCTCGCCCTCGATCTCCACCTCGCCCTCGAGCGTCACGGGCTCGGTCCGCTGCCGTTTGAGTGGAGGCGTTTGCGGCTTGTTTTGTGACATGGCCCCGCTGCAAGCGAGCGAAGTCGATCGTAGGGCCTCGAGCAATACGGCGACGAACGCATCATCACCATCATCATCGCCATCACCCGCCCACTCCACCTATCGCCATCCCCTCGCTCGCCCTTCCTTCCCCTGCGCTGCCCGTTGCGAGGAATTCGCCCCCCGAGGCCTCTTCGCGCCATAACCCTCTGACCTCCAACCTCCTCGCTTCCACCCTAACTTATCAACATCGTTGTTTGTGTGTATATACAACTATCGATCCATCGATGCCCATCGCGCCCCATCGCCCTAGGATGCCCATCCATATATCTCACTCGCGCCTCGCGCCTCCTCGCAGTAGTCGATTCCCCCTCGCGCCTGGCAAATTGTTGACATGCCAAGATTTCGGCGTCCCACCACCCTGGGATATCCATACACATTACTTGCTTTCAATCGACCTCGTTTGGCATTGCCCCGAGGCAGCTAATGCGCATCTGTCCGATTCGCCGATTCGAGCGTCGGCGCTCCAAGGCGGACCACGATGCCCCGCGAACCGCGCCAAGACGGCCCAACAGGCCCCCGCCCCAAGGGGGCCCCAAGACTGCCCAAGCAGGCCCCACCACGGCCCAAGAGGCGCCCAAGACGGCCAACGAACGCCCGAAGAGGGGCCCAAAAGGAACCCAAGATGGTGAACACGACTTCCGCCCCCAAGAAGCCTACAGGAGGCCCCAAGGGCCGCCACGAGACCTCAGAGGCCCCCAAGCGGCACCACGAAGCCCCCAAGAGACCCAAACCGAAGCCAGAAGATGATTCCAAACGGCCCTCAATAGGTTTCAAACTTGCCTCCAGGAGGCCTCCGAGATGCCTCATCCGATATCCGAATGAACATATAAGGGGACTCTAACCGACAACCCATGCACGGTGGATTGATGGGTCGAAGGCCACGACATCGTCATCGTCATCGTCATCATCAGCGCCATCATCAGCTTCATCATCATCATCATCATCATCATCATCATCATCATTATCATCATCATCATCATCATCATCATGTGCATCATGATCAGCATCATCATCGTAACCATCATCATTCTCCCCATCATCATCATCATAATCAGCATCACCATCGTCAGAAACAACATCATCGTCGTCATCGTTTTCACGTGGTTATTCCCGCGTCCGCCACAATCCTCGTCGTCGTCGTCCTCCTCCTCCTCCTCATCGTCCCCCCAATGTCTTCCTCATCCTCTCATCGGCAGCACCGCCAGCATAACCGCCATCATCGCCATCCTCGTCGCCATCATCATCACCATCATCGTCACCACCATCAGCATCATTGTCGTCACCCTCATCGGTTTGAGCAACCGCCACCGAGAATGCTGTGCTGGCACGGTGCGCAGGCAGTTGAGACCAATAATGGTGGGCACCGATCTCCCTCGTGCCCCATCGCCCGAGGATGACTCTCTCTCTCTCTCTCTTTCTTGCTCGTTCGTTCTTTCTTTCTTTCTCTCTCTCTCTCTCTCTCTCTCTCTCTCTCTCTCTCTCTCTCTCCCTCCCTCGCTCTCCCCCTTTCTACATGTACGTATGTATGTATACACATATATATATACACACAGACGTGTTTATACTTCTCGCGCATCGCGCCCCACCGCATTTTTATATATAGCCCCTCGCGCCTGGCCAATCGAGATGCCAAGGCATCAGCGCCTTCATCCGTTCTGGATTCGAACATACATCCAGGATGCACTGCCCTGCAGAAGGGCCTGACTGACCAGCCGCGGCCCCAGGCGACCCCCAAGAGCGCCGATATGGCATAGACCCCATAAACACATACATATGCATAGACACCTACATATACGTATACATATACATATACATATACGTATACTCATACATATACATATACATATACATATACATATGCATATATATACATACGCACATACATACCCACATACATACACACACGTACATACACACACACATACAAACGTATACATATACATAAATGCATAATAATATGCATACACATATACCTATACATCTACACACAAACGCATACATGTACATCTACATATACATATACATCTACATATCCAAATGCACACGCATTGCACCTCGTGCGTGGCCTCGCGGCGCGCGCAAGCGCGCAACCGGGGCCTCGATGACCGAGGTCTGGGTGGTGCCTCGCGCGGCGGCGCGGCCGTCGCGTCCTCGCCGTGCGATTTCTCCTGCCTCCTCTCAGACTCCTCCTTATCCGCCTCCTTCCCTTCGCCCTCGCCCCCCCCCCCTTCCTCCGACGTCATCATCGCCCTCCGCCTCCGTATCTCCATTCTGGCCTTCATCGCCCTCCAGTAGACCTGGGCCGACTGTGCTAACGCCGCCGCCCTCCAGTAGACCCCGTCCGCCTCATTCCCCCATCCTCCTCATCTTGGCGCGCTCGCGGGGCGGGGGCCTCGCTGCACCCCCAGACCTCGGCCATCGAGGTGCGCGGGCGCGCCTGGGCGGCACGGGCGCCCAAACACATGGCGAGCAGGGTGGGGGGCGGGACTGGCACCGCGACGACGAAAAGGCGGGACAAAAGGGAGGAAAAGGGTGGATGGACAAAGGAGGGATGGGCCGAGAGAGGGACTGGCAGGAAATGAGAGAACGAGAGGGCGGTGGAGGGGAAGGGGCGATGCCAGGGGGCGAGCACGGGATTGAGATGGGGGGGG